>OX442422.1:2104250-2148743 GCA_949361645.1 Spongilla lacustris | reverse complement strand
GATTGCTTGCCATTTTCATAAGTGGTGTGCAAAAGCACCACCAATGAGTACAGCACAGAATAGGTCTACCATCATGGCCAAACTGTATCCATTATATCCAGCTGTGTTGGGGCAAACAGGTGGAGAAGGAAGTCATTCGTGAAGGAGGGGAAGGAAGTAGAGAGGAAGAGGAGAGAGGAATGGAAGGGAAGGGAGAAGGGGGATGGGATGGGAAGGGAGGATGGGAGGGGAAGGGAGGATGGGAGGGGAAGGGAGGATGGGAGGGGAAGGGAGGATGGGAGGGGAAGGGAGGATGGGAGGGGAAGGGAGGATGGGAGGGGAAGGGAGGATGGGAGGGGAAGGGAGGATGGGAGGGGAAGGGAGGATGGGAGGGGAAGGGAGGATGGGAGGGGAAGGGAGGATGGGAGGGGAAGGGAGGATGGGAGGGGAAGGGAGGATGGGAGGTGAAGGAAGGATGGAAGGTGAGAGGAGGTGAAGGGAGGAGAAGGGAGGATGGGAGGTGAGAGGAGGAGGTGAAGGGAGGATGGGAGGTGAAGGGAGGAGGGGAAGGGAGAATGGGAGGTGAAGGGAGGAGGGAAGGGAGAATGGGAGGTGAGAATGGGAGGTGAAGGGAGAAGGGGAAGGGAGAATGGGAGGATGGAAGGTGAGAGGAGGTGAAGGGAGGAGAAGGGAGGATGGGAGGTGAGAGGAGGAGGTGAAGGGAGGATGGGAGGTGAAGGGAGGAGGGGAAGGGAGAATAGGAGGTGAAGGGAGGAGGGAAGGGAGAATGGGAGGTGAGAATGGGAGGTGAAGGGAGAAGGGGAAGGGAGAATGGGAGGTGAAGGGAGGATGGGAGGTGAGAATGGGAGGTGAAGGGAGGAGGGGAAGGGAGGATGGGAGGTGAAGGGAGGATGGGAGGTGAGAATGGGAGGTGAAGGGAGGAGGGGAAGGGAGGATGGGAGGTGAAGGGAGGATGGGAGAAGGGAGGATGGGAGGAGAAGGGAGGATGGGAGGAGAAGGGAGGATGGGAGGAGAAGGGAGGATGGGAGGAGAAGGGAGGATGGGAGGAAAAGGGAGGATCGAAGGTGAGAGGAGGTGAAGGGAGGATGGGAGGTGAAGGGAGGAGGGGAAGGGAGGATGGGAGGTGAAGGGAGGAGGGGAAGGGAGAATGGGAGGTGAAGGGAGGATGGGAGGTGAAGGGAGGAGGGGAAGGGAGGATGGGAGGTGAAGGGAGGATGGGAGGTGAAGGGAGGATGGGAGGTGAAGGGAGGAGGGGAAGGGAGAATGGGAGGTGAAGGGAGGATGGGAGGTGAAGGGAGGATGGGAGGTGAAGGGAGGAGGGGAAGGGAGGAGGGGAAGGGAGGATGGGAGGTGAAGGGAGGAGGGGAAGGGAGGATGGGAGGTGAAGGGAGGAGGGGAAGGGAGAATGGGAGGTGAAGAGGGGAAGGGAGGATGGAAGGGGAAGGGAGGATGGGAGGTGAAGGGAGGAGGGGTAGGGAGGATGGGAGGTGAAGGGAGGAGGGGTAGGGAGGATGAGAGGGGAAGGGAGGATGGGAGGGGAAGGGAGGATGGGAGGGGAAGGGAGGATGGGAGGGGAAGGGAGGATGGGAGGTGAAGGGAGGATGGGAGGTGAAGGGAGGAGGGGAAGGGAGGATGGGAGGTGAAGGGAGGAGGGGAAGGGAGAATGGGAGGTGAAGGGAGGAGGGGAAGGGAGGATGGGAGGGGAAGGGAGGATGGGAGGTGAAGGGAGGATGGGAGGTGAAGGGAGGAGGGGAAGGGAGGATGGGAGGGGAAGGGAGGATGGGAGGGGAAGGGAGGATGGGAGGTGAAGGGAGGAGGGGTAGGGAGGATGGGAGGGGAAGGGAGGATGGGAGGGGAAGGGAGGATGGGAGGGGAAGGGAGGATGGGAGGGGAAGGGAGGATGGGAGGGGAAGGGAGGATGGGAGGGGAAGGGAGGATGGGAAGGGAGGATGGGAAGTGAAGGGAGGATGGGAGGTGAAGGGAGGAGGGGAAGGGAGGATGGGAGGTGAAGGGAGGAGGTGAAGGGAGGATGGGAGGTGAAGGGAGAATGGGACAGAGGATGGGACATGAAGGGAGGAGGGGAAGGGAGGGGGAAGGGAGAAGAGAAAGGGGGAGGAGGGGAATGGAGAAGGGAAGGGGGAGGGAGAAGGGTAGGGAGAGAGAGGAAGGGAGAAGAGAGGATGAGACAGGAGGGAAGAGGACGAGCAAAGGAGGAGATAGCAAGCACAACATCACACCTGTACAGATAACTCGTCAACATATCCGTGGGACATAGCAAACACAAACATACACATACACCCACCCTTCCAGAGTGTTCCATGCACTCCTCATCCTAGTGGAATGGTGTTCCCTTTCCTCTTCTCCATCTCCACCTAATAACATTGGCCAAGAACAGCTCACAACTGGCAGACACACATATCCAACAATATACCTTCCCCTGAGCAGCAGTGCTTGTGGCCATGTCAAGAACAAAGCTTTGTAGCAACTACTATGGGGTTAGTTCCAAGGATGCTCTGTCATGCATGGGAGAGATATGAGTTATGGGGTTACCAGTGCAGCTTGAATGAACATGCAGCACCTAGCTGATTTGCTCTTGTCAGTCTGGTGGGGACCACCAGTGGACACGCATTTGTGAAGGATATTCCCGTTAATAAAGTAGCAACCATGCACTGAACAGAACTCACTTATGAATGGTCCTACCAGCAGGCCATCGGCCAGATTGCATAGCGTACTGAGCTTACATGGGGGGGGGGGGATGCAAATAACATTGTAAATCGCAGACGACTTGCAAGAACACACGCAAAGGATATACCGTTCCCTTGCGCGCGAATAAACTTGGATATTGCACCCAAAAGGTATACTCCTACCTCGTAGGATTTCTTTTCCTTTGGATTTGCTTGATATTGAGCTTGTTTGGAGGCTAAAACCAGTTCTCGATTTTGATCGTAGTAGGCCTTCACGCTCCTTCTTACGTTCCGGATCAAGCCAGTATTGCGCCTTCGTGCTATAATCCTTCTTACTTTCAAAATCGGCTTTGTAGCGCTTCCTGTCGCAAGCCTTCTTTGTTTCATACGCTTCTTGAATACTGTCACGCTCCTCACATTCATCTTGCGACTCGTCAAAAAATGGCTTCTACTATTATGTCTGTACAGCTTTGGAATAGCACTTCAGTGACTTCTGGCCATGACCTCCATATAAGGCATCAGAAGCTGATAAAATCTGTTGTGGGCTATGTGTTAACATAACTAAGTTTGCTAAAGATCGAAATTGTGTTCAGTATAACTCAAAATAGGAAAGTAATAGTACCAAACAAATTCGGCAGAAAGTTTCTAACTTATCTCCTACAGTTCCTTTTGATAACCGCAAACATTAAGCTTCAATTGTGACAAAGATACAATGCAATAAACCTCTTATCCGAGCGAATCTTATCTTATCAGATCCGGAAGAAGAAGAAGAAGGAATCGTCATGTTTTCAGGTTCTAGTGTGGGAACGAGTGAGCGTTGTCTCTGTTGTCTGAGCTTTCTAAGCGTCGGCAGTTTTACTACATTGTAGGTAATCGTTGGCTGTATCCAAATACACTCGCTAAATTCCAACTGATTCTACGGCGCATCGGCAATAATGGAATCTGGTGTTTTGCTAATCGTATTCATGACACTTCAAATCCTACATAGGACCTACTAACGTAGGTCCCGATATATAGGATTTGACCCCGATTGTGAATATCATTTTAAAAACGGGACTCGCTTCTAACGGGACTTCTATGAATCAGATCGCTTTGCTTGTTGTCGGTATCGAACAAGAAGTCGAAAGAGAGCCGTTTGATGTTTGTTTGATGTTTCATAACCATGTGGTTCAAGAGAACAAACGGGATCCTGTTTTTCCTCGTCTCCAGACGGAACAGCGCCATTTTTTTCTTCTTCCTTTATTTGTAAAGAACTCGAGACAAAAACCGTTTCAAAGGACGCGAATGGTGCCAATATGTATAGAATTTCAAGAGGTAGATTCTTTGCGGATTGGATACACGTGGATCGTAATGGGCCTTTAACTGATAACAGAAATACATTTGTTGATAACTTTACTGGGGAAAAAACTCAATACGGGAGCTGTTTGAAAGAATGCCAATGGTATCAGCAGGTTCAGAATTTCAAGTTATGTCCGTACAAGGGAGTATGTTCATGGGGATCGCTTGTTACAGTAGCTCTGGCTAGAAATGGTGTATTTCAATACATACATGTACGGCCATGTAGTCTCGTTCCCAGACCAATATGACGCAACAACAAGAGGAGTGTCTGATGCATGCGGTAATAATCAGTGGCGGATCCAGAGGGGGGGCAACTGGGTTCTGCCCCCCCCCCCCCCCCCCCCCCGCCAAATAGAAATTAAATATTCATAGCTAAGGGGCGGTGCCTTACACGATTAATAGTATGTGCGAAAACGGTTAAATGTACGTGCAAAGGCAGCAGTGCCAGCCGGTGCGGAGCCATGCAGTCTAGAACATCGGGCAGGCATACACGTGCTCTGAATTAAAACGTCCGCGACAGCTGGAATTGTAATAATTTGTGTGTTTGAGTGAATTCAAAGGCGCCTATACAAGTCAAATCTTTCAATAGCAGCAGGTAGGCCTATGCAGCAAATCCATACCGTCAAAATTAATATTATAGTTCACTGGTTCTTTTGACGTTGAAGTTATTCTGGACTGACCAGATGGAGCCTCGGAGTCGAAAGCGACCAAGCAAAGAAGGTTTGCCATTGGATGCATGATATTATAATCGTTTGTACTTAATGCTGATAATCGAAGTGCACCACCGGCCAACTTTGGTGCCACGTCACGCAGAGATAATAGAGTTTATCTACGTAGAAGAGTTATAACGTTATTGGAGCAGCTTTTACGTACTTTTGGGGGGGTTGTCAACGCAAAAAGCGTTGGCTTCTGGGGCTCCGCCCCTGACCCCGCTGGGGGAGCTTACAGCGCTCCCCCAGACCCCCTAGCTGGGCGGGAGGGGTGCCCCCCTCCCGCACCCTCCCCGGGGCGGCTCCGCATCCAGCTTTGCCCCACCCCCTGCCACACCCTCACCTGTGCCCCCCCCCCCCCGCTCCCAATTCCTGGATCCGCCCCTGGGTATACTACGGTGGCCCGGTAGGTCGCGCACTAAGACAGTTGCGCCACGCACTACTTGAAGTTTGCACCGCGCACTAGTTGAGGTTTGCACCGTGCACAGCGCACTAGTTGCGATTTGCACCGCGCACTAGTTGCGATTTGCACTGCGCACTAGTTGAGATTTGCACCGCGCACTAGTTGAGGTTTGCACCGCGCACTAGTCCGGGTTTGCACCGCGCACTAATTGAGGTTTGCACCCAGCACTAGTTGAGGTTTGCACAGCGCACTAGTTGAGATTTGCACTGCGCACTGACTATGGGATGGCGAATTGTTTGGTTACGTCACTATCTATTAAAGCGGCTATTAACAAACAGTTCGAAGTTGTAATGTTCTCATGCTGCACCGAAACTATCCAGAGGTCTTTCTTTGCCTCCAATATACTAGTTGGGCGTAGCCTGACCTTCGCGTTTTGGCGGAAGGTCGGGTATCTAATCAAGCCTATACCAGGTACACATATCCGACCTTCCGCCAAAACGCGAAGGTCAGGCTACGCCCAACTAGTATATTGGAGGCAAAGAAAGACCTCTGGATCGTTTCGGTGCAGCATGAGAACATTACAACTTCGAACTGTTTGTTAATAGCCGCTTTAATAGATAGTGACGTAACCAAACAATTTGCCATCCCATAGTCAGTGCGCAGTGCAAATCTCAATTAGTGCGCTGTGCAAACCTCAACTAGTGCTGGGTGCAAACCTCAATTAGTGCGCGGTGCAAACCCGGACTAGTGCGCGGTGCAAACCTCAACTAGTGCGCGGTGCAAATCTCAACTAGTGCGCGGTGCAAATCGCAACTAGTGCGCTGTGCACGGTGCAAACCTCAACTAGTGCGCGGTGCAAACTTCAAGTAGTGCGTGGCGCAACTGTCTTAGTGCGCGACCTACCGGGCCACCGTAGTATACTCTTATCGTAAGACTCAACGGCGACGGAACCGTGGCCGCCGTAGCCGCCATGGCGGCTCCACTTTTTTTTACCGATGATTAGTTATTCATGATCTTATTAATTATTCATAGCAGTTAAATCACTGGTGAGCAGGAGGTATATGAGCTAGGGATAATCATTTCAGCTTACAGCTGCTACTGTATACCTGCATGCTGCTCTCCACGTGATTTGCTTCAAGTTCGGCGATTGCAAGTTGTACTCCTTATAAACCGCATCAACCTACAGGGTTTCCATTTCCAAAACGTGAATATGGTAAGACCAATGTAGCCAAAAGAAGCTTTCAACCCTCTTGGTTTGATAAGTGGCCCTGGCTTCACTATTGTGAAGAAAATGACAGTGTAGTGTGTCATACTTGCCTCTTAGCAAAGTCGGTATATCCCACGCTATGATTCTGGTTCAAGTGAAGGAGATCATCCAGGAAATGTCCAAGATATGTACCGTCGTATTTTCTTTGAAGCACTAGACCTGATAATCTGTGGTATTCAAACTCAGCCTGGATATCAGGTTTATAAATCTTCTATTGAAAGCAGCAAATAAAGAAAATTTCGACGAAGAATTGCAGTTTGTGACTGAATTTTACGGTGATGATCTCAACATTGATCAGTTGAGACTACACTTAGATATAATGTCCCAAAATCTGCCTAAATTCAACGGAAGGTATACTCTACAATGTGTTGTGGTGTACCGGTATCTAAGGGACCTCACACCCATCCAAAGAGTGCTTGTTACACAAGTTTGCACATTAGTATCGCTGATTTTGGTCCTGTCTGCAACAAATGCTACAAGCGAACATTCTTTCAGCACGCTGCGAAGAATTAAAACCTTTTTACGAAGTAAGTGCGGTTGAATAATGCAATGCTATACTTCCCATCTATAGCAATATGACCGAAAGCCTCATTGGTAATGATTTTATTTTCGGTTCAGAGCATAGGCTTACCTTGTTTGGAAAGTTTAATTGCAATGACTGATGTGTAGTATAGTGTAAATTTCACTTTTGTACTATTAATTATATTCATATTATTAATATTCATAATGGCGGCTACACTTTTTAATTCCTTCCGTCGCCGCTGGTTAGTGTTGTTTTACTCTAGTGGCTTGAAGGTTAGCATGACATTTACTGTAAAACTGCATAGGTGGTAAAAAAAATATCTTCCTTGTGTGGTCCACAGACCACATTGTATCTCTCAGACAGGTGATGTTAAGGTTACTCTTACTGCATTTGACCCAATTGCTGGCCAATCCAATGCATCAGTTGAGCATGAGGTATGTGGACCCAATGTCTGTTAGACTTGATTTTAAACTGCCCAGCTTTGCTTGTGTACAGGGTACAGGTGCGCTACAATAGACCCTTCCCTTTAACGGCGTAAGGAATGCAATTATTCTTAATTGCGTCACTTCCGGAGTTCATCCTGTGCGCGAGTACTAACACTGTACCAGGTTGTTGATAATTTTCGACCGACCAAGCCTCTGTCACAACAGTATTCACAGAGGCAGACATCCCAGGTGCGTTTCTCGAGGAGCCACTAGAGATCCGTAGTACGGCAGCGCTCCGAAGGTGGCTGATTTGCCACGGGATAAAAATGCAATCGGCTAGCCGAAAGCAAAGCCTAATAGATAGGTCAGTGTTGCCAAGACACTATGTACTGTGTCGATATCAGCCTTGCTAGTCTCGTTCGCAGACCTATATGACGCAATGTTTATCGCAATTAGTACTTTGTATAAACAAGCTCGTACTTGTATAAGTCGGGTGTTTCGAATGCTAAACCTTAGAATTCGTGCGCTTATACGCAACGTTGCCCTCATACTTCTTACAATACATAGATACACCCTTATTGTCCACCTTGCGAGTCATTTTACACATGACACATTACATCACCAGCAGGAAGAACTCCGGACGTGACGTAAAATTAGCAAATTGCATTCCTTACGCCATTAAAGGGAAGGGTCGTACTTATGTGATGTGAACTCAGTGCAGACCTACATCTGCAGTGTGTTGTTGTTGAACCTGGTGTGGTCTCAGGTATGTTGTGTGTGTGTGTGTGTGTGTGTGTGTGTGTGTGTGTGTGTGTGTGTGTGTGTGTGTGTGTGTGTGTGTGTGTGTGTGTGTGTGTGTGTGTGTGTGTGTGCGTGCGTGCGTGCGTGCGTGCGTGCGTGCGTGTGTGCATTTGTACAAGTGTATTGGATTTGTGCGCAAGTGTGATTTGTGTGCATAAGTGTGTACATGCATGTGTGTTAAAATGTGCATTTGGTACAATAATGTAGGCATTTTTGCTTGGACACCAAATGGTACAACCATTATAAATTAATACCCATTTTCATTTCAATTGATTTACTGTGTTGCATGCATACATTTTATTGTGGTGACACACCGCCTTGAACGTGTTCCTTCTTTTGTTACTTAAGCTTAAATTGAAAGGCAATGCATGGTTTTGAACTTATAAGCGGTGTCCTAGTTGCGTAATTGCTAAAAAAAAAATAGACGCAATGTGACTGTATTTTACTCCATAGCGGTTTGCACATTGCTATTGCGTCATTGATGTTGACGCACGTTAAAAAATGCTTTGCGGATGACAGCAATTACGCTACAGCGACCACCGTTTACTTATACAATCCAATTACTGCGCCCGAAATATGCAATGAATCGCTGTAATTTTCCACTGTTGCGAGGTGTTACTTTCCAATGTTCCGAGCCCCCCCTGTTCTACAGTATAGAGTGCTCCCGCATATTAAGGCGAATTTTGAAGTATTCCTGGTTATATGTGTTTAACTGTTTGTGCTAAAATTATAAAATTTACACACCATGACGCCGTATCACAGTCGAAGCGTATGGCAAGTTCAAAGTCGTAAAGTCTTGCATTAGTTCAATACTGGAAAGAAAATGCCGATCGAATGCCATATTGCAATAATCCGCCTCTTGTGGCGAATATTCCCGCAACCGATTTAGAGTGTGTATACAAGCAGCCACTAAACAAACAATCATAAAAGGTCAATTGGATCTACCCCCTCCGCCCCCGCCAAACAAAAGAAATGGGTCGTGTTTGAACGAGCGTATTGTTGTAATCTCGAACGCTGCTGCGCGCCGTTTATCAAATTCTTGTAAGAGCACCATGCATTTCTTTCCAGAAATGTTGAAACAGATAAGCAAAAGCGTTAATGGTTAGTTGGTTACGACGATACGCTCGTTTAAATACGAGCCATTTTTGTGTGGGGGCGGAGGGGCATGCATGCAGTTAGACACAATGTGTATAACGCAACATCACTGGCATCAGCTAAAACTTTGGCACACTTCTAAAGACGCTTAGCCTGCAATCCTTGAGCCAAAAAGCAGCATGCAGTGTCTCTATCCATCATCATGATTTCATCTTATGTAGAAGCCTATTGCAATCTTTCTGCGCTAGAACTATATAGCGTTTACAATTGCTTCGAACGTATAGCGCAACGCCATTACATGTATCAATCTAGCACGGATGTTTGCGCTCGTAGAAATGTGGGAAACAAAGTTCAATAAAGTAATATTGAAATGTACTTGCGTCATCCCATAGCAACCACCCCGACAACGTAATGCCCGTTGGAATTTGCAGCTGTTCAAGATACCAACAAGTAAAAAAAACTTGTTTATAGCAGAACATACGCCATTGACCTTTGCTCTTTGCACTGTAGCAATCACGTGCTTGGTGTACATTTCTGCTTTATGCCCTGGGACTCGAAAGCGGACCGCTTGAAACTGATATGTCGCAGCAGGTGCAGTATATTCGCCAAACGGCGCAAAAAAGGCCAAAAAGCCGACTTGCCAGGTAAAGTTAAGTCCTTAACGAACCCTTCTCGTCTTGTCTGAAATCGAGAACGATAATTCTGGGGAAGTTGTGTGTCACCAAACAATGGCACTTTTACGCGCGTATATTCATGCCGTGTACGAGTATCACATGTAAACAACTGCTTTCTGTTTTTTGGTGGTGGTATGTGAGGTGCTTGACTATGCACAGTTGTCTTTGAACAACCTTGTCATGCATGGTGTTGTATCGGGAGAACAGGGAATTGACCTTTGCATGTATAGATTCGGTACTCTCCAAATAGACCAAACCCGACATGCATTCTGTTGGCCCATTGCCGGTAATGTATGGTCTTCCCAGGAGGTGTATTTTGATTGGAGGAAATGCTTTCCTGAAACTTTCCCTAAAGCTGGGTGTGGCAGTAGCTATTGTAAGCAAATTAAAAAAAACTCATTGAACTGATGTATCATATGGAGAAATGGCCCATACATAGGCGGTCATCATGCTTTTATTTTTAAATTGAATTTTAAACACATTTATAATTTAGTATAAATCGGTCTGATTGTGAATCTGTGTTTTATATAATTATGACATGAACCATTCGTGTAGTAAAATCAAGACAAAAAATTAATTTCTACCGCGCATAATTTATTCATAAACAATATGTCATAACGTAATACCTTGCGTCATCTGGGATTAAGTTACAGTTATTGCGTACGTTGCAACTAGTTAACTGTTAATTGCAGATGAATTATTAACGATAATACACAATCGTAGCTTTGGATATGTGGAGGCAGCAATAAACGGATTGCCCTGCATGATTTCAACTTCTGAGATTCAAGTGTTTTGGTGAGTATACTGTGTGAATTTAGTATGTGCAGAACAGGCATATATTCGATGCAGTGAAGGGGGAGGAGATATGGCCTTCTCCCTATACTAGTACTGTATGGAATTCGCCCTGTACTGTTGGCCTTCTCCCGGACCGTTAATTGCCCGTCTCCTTATACTGTTGGTCTTCTTTCTGTAGTGTTAGACTGGTGGCCTTCTCGCTATACTGTTGGCCTTCTCCCTATACTGTTGGCCTTCTCGCTATACAGTTGGCCTTCTCCCTATACTGTTGGCCTTCTCCCTATACTGTTAGCCTTCTCCCTATATACTCTTGGCCTTCTCCCTATACTGTTGGCCTTCTCCCTATACTGTTGGCCTTCTCCCTATACTGTTGGCCTTCTCCCTATACTGTTGGCCTGCTCCCTATGCATTGGCCTTCTCCCTATACTGTTGGCCTTCTCCCTATACTGTTGGCCTGCTCCCTATATACTCTTGACCTTCTCCCTATACTGTTGACCCTTCTCCCTATATGGTTGACCTTATCCCTATACAGTTGGCCGTCTCTCTATGCTGTTGGCTTTCTCCCTATACTGTTGACTTTCTACCTACATGTGTACTGTCGGCCTTATCCCTATACTATTTCCTATACAGTTGGCCTTCTCCCTATACTATTGGCTTTCTCCCTATATGAACCACTGAGCATTGTCCATTTGTGTAGCATCTCTGTCCCTTTGTTTACCATGTGTATAGCTGACCCGTGGGACACACACACCACACACGTGCATGGACACTTCCAGCAAGTCACGCACGCTCAGTTACAGTGTGGACACTCAATGTAGTAGCTCTACTGGTGGCGATGCACATATTCACAAGTGTCTCCATCATGTGCACACTACACACGCTGATGTAGAGCTGTGTATTGTGTGCTTCAAACATGGGCACACACACCAATGATGTCCACACATATACCTGTACACAGTGGTACTTACATGTACATCCATATACATCAGATATAAATAATAATAATTTGGACACAAACACACACGCACACACACACACACACACACACATACACACACACACACACGCACACACACACACACACACACACACACACACACACACACACACACACACACACACACACACACACACACACACACACAGATTGCTGTACAACCACAACAAGACACAACAATCTACCAGGAGAGAGCTACCATACTACTGGAGGAGCAGAGGATCAATGAAGACCTACTAACTGCAGTACTACAAACCAAAGTATTTACTGGTCTGGCTACTTCCCCAGTCCTTTGAACACAGTGACGACAGATAACAGGTGTGTGAATGGCTGTTTGGGGGCTATTGTGATGGTGGTTACATGCACTAGAGTACGCATGGTATTTTTGGACATGCTAATTTTTCTTTGCATGCATTGGTGTTGAGAACACTTCCTCACTCCCCTGGAGGGGTGTTGGTGGTGTCGTTGGATCACCTCTCCAAATCCCCCAGAAAGGGGGGAGGTATCCTTTGTACACATACAATGCATCATTTGGGTGACGGCTCCATCAGAAGTCTTTGAACATGCATGTTAAAGTACTTCTGTTTAAGGGCCTGGAGAGGTACATTAACTTGTACATGTACTCTTTGTTACATGTACTATTGTCTATCTTTATAGACACCATCTACTGTTACATAATCCTGTACCTAGTATATGTACCCAGGACTAATTTCTCATCTGGTGGCTACCAGATACAGGTATAAACCCTAACCCTGACTACCTACACAAAAGTTCTGGTAAATTTAATATTACTACATTTGCATATGAGGCTGTGCTTTAAAAGGCTACCATGCGCTATATTCATTTGAGTTGCATGCAACATGTTACCTACATGTACGTGTGGTAACCTTAACCCTTCTATACATGTATGTAGCCAAGTCATTGTATGCCCTTCATGCAACTTTTTTGGCTGTAGGTCACTACATGTACATGCAGTGGTACTTCAAAGATAGGTAGTGATTTTAGTGGTTACCTAAGTTTTGCAAAGCAACCACATCCATTGTGTGGACAAGGAAACCACAAGCCAGCCTTAAGCTGGTTTTGGCCCCTACTGGCCTAACAAGGGATAATGGTTCTGGGGCTATGCCAAAGCTTCATACATGTAGGTTGGCCCATGCCCATTTAGTGTTTGCATTAGTTATCACAAATAGAATAACCTTATGGGCCCACTTCGTACATACATATATGGACACACCTCCCTTGACTACTTACATGTACATGTACATGTTATATACTATACTGTTGGTCAGTTGGCCTTCTCCCTATACAGTGGCCTTCTCCCTATACAGTTGGCCTTCTCCCAATAGGTAGCCTTCTCCCTATATTGTTGGCCTTCCCTAAAGGTTTTCATTTTTAGTATGCACGGCATTACATGTAGTACCTTGCTCTCATTATTGTCAACAGTAAGGCTCTCAACTGTAGTACTCCAAGCCTAGCTGGCAACAAGTAGACAGGCAATAGAATAACCCTGGGGCTCACCAAAAATGTACATACATGTATGGACACAAGTAGTAGTGCTGCACATCTGTTAACATACTATGAACTTCCAGGACACAGCTATTCCCTAGGACAACCAGCAAAACCAGGCCTAGGGGTTGTATTTGCACAAAGATGCATGGCATTGTGCATGAGATTATTCACTGTATGTGACCTAGACCTTTTATCAGCACAGTCTGGCCACACAACAAAATTCATAACATTGGGCCTTTGTTACTTTGTACAAACATTGAAATAAGATAGGATCAGCAGGTGTTTATGTACACACACACACACACACACACACACACACACACACACACACACACACACACACACACATTCACACAAACACACACACATTCACACACACACACACACACACACACACACACACACACACACACACACACACACACACACACACACACATCAGCTGAACGTGGGGGAGGAGGAGGCAGGAATAGGCAACATCTGCCAGTATCACTTACGGTTTCCAGTCATGCATTTGCTACAGATGTTACGTGTACAAGAAGCACACCATTACATGCATGTACTTCCTATAACACCAGGGATTTACCGTACCTACCCCCTGGTGTACACGTGGCATGTCACTTGCTGTTCTGTCAATTAATCCAGGGTTCACAAACATGCCATTTAACTGTACATATGAAGGGAAGACTTCCTACAATAATACTGCAGCAATGGAAGTAGAACATCATAACACAAACTTTCATGAATCCTTCAATTGTATTTAGCCAGTCAGACACTCAATGTTTTAGCATATACAAACTGCCACCACAACCTGTACAAAAAAAAAACAAATAATACTTTCTCTTTTCCTCCTCCATTCAATTTCCTTACCTCCCCTTCCATCTCCCTCCCTCCTCATCCCGTCAATTTTCCTACCTCCCCCTCCCTCCCATCACTCTCGCTCCTCCTCTCTCCTTTCCTCCCCTTATCCCCATTCACCCCGCTGGCCCCGGCTCTCATCTTATAGCGCATGTCAAATGAAGTACTATCCGGCTGAAAGGATTGTGTATGAAAGGAAAAAGGTAAGCTAGCTGGGTTTGTTTGTAAAAAACAAAATAATACCATGCTTTCCAGTGTTGTAAAGTGGTTTTAAGAAGACACTTATATTGGGTTGAAGAAAAGGACGTAAGTTAACCTGTTCTCTTCTACAGTATGCAATATGTGTGTTCAGGTGTATTCTAGTAATCACTGCATTTTTATTTCAGGGAGTTCAAGTGTCAGCTTAAATTGATTTTTTACATACAACGCTCACTAGCTGCAGGAACAATCAGAAGGAACAGTGCATGTGCATGGATGTCACTATGGATGTAATGTAGCGTTACTGTTGTGTTAATTTAACTGCAGGTGTCACAACAAAGCACTGTTGTACATGTACATGTGATCATGTTTCAAAAGATTCAACCACATGCAATGGCGTCCTAGGCTGGTTTGTTTCTCAGACACTCGATACCTCAGGATGCACTCGGATAGCTCACAACATCAACAACCATTCATTCATTATACTGAATCATACACGTAATCACATGCACACACATCCTATTTATCTCTAATCACTGAATGTTTCCGGACATCACAGTTCCTCCCCATTTCACACTGGTGACAGACCACCATCCCTTGTTGTCCATTCTCAACCCTGAAAAGGGATTACCAGCAGTGACAGCAGCACGGTTGCATTGGTATATGCGGTAGGCTAGCCCTGTCTTGATATCAGGTACAAGAGTACCACTCACCACACAAATGCTGATGCACTTTCACGTCTCCCAGTGGTGGCCGACATGCAGATGGCACAAATGGACGAGGAGGAAGGTGGGACATTCCCAACTACAAACCCTCCTGGTCGCAGTGGCAGAATTACGAAGAACAACAACAATTAAGGGACCTGGTGTTAGCAAGGGTGTTTCAGTCTATTCAGGAGGGATGGCCACCCAAAACTACAGAAGAGGTCCGGTTATAAAGCCATGCTTTGAGTAGAGACATGAACTATACATGTACAGCAGTACAATCCTGTGAAAGGGTACAGGGAGAGGTATAGGCCTGTACCACTGTTCACGGAGGGGTACAGGCCTGCTCAGGGATACAGGCATGTTCAAGGAGGGGTACAGGGATACAAGCCTGGACAGGGGTACAGGCCTGTACTGGCGGGGGGGCGGGGGGGGGGGGGGGGTTTACAGGACTGTACAGTGGGTACAGGCTTGTACAGGGGTAAAGGCGTGTACATGCAGGGAGGGGTACAAGCCTGGACAGGGGTACAGGCCTGTACTGGGGTGGGTGGGGGGGGGGGGGGGGGGGGTACAGGACTGTACGAGGGTACAGGCTTGTACAGGGGTGCAGGCCTGTACAAGGGTAATGGCGTGTACAGGGAGGGGTAGTGGCCTGGACAGGGGTACAGGCCTGTACTTGGGGGGGGGGGGGGGGGTGTACAGGACTGTACAAGGGTACAGGCTTGTACAGGGGTGCAGGCCTGTACAAGGGTAATGGCGTGTACAGGGAGGGGTAGTGGCCTGTACAGTGGTATAGGCCTATAAAATTGTACAGGCCTGTACAATTTGGGGTACAACCAATTGTATTGATACATAGCAGTTGTTCATTCATGATGAACTCCACATACATATAGGTTTACCCATTGTCCTCTGTTTCATTCCATATCTCTTGTCTTTTGCTAGGCCATGTAGTAATCCCCATTTCAGTCCGTCCCATTCTTCATTGCTTTCATCGTCCCCCTTTAGTTCCTTCACAGAGTGGTCTCTAGTGGGTACACCCTTTCCAACACCTGTTCCTTCTGCCCTTTTCTTTGCACAACACGCCCTCTCAATTTGCCCCCATTTCCTGCAAACTTTGTTTCTGAACCTGCACTGTTGAGTATGATGCGCACCTCCACACCTGTTGCAAGCCCCTAGGCCTGACTGTCTCCCCCTTCTTGGTGGTGCTGCCACTTGATGTACTTCAGGGTCTTGATCCTGTTTTGTGACACTCTGCAACTGTTCTGCGCGTCTTTAGTCTCCCTTTCCGCTATTTCCGCTGTCTCCAGCACCTTGGCAAAAGTGTGGTCTGCCTTTGTGAGGAGTCTCTTCTGTACCCCCTCGTCCCTCATACCAAAGAACACCCTGTCTCTCAGCGTCTCTGATAACGTCGCACCAAACGCACAGTTCTGCAAACTTGCTGCATACCACATATCCCTCCTTTTGTCCCGTTTGTGGAACCGTACGTTCTGCGATGACTAGAGGTTTAGGCGCTACGTGTGTCGTTAAGGCTGCGACCAGTTGCTCGTACGTTCGGTCTTTCAATTTCTGGGGTGCTACGAGCGCTCGGAGCAGGCCAAATGTAATACAGGCGAGGAAAGCGTCCTTTTTCTGTTCGGCTTCCACTTTATTTGCCAGGAAGAAATGTTCTAACCGCTCGACGTATTAACTCAACCAGTCTTCCGTTGACGCGTCACACTCCCCTGCCATCCTTCTTAGCTATCCCATGCACCCTCGTCGCCCTGTAGACCTCAGGATGCACTCGGATAGCTCAGATCCAGCTACAGCTACGTGTAGGCCTACATCTCTTGTCTGAGCAGCCGGTCGAGGTAAGCAGCCTAACATCATTTCAATACATCGATCTGTCTTGCAGAAAACACAGACTCGAAGCTTTTAGTATTCCATGGCATGTACTAGTAGTTACCCCCGGCACGGGGCGGCACCTGGCCCACCACGCCCTCTGCTCGACTCCAGCTTTGCAAAATGCTGGCATGTCCTAGATCCTAGTCTCATTTTATTAACTATGGAATATCCTTGATTTTACTAAATATCTATGGCAACACATAGAAACGCCATTTAAAAATGGCGCCTTATTGCACCAAAACTGATTTACTATTTTTAAAAATGGTCCCCAAATTCTTCACGACAACATCCACTTTTTTTCATATATTATATTATTTGGATAGTTGTAGAATTGTTTCAGAGGGTGGCAAAAGTTCTAACCCCCCTCTGTTCATTAGTTATAACTAATGGAATATCTTAATTAGCATGATTTTTTTCCATTTTCTGTACAAGTCTATGGAATATCATATTTTCAGAAATGGTCCCAGAATTTTGGACGATACAAGGTATAAAATTTGAAATTGCCTACATTTAAACATCATTTAGAGTAGTATTAGAGGGTGGCAAAAGTTGCAGGTCTGTTAGTTAAGTAAATAATAATCAAGTTAGTAAAAACGCCATACATTCTCTATGGAACGTACCGCGGAATGAAATCCAAAAATTTACAAACCGCAACTTTCGTGTCCGTTGATTTCTCCATATGTTTTACCTACTGAGTTGACTGGCATTGTATTCATTGATGTAGCTACCATCATACAGTTCATGGCAATGGCCAAATTGTGCCAGTATATTTCTGAACATGGTTGCAGTGGCCGTCACATCACTTAGGATGGATGGAATTTCTCTCTGCATTTTGCTCCGTGTTATAGAAACAGCAGCCTTAATGAGCAAGCCTTCTGTCCACTATGCCAGCTTCCTTTATCTGAGCCATTTTCCCCTCTCTACTAAGAATGGAGCTTGCCTCCTTACGTAGAAGTGCAGAAGGTTCACCACCAACAATGACATTCCTAATTTTTTATGCATTTCTTGGCAACGCACATTGAGTGTCTCTGCACACACAGTTGTGGCTGGTGAATTGGGCATGTGCCTCAATGTCATTGGCTATTGCACTTAACTCTGCCTCCTGTAGGGACTTTGACTATGCACTCATCAGGGGGACTGTTGGAGACCACACCATATATACTTCACTTCTTGTAGGTGAACTGGTGCATTATGACCTCCCTACCACAGTGGACCAAGATATCAAGTAATATTATTGAATCAGAAGCTGGCCTGAAGAAAGCCAGATGACCCTGTTTATAGTCATCTTGCAGTGTTTGCAAGCGCATTCAGGGTGTGTGGTGCTACTGGTGGCCTGGGATGACCAGGATCGGTTACAGTAGCTGGTGCAATGACCTGAATATGTTTGATCAGTGTGCTTGGCCAGACAAATGGACTAAATTCTCCCCCCCCCCCCCCCCCCTTTTGCTGCATGATTTTTTGACAAATGTGATTTAATATTTCAACATGCATAATAATATATTTGAACCTTATTTCTTACTATGCATCCTTCAGCTTTGTGAGCATACCACTGAAAAGGGACAATGGGCTTTTTAGGGACATCTATAGTCATCTTGCAGGGTTTGCAAACGCATTCAGGGTTCGTTTACATTTATTGCAAGTGCTTGCTGCAGACTTCCAGCAAGTACCTTGCACTTGTAAGCTGTGTGCGTACATTTACCACGATGATTTATCACCCGCCTTCCGCAAATCCTGCCGGCAGTGGATAATTATTCACAAATATGCAGCAGCTACTGTACGCGTAAAATTATCGTTCTCACATTGCCAATCAGATAGACTTGTGGACTTAACTCTTCTCTTTACTATTTAGTATGTCTGACCTTTTGGTTTTGCGCGCCTTGCCCGCTGTATGTCAAACTTTGGTAGTAGGTTTCTAAATGGTGCGCACATAACTATCAAAACGAGCATGCGTATTGCCATCTTGCGTTAGAAAACTGGTGCGCAAATATATGCTCTGTTAGGAAAGTGATAGATTATGTGGGTGCTACCTTTAGATATGACAAGAGAGTTGTATTGAGCAAGAAACTGTTTTCGAAACGTATATCACAAAACGGTAGCGATAATGAGCTCATTAAACATTGCTTAGAATGAGCGATACCGTATATTCTTTTTAGGACCTTAGTTTCCAATCCGAAACATCCAAACATATCTATAACATGCACTAGACTTTGTGGTTTGTTGTGAATTTAATTCAATACCGTTAAGTAGTTTTGCATGAAACGTTGAAGAGTTCATGCGAAATGTTAACAACTAAGGACCAAATTTACTATTTTTAGCTCGCACACAATTAGGCAAGCTTCATAGCAATACAAGAAGTAGAATGAAAAAAGTTATGCGCCCCGAATGAGGCATAATTCTAGCCGGTACCGTTATCGCAACTGAAAGATAACAGTGACCTTTAACAACTATGCACATATCATGAACGGCAATGCTGTGGTTTCGTAACGTATATAATGTTAGGACAGCATGTTTCGGAACTAACCCGTAGGCCAAGGGGAATAAAGCACTCTAGCAGTGTTAGAAGAAATGAAACAAAAGTAAATTTTTGTATCGACGTGCGGTAAAGGCTAGTGCTTAGCACCCGTAACTTGCGAATATGATGCCTGCATGATAAAAATTGAACCATTTTATAATCCTATTGCCTAATCATGCACCTACAGTCTAGTGTTGTCAGAATAGCTTAATAGCATAAGAAACGACCGTTAATTGAAAATCTGATTAGATCTCGCCACAATACCCCCTTCGCCACGAGACCCGGGAGCACTCTACCTCACGGCCGTTTCAATACATTGAAAAGTTGGACATTAGGCCTCCGCCCGTGATGAATATAGTTACCTGCTAATTATCGACCTGGCAACCACGTGCGAATGGAATTCGCTTTGCTACTAGTCTTCGGTTGTAGTGATGCATATAACTAACGAACGGCTGGATAGTGTAATCTTTCCTGATGAGAACAGTGCAAGTCCTGTCTTGGCAGCACTCTCCTACGCAACACTGTAATTGCGGAAGCTACCATACCCGTGTCGAATAGGGTACGAACACGAGGCTTGTTTGCACCAACTGCCACAGAGATGTGAAAATCCCTTATACTCGGTATAGTGGACAGATGGGTGTATAAATGTATAGTGTGTTCTAAGATGGACGCTTTTTCTGACGGCTATACTAAACCCCTTGAATATGGCATTTTCCAAGATGGCGGTTACAGGTTAAAATAAACGGCCGAGTGTAAAGGTCGCTTTGATGGTGGTTTTCCCGGCGGCTTCCAGTGTAGGACAAACGCGTGTTGTTGCATTATGCCTTTCAGCCTTTGAACGTTGTCCTTGCATTTCATGTACATCATGCACCAAATATGTACTGGGTGGTGGACACTGTAATTTCAAATTGTCAACAAGGACACTGCTTGGCCGACATGGATCTATTTATATAGAAATCCACTGTGCACCATAGCATGCACTGCATTCTTGACTACAGACCCATGACCTCACCAACTGCTTTACTATACATGGTCACATATGGAAAGTCACTTTGAGCTTGCTTGACCATTGTACAGAAGTATACTCTCAATTACTCTAGTATTACTGTATAACTGGGATTGGCATGTCCAAGTGAATTTTGCAAAGCACGTGGCCATCTGGCTGTGCAGCAGCACACCATCTACAAAGACCACACATTAAAGATGCATGATCTAGACATATGACAGACTCAAAATTCATCATTGAGGTATACTGTACATTTTAGCAAACACACTCTCAGCAAGCTAATAAGAAATCAAAAATTCCAGGCAGGCTGCCTGGAATCATGGTTCTGAAGACCTATGCTGAAGCCATTGCACCATGAAAATTTTATGACCTTATGACCAACCAGCTATTAATTGAAGGGGGGAGCCATTATATATATATATACAGCCATGGCTACTGCAAAGAAGGTACCGTACAAGTGTACATGTACACTGGGTGCAAATACAGGTTTTAATTGCACCCTACATTATCAGTGTTTATGGTTCCAAAGCGAAATAGAAGATTTTTTTATAAGCACAAGGTACAGACAGTTCCAGGATCGTCAAATCCTATATATTGCTATGCACGTAGTACTCGCGCGGATGATTTATTGATGTCAACAGTTTTGCGAAGGTAACAACTTCTCACAGAAAAAGCGTCCAGAGAGAGACTATTCACATACTGCGAGAAATACACTTGGACGCTAGCGTGGTAAGAATTGGGGCTCTAGACTGTGGCAGTTGTGGCGTACTAGACGAGTGAATCGAACATAGTTTGTAAATAAAATACGATCCAAATAATGCGCAATCCATATATACGTCGATTCATAGGAGTATAAAATGCGCTGGATTTTTTTATAAGGAGGAGATACCCTGGGAAACCTCGTGTTATAGTTTTTAGATTTTTGTCACCGTCTGGATGGGAATAAAAAATCGCCAAACAAATGGCAACTTTTGTGCATGTTTTGTGCCGATATACCGTAATGTTTACGATCATTCTCTAATTACAAACCTAATGTCCCCACGGCCGTGACCTCTAAACCTAAATCCTTAATCGATGGCCAAAAATGGCAAATCTGCCAACGTACATTTATACTTCACAACAATCTTCTAAAAGTGTAGGTCTGTAAATTATGCTAAAATAACCTGTTGTGAGCTACGTATATGTCATTGGGTGGTACCTCTATTTTCTTATAGCCCGGTGCCCACTTGTGTCCAGTGTGAGTGCTCACATCAAAAGTCACTGGTATATTGTGCACACCCTTTGTAGCACGCTTGCAGCGATCAAAATGTGCTAGTGTGTCCGTCACATTACCATCTTCACCAGTTTCACGAATGACGCCACAAGTGGGACACATCTGGTACCACACCAGCTCACATGTTCCTGCGTCCGAACAATGCTTGTTGGCGTAGTACGGAAGTTGCCTCTGGTCAGATATGAGAGGGACAAGGAAGTCATCGGCATCATGTGGGAACAGGTAATCGTACAAGCCCTGAAAGCGGTACAGACAGTCTTCATAGGCCAGTAGCTGGGAGTGGTCATATATTTGTGCAGGACTGAACCACTTGTGCCAAATATCAACAGCTAGGAACCCTTCGTCTATTGCCTTCTTCACTGATGGGTCCTTCAGTGCTCCACTGTCCTGTATGGAGGGCTCTGCTATCATTTGGATATGGCTGACTCCAATGGTTTTCTGGTAGCGGACCCACTCCGCAAGGAAAGGTGGTTGGCCATACTGCACCGCTATGCAGCTTACAATGGTTGGTTTATCTGGAGAGGGTCTTGGAACACGGGGACCTGGAATGACAAGAGGCTTTTCAGGCTCGGCAGCCACAACGGGAGATTGTTGGTCCACTTTGTAGAAGAGAACTGCCTTGCCTGCAACACTTTGCGGTGGTAGATAGCAGTGCACAACAATGGTTTCGTGAGTAAGATGGTTACACCAACCTCGGATATCTAGCGCAAGCTGAGGTATCATGTAGTCAATGACAGTAGAGGTCTGGTCCCCAATCTGGCACTTCACGAAGGGATCACGGGACAACACCTGGCGGTCGATTTCTACCATGAAGACGTACGAAGAAGGGTGCCCATTCCACTCTCTTTTGTCCAAGTATACGGAGCGCACCACCACCTTCTTATCATCGTTCCACCTGTTATTACCATTGATGAATGGGCAATAATCAAATCCCGCTATTTTATATTTGACTTTTTCTGTGTACTTCGGATCAGTTTGGCCTAGCGGTTGCCATATGTTGTCGCACTTTTCGTACACAATACCACTTCTTGGAATAGAAGTCGTCGGTGGCACCGTAGGGGAGGTTGTAACTGTAACTGGCGGCGTTTGTTGTTCGGTAACAGGGGTTGTACGTTCTTCACTTTTAAGAGCCAATTCCTTATTAGATTCGGTATCCCGAGTAGGTATTTCCTTGATGGGTGGTGGTTGTTTCTCGACATCGGTAGCTACATACGACTGGTAGAAAACATATACTAACCCAAGCAACAACGAGAGAGCTAGAGGCACAACAAAAGCAATTTTTACCGCAGCCATGGTAACGTCGCGTTAGACCACACCCACTGGTGGGAAAGATTCAACGGTGGGCATCGGGGAAAAGCACATGTTTTGTAGTTATGTGTGAAATGGATTACGGATGTAGCTAAAACCAGGAGCAGGAGCAGGAGTTGCTACCTAAAACCAGGAACAGGAGCAGGAGTAGGAGCAGGAGTTACTACCTAAAACCAGGAGCAGGAGCAGGAGTTACTACCTAAACGCAGGAGCATGAGCAGGAGCAGGAGCAGGAGTTCTTACCTACAGTAACTAAATGTCAAATGCAGCTGGCTTGCCTATAGCACCCAGGGAGGGACCAGGACATCAGCAGGTCAAGTACACCATTGGTCATGCCCAAGACCACTCCCTGCCTCTACATGGGCACCAACGCCTGCAAGACTCAAGAAATAATCTCGTAGACTGTTGTGACAGGAGACCACGTCACCTCTATGCTTACAGGTTAATGCATGATGACCCAAGAATTCCAAACATGCAGTGAGAGGGACAGTATGTTTATTTGGCACCTTGGGAGATATCAACACTGCAAATAATTTGGTTGCTATGTCAAACCAATGAATGCTAAACCAGTGGTTTACATTTTAGATGGTTTAACCACCAGCCCAAAATGCCAAACCAATGTTTTGGTTTCATTGTCAAACTTAACATTTTGGTTTGAAAACGACTTGGTTTGTGCTTCCAACCAATCCCTTTTAGGCTAGGGAATAGAAACTTTAAAAATAATAATGTATATGTTTGTACCCTATGGAGCATCTACATGGTAACAAATCCAATCCTCCCCTTTGAAAGATCCTGCCCTATGGAGAGTCTTTGAAGGGTCAGTTTACATGGTAACATTGCCTCTTCCTCTTTGTAAGAAACCTTCCTCCCCTTCGTAAGAAACCCTCTTCTCCTTTGAAGGGTTCCTGCTTCATAGAGCACATGGTGACTAACCCTCTACCCAGTCTATACATGTATATTTGTAACAGATGTGTTTACAGTTACCAAGGTATTTCTTTAATTGAGACATAGATGTATGAGGAAGACCTAATTGGTATAATATTTCAAAGGACACGGCCCTGCCTTTGAAATATTATACCAGTTAGCTTTTCCTCATTATGGTGGCTATGTTTTGTGACAGATGCCTCATGCTGCTGCACAGATATTCTTTGTAGCCACTGATTATTGTTGTTCACAGAACTGACAATAATAAGTGTAGCAGGGAAATGTTTTTTGATCAGTCCACTTTTTTTCCCATGTCATTTTTATATCTGGTTGTATCTTTCACTGTAAAAATAATTTACCACAATGGTATTCACACCTATAGTTAACTGATTGGCACATCAAATAGAATTTCTTACTCTATACTTCAAACAAAGAACTGAATTTTTTTTCATATATGAATTAAAAGTTCAAAACATGCTTGACTAGCAGGGGAAATAAGTGCCAAAATTAGTTATGTTCAAGGCAAGCAATATGGTTCAATGCTTAAGTAGCTTGCCAGTGGGTAAAGAGGTACGAAGATCAAATCCTGCTCATCACCTTTTTTGTAACGTATTTCCACATGTTTAATGGACTGAGGCGTAAACCAAAAGTTTTGGTTAAAACGTCAAACCATTAAATTGGTTTATAGTTAAAACCAAAATCATTTGGTTTTAAGCATAAACTAAGTTTGGTTTACACTGTGGTGTGCACACGTCAAACCAAACTTTGGTTTCACTTAGGAGCCAACTTATTTGCAGTGAATGCCTAACAACCACTTTACACCAGCCAAAAATTCAGAGGGGTCAATATGGAAACTGAGCCCTGGCACTGGGACAACTTGGAGCCATGCAGAAGCATGGGGAGAAGAAGCAGACAGAAGTGTAGCTCTGTCTGGCAAAATTATCAACTGCACGTAATTTTCCTAGCTAGCTACATGTAGGTACATGCATTTAGGTATGGAAAGAAGCAATATCAAAAGGAATTATAGTGCTTAGCTGCTAGGGGCTCCCGCTACAAAAATGCAGAATGCTCATGTAATTATCAACAGTGCATTGTTTCGCAACATTCTTAAAGAATATTAGAACTCCTGTTTTCCATGCAGTAGTTGCTAATAATGAGTTCACTTTTAATTATCAGGAGGGCAGTCTGGACCACTGCATGCAGCATTTGTCAAAGTTCATCCTCGTGGAACTGAATAGAAAAAAAATCAGTTACTGTTCATCTATTGACTATTCAGAAATATGGAAAAATAAATGGTGTTTTTACTCAATATTGCATGGTGCACGCGCGCGTGTATAGAAAATAGTATATACTACACTACAGTACCCGCCGCACGAGTTTAAACGTATAATGAGCGGTATGCACTCTTAAGCTTGCTCATAAGGCATACCGGCTGCGCCTGCTCATATGAGATTTTAGGTAAGAACTCCTGCTCCTGCTCCTGCTCCTGCTTTTAGGTAGTAACTCCTGCTCCTGCTCCTGATTTTAGGTAGTAACTCCTGCTCCTACTCCTGCTCCTGTTCCTGGTTTTAGGTAGCAACTCCTGCTCCTGCTCCTGGTTTTAGGTAAGCAACTCCTGCTCCTGCTCCTGCTCCTGCTCCTGGTTTTAGCTACACCCATGGATTACTTTAGTTCTTTGAATGCTATCGGCCAGCAAAGACGCATGGATAAGCTTCGACTTCTAGACTTATCCTTGGCGGACAACCCCTACTAGTGAAGGGATATGTCTCATTGGCCACCTATTGATCGCCCTGGAGTCTACACACGTCAGCAAATGCTGCAGTGGAAGCAATTGGATGCGTACAACTATTTCACGAGTGGATTTGTTTGCACTGTGGATCTAAGAAACACAAGTGATTGTGTGATACTGAAGGCTCTCGTGAACCCAAGCATGAGAAATCCAGAAAATGCTCACAGCGCTTGGGTAGCGACCAAGAAATCTGGAGATATAGTGGCAGCCCACTGGGAGAGGGAGGAGGGAGAGGATGAGGGAGGAAGGCTATAGTGAGTGTGGATAAGAGGGATGGGAGGTAGTGAGATGAGAAGGATGCAGGAGGTGGTAGGTGGCAGCCCACTGTACCTGCATGGCTGGGTGAGCCTACATAGGGGGGTAGGGTAGAGTCCACTCAATCGTACAGAGTAGGGTGGAGTGCATTAATAAGAGAGCCCACTCCATGGTTGACACTTCGCTGTAAGGAATAGCTGTAGGGCGTAGCACAGGGAGTAGGGTGGAGTCCACTCAATCGTACAGAGTAGGGTGGAGTGCATTAATAAGAGAGCCCACTCCATGGTTGACACTGTTCGCTGTAAGGAATAGTTGTAGGGCGTAGCGCAGGGGGTAGGGTGGAGTCCAATCAAATCGTACAGAGTAGGGTGGAGTGCATTAATAAGAGGGCCCACTCCATAGGATTCAGTAGGGTCCACTCAATACAGTATAGATGTCTGCAGTAGTTGGGCGTGGCCCGCCCTTCGCGTATTGGCGGAAGGTCGGGTTGCAAGCTTATACCAAGATTTGTTCTGCTGCAACGGGGATTGCAGTCCAATCCGATGGCAGCGTTCAAGTGGGTCCCATTATCACCCAATTAGCGGCTGATGTGAGGTAATGATAGGCAGCTGTTTCTTCCATTTAACTTACATGTATATGAATTTTCATCGACTGATGGAGCGGACAAACTTTGCTTTTGTTTGCGAATGTGTTACAGAGGCAGCTAAAGAGTTGCGCTACCCTGCTACTATGAAGCCTGAACAACAACGCAAAGGGCGGGCCATGCCCAACTCATCGATACCGCACCCGAACCAATACATGTACATGAGCTGCTCTGCAGACACACAAACCGCATTATCATCACGTAATCTAACGCTCAATGCAATACATAACGATTTCACAACGATATTACATAACACTCCAGAACAAATCTTGGTATAGGCTTGCAACCCGACCTTCCGCCAATACGCGAAGGGCGGACCACGCCCAACTATGTCTGCAGTAGAGTCCATTCCATACAGTACAGTGTTGATGTCTGCCATAAGGTCCACTACCTACATGCATTGTCTACTATATGGTCCACTCCAAACTTGTTGGTAGTGTCTTCTGGACACACCTATCTGCCTGCCAACTCTACAGCTGTTTACTGCACTCTGGATTCCCACTGTGGAATCCATTGCACAGCTGTGCCTGGCTTTGTTGATAGTTATAGTGATGAACTTTTCCCATTACATAGCTGCCTGCCTGCCTTAGGTTTCGTCTGCTGTAGTGCTCATTCCACTGCTGTCTGGCGTACGGTAGGGTCTACTCCGCGTACTGGTCACATGCAGTTGCTCCACTGTCTGCTCCACAGCTATCTGCCATACTCCACAGACACAGCTGTCCACTATGGGATCCACTACTCGTCTGCCTGCTCCACAGCTATCTGCCACCGATCGAGCTCTCAAACTTCTTCGTCGGATTGATCTTATATCTTGTCGTCTTCGCACTGTTCGAAATCATACGCTCAAGTCAACGTCTAAACTTGAAGCGATCGAAAAGCTTCTTCTGCAGGAAACAATTCAGGTCCCCAGACCATAGATTGATCAATCTATGCCCAGACTAGTGGTAGTGGGTGGGGTATTTGTTATAAATGTCCCAGCCCACAGGATGTAGTTGTGTACTTCGGTTCAGAATGGAAGCGTACAACGGCGCGATTCGAGCGGGAGAAATGTACCAACTTTACACCGCTGTATTTCCGTAACGGATGATATAAAAATTAAAGAACAGAACAAATCGATAGGTATAGGACCTCTCTACCTACAAACCGAATTTGAAGCGATTTGATTACTCCTACAGAAAGTTATGGCGGGTTTGAACCCGGTGGGGTATAGAACGTTGCAATACTGGCACGGAGCAAGTGCAAGACTCCAAAATGTATTTTACCATACAGAAATGGTGTGGTATGAAGTGTTGAAAATAGGACATTTATAGCATTAACCGTTCTGAAGATACAGCGATTCAAACGAGAAGCATTTTAAAAACATTTTATATTATACTGTGTTAGGTTACGTGGTAATGGTGTGGTTTCCAGTACAGTGCTCCCTCGATTATACGGAAAAGTAGCACCTCGATTATACGGAAAATAAAGCACAATCATTGGGTGTTAGGAAAACTATCCGTGTACTTAGTGGTAAGATATGTAAACGGTTTACATATCTTACCACTAAGTACACGGATAGTTTTCCTAACACCCAATGATTGTGCTTTATTTTCCGTATAATCGAGGTGCTACTTTTCTAGTTGGGCGTGGCCCTCCCTTCGCGTATTGGCGGAAGGTCGGGTTGCAAGCCTATAGCAAGATTTGTTCTGGAGTGTTATGCAATATCGTTGTGAATATCGTTATGTTATTGCACATTCGGGTAGTGATTATTGAGCGTTAGATTACGTGTGATATGCGGTTTGTGTGTCTGCAAAGCAGCTGCTCAAGATATGTACATGTATTGCTTCGGGTGCGGTATCGATTAGTTGGGCATGGCCCGCCCTTCGCATTGTTGTTCAGGCTTCATAGTAGCAGGGCAGCGCAACTCTTTAATTAGCTGCCTCTGTAAAACATTCGCAATGTTTGTCCGCTCCATGAAAATTCATATACATGTAAGTTAAATGGAAGGAGCAGCTGCCTATCATTACCTCACATCAGCCGCTAATTGGGTGATAATGGAACCCACTTGAACGCTGCAATCCGATTGGACTGCAATCCCCGTTGCAGCAGAACAAATCGACCTTCCGCCAATATGCGAAGGGCGGGCCACGCCCAACTACTACTTTTCCGTATAATCGAGGGAGCACTGTACTGTACTTGTATGGCAGCGGCGGCCCACAAGCAGTGTTGCCGCAATATATTGCGAAAGGCGATGTATCGCGATTAAATGTTTATATCGCGAAAGGCGATATATCGCGATTAATCTTTAGTCATATCGCGAAATAAACGTGTACGGACGTAAACAAAGATATACAGAAATGTATTTTAGAAACGAGCAGAGAATAAGCATACATTTAGGTATATCAATGAAAATAGTTTACCTTTACAGTTAAACCAGTTCAGTTTGCATTTTGCCTTAGAAATATACATTTGCCAATGCAGCCTTTCATGCAAGATGCCACGCCCCCACGGGCGCAACCTTTTCTTCTTTAAAAGGAAAATAAAGCAAAAATGCACAAGTACTTGCTTGCTGGTTTAGCTATGGTAGGGACGCATGACTCATGATTTCTCCACCACAACAATGGATCATTATTTCTGAAATTGATTTCTATTGACAGGCTGCTTGGGAACATTGCGCAAGCTATCATGTAGCTAAAAACCAATTGATTTTTTGGTGCCATCCAGAGCCTCGCATACGGCAGTTTTGAAGGCTTTGCGATCAACGCTCATGAAATCGTCTGTGGTAGCAAGTACATTTAGCGTAAGTACACGTATACCTGTACCATATCCTTCGTGGTAACCATAATAATTCACCCCAACATTAATAACCAAGCGATAATTGATCATGAATATTTTAATATATCGCGATATTTATATCGCGATTAAATGCTCATATCGCGAAATATCGCGATATAGACGATTAAGGATGAAGGTTATTTCGCGGCAACACTGCCCACAAGCCCAGAGCTAAATAGTTATGTCGGCTGTGGTATCGGTGTTAAACTGATCAGATGACTGGCGGGCGCTCGATAATGCAGAAGCCAAGACAGTGTGGAAAGCCTTCCTACAAAGAATGACAAAAACATCTCTGCCCTCAACAAACACTATTGCTACATCTAGCTGTTCTTGCTTCGTACTTGGGTAGCCCAACTCTTCAGCTGCCTTGGTAATAAAACTAGACTAGGAAACTCCTATTATCTCATATCACACGCTAATTGGGTGATAATGAAACCACATCACTTGACTCGTCGCTGCAATCCGATTGGACTGCACTCTCCAGTGCAGCAGAACAAATCTTGGTATAGGCTTGTCATCCTACTACCCGACCAAACGCGGTAGTAGGGCCCGCCCGACTACCCTTTTCACAGATTCTGTTTTCAGAGGTGTGATTATCTGCATTGGTTGCAATGCTGCAAAGTACCTCAACAGGAAACTCCGCCTTTCGCCCCGCCTCTCAATTTCACCGAATTCCTCCGCCCACCTCTTTAGAGCAAGCCTGGTTGGATGGCTGCGGCAAAAAATGTGTTTGTTGTGCCTCTAGCTCTCTCGCTGTTGCTTGGGTTAGTATATGTTTTCTACCAGTCGTATGTAACTACCGATGTCGAGAAACAACCATCACCTATTAAGGAAATACCTACTCGGGATACCTACTCTGTCTCAAGGAGTAATGAATCTAATAAGGAATTGGCTTTAAAAAGTGAAGAACGTACAACCCCTGTTACCGAACAACCACAAACGCCGCCAGTTACAGTTACCACCTCCCCTACGGTGCCACCGACGACTTCTATTCCAAGAAGTGGTATTGTGTACGAAAAGTGCGACAGCATATGGCAACCGCTAGGCCAAACTGATCCGAAGTACACAGAAAAAGTCAAATATAAAATAACGGGATTTGATTATTGCCCATTCATCGATGGTAATAACAGGTGGAACGATGATAAGAAGGTGGTGGTGCGCTCCGTATACTTGGACAAAAGAGAGTGGAATGGGCACCCCTCTTCGTACGTCTTCATGGTAGAAATCGACCGCCAGGTGTTGTCCCGTGATCCCTTCGTGAAGTGCCAGATTGGGGACCAGACCTCTACTGTCATTGACTATATGGTACCTCAGCTTGCGCTAGATATCCGAGGTTGGTGTAACCATCTTACTCACGAAACCATTGTTGTGCACTGCTATCTACCACCGCAAAGTGTTGCAGGCAAGGCAGTTCTCTTCTACAAAGTGGACCAACAATCTCCCGTTGTGGCTGCCGAGCCTGAAAAGCCTCTTGTCATTCCAGGTCCCCGTGTTCCAAGACCCTCTCCAGATAAACCAACCATTGTAAGCTGCATAGCGGTGCAGTATGGCCAACCACCTTTCCTTGCGGAGTGGGTCCGCTACCAGAAAACCATTGGAGTCAGCCATATCCAAATGATAGCAGAGCCCTCCATACAGGACAGTGGAGCACTGAAGGACCCATCAGTGAAGAAGGCAATAGACGAAGGGTTCCTAGCTGTTGATATTTGGCACAAGTGGTTCAGTCCTGCACAAGTATATGACCACTCCCAGCTGCTGGCCTATGAAGACTGTCTGTACCGCTTTCAGGGCGTGTACGATTATCTGTTCCCGCATGATGCCGATGACTTCCTTGTTCCTCTCATATCTGACCAGAGGCAACTTCCGTACTATGTCAACAAGCATTGTTCCGATGCAGGAACATGTGAGCTGGTGTGGTACCAGATGTGTCCCACTTGTGGCGTCATTCGTGAAACTGGTGAAGATGGTAATGTGACGGACACATTAGCATATTTCGATCGCTGCAAGCGTGCTACAAAGGGTGTGCACAATATACCAGTGACTTTTGATGTGAGCACTCACACTGGACACAAGTGGGCACCTGGCTATAAGAGAATAGTGGTACCACCCAATGACATATACGTAGCTCACAACAGGTTATTTTAGAAGAATTGTTTGAAGCATATGTTGTCATTCAGGTACAAGTGCATATATAATAATTTTATTTATGCAAAAGGTTGTTGGCAGGGGTGTGCGTGTGTGTGGGGGGGGGGGGGTGCCTTCATATACTTATGCCCCCCCCACCCACCAGTTGGGTGCGCCACAATGCCACTGCAACAAATTCTACATCAGCAGTATGGCGGGTGATCACTGCCAAAATTCACACCCCCTATCTCAGAGGGGGGGGGGGGGGGGGTTATGCAATGTCACAGATTATGACATAAGACAAGTCCAACCTCCATTCCATACCGTTGGAAACTAGTGATAGAGGGTTCTTCCGTCGACAAGTGTTATCAACACAGGCTGCATGTTAGAACCGTTTCATTTGACGAGGTCCAAATTGACGCGTTGATACTAACGGTTGAGCTAGCTGGCGGGGGGTCTTGACTGCCAACGAAGAAAGTGCCAAACGATACGCAATGATCATTATGATGGAGTTGAGAGGCTAAGGACACTGCAGGACGGTACGTGTTCTTTATGCTTCTCGACCACGAGTGGAACAGCTAGCTGGGCGACTCTATATTTTTTGTACCTCGAGACCACATGTACATGTATCTCGTGCGTGGAAAACCGTTATACCGTCCTTCAAATTGCCGAGGCTGATAGTCACGTGTACCTAGTGGTAGTTATGAGCAGCATCCAGAAGGAATCAGAATCTACGTTAGTAGTAGGCTTCATATAGGATTTGACCCCTTAAGCTACGTGGCTACTATTTATGGCTATATTTTGTGTTGCAAACAACCGTAGTGGCTGCATTGCAGCATCCAACTACAATTGAACTTAGCAGATTTATACAAGCTAAGCACCAAATGCTGCTGCATGTACAATGAAGGAAAATTAACTCATAGTCATTTACAAGTAATGTCAAATTTGTCTAGATGTTCTATTTAATCATAGATATAACACACATCTATGATTTAATTAAGAATGAGATGCTTATGCGATCTCAACAGGCAATTAAAAGCTGCTAATAATTTCAACTTATTTAACATGAATGGTTTAATATTTATTTAGCAAGTACATTTAATTATTACAACTGAGTACATAATAACACACTAAAAAACCATTAAAAACCACTCCCCCTAAAAGTCAGAACTGAAAAGAGAAAAAAGTGTTCCTATTAGGGAGGCAGTATTGCCTCTTTGTACAGCCACTGAAAGACATTGGAGCAGGTAGCTGTAGCTTTTGTGTCACCAGTTGTGGCGAAGCATTTTTGAGGGCGTTTGAGGTGGTAAGGAAGAATGTATCTATGAAGCAGTGTCACCAACGGCAATTGTATAACTGGAAAACTCATGGTGATCGACCCCTTCTCCGTGGGAGACCTTGTTTGGTTATTCAACCCAGCTACAGGCAAGGGGCAGTCCAGGAAGTTCTTGAGACCCTGGACTGGTCCCTACCGTGTTCAGTGCAAACTCTCGGATGTCACCTACCGGATACAACATACAGGAAACAACAAGTCTACAGTAGTGCACTTTGACAGACTGAAAACATGTCCAAAAGACATCCAGTTGCCAGCCCGGAGACAAAGAAATGGTAGACCAGAATCTCCTCCAGCCCCACCCCCAACATCTGCAGGTCTCACTTTAGAGTTGGTACCGGAAGAAGATTCAGCAACAGGTCCTGCGGTCGCCGTTGAGCATGAGGAAGAACCTGGACCTGTGGCTAACCCTGCTCAACGGTATCCAGACAGGATAAGAAGACCACCTGATCGATTGTGATCTTAATTCGAGACGAATTCTCAGAGGGAGGGAGCATATGTAACAAGTGATGCCTATTCATGGAACGACCCCTTTGTACATGCTAAATGCTAATGAGTACGTGCTAACAAGTCATGGTATACTATAGTTTATAGAACATCACAGCTAGGTTATGGATATATAAGCTGTATAAGTGTATGCGATATCATAGAGTCCTTGTTACTCTGTCACAATACTTAAACCATGTAGTGGAGTTACCTGCAGCAAATATGTAAAACTATATGTAAAACTATACATGCATATTTAATAATAGTCCACGCTATTTCAATCACATGCATAGGCTATTAAGGTCTCAAGGGTTTGGGCTTAGTGATGATATCATTGCTCTCGCATTAGTTAAAAGTGCAGTCTATAATAGTACAGAACATTCTATTATGTGGAACAACCTATGTGAGTGATATCAGAGTCCATACTGGATGAGTTAATTGCAATAGTTTTACATATTCTGCAGGTAACTCCACTCTTTCAGTCTACATGGTTTAATTATATATATAATTATACAATATATACATTATTATAATTATTATTATCATTATATATTATATATCGAGAGTTACGTTAGTAACTCTCATTAATGTACTCTTACGGAGCCCCGAGTTAGTGTGTTCCCCTTCCCATACTCCCCCTAAACGGTGCTCCTGCATGCACCCCGCAAGGGTTTGGCTGGGTGCTGGGCCGACCTCCCCTGGCTCCCGGCTAGCTTCAGCAGAAGGGAGTGCTGCTCCCTGGTATATCTGCGCTATGAAGCCTGCGTGCTAGTGTAAAGCTTGGGGGAGCCAGAGTGGTCTCTGGATTGCCCAACACTGATCACGGCCGCTGTAGAACCTACAGGGCCGGAGAATGTGTCGGATGTACAAACCAGCACTAGGTGCAGCGTGAGCTACCGTTTCTGCCTGGCTACTGACTTCGCTTTCACATCCTAACTGATAAATTTTTTATCGAGAGTTACGGCAGTAACTCTCATATAGGATTTGTGCCGTATCATGAAATCATTACAAAAACGCGATCCGCGTATAACTCACGAACCGAGAAACGGATAGTGTAGCTCTGTATTGCAATCGAGCCACAATGGAAAGACGATCATTTTCATGTTTTGTTCAAGTCGCCAAACCGTTTACTTTAAGAGAACAAAAAAGGTCGTAGTTCTCGTTCCCAGACCGTAATTTGTCCATAGTCGTCGTCGTCGTCGTCGTCGTCTTTATGGGTGAGTATAACTCGAGATAGGAAAGGTTTTAAAGAGCGCCAGTTACACCAAAAAATCTAGAAAAATCCTACCGACTGCCCCTTGATGTCAGATATACATGTTTGGTATGAAGCAATAAATACGTCCGAGTACACAAGCGTTCCCATGACAATACCCATACGTATAAATAGACATTTATGGTACCATTACTGGCGTTGTCAAAATGCCTTCACGGGAACGAAAGAGTAGAAAAAAAGGGACAAGTGGAATACGTCCTAAATCGAGACTATGAGTTAGAGTCCTCCCGATTTCGGTACGATGCTGATGCTGAATAAAGGCAGGCGTCTGCTCGTGACATGTACAGAGCAAATCTGAGCTTATAAGAGGCGGCGCCAAATTTTGACAAGATTCGAGCTTTTAAGAGGCTAAAGATTCAGGCGAATCGATAAACCAGTTGGGCTTCACAAAGGAGTATATATTCCCCCTCTGCTGCGCGTTCAGCGAAAAGGGCGCAGCGTAAGCGTATTAAAGCGTGAGGCGGAGACAGCACGCTACAACGGAAATACAACTACCGCCAAAAGGTGAGTTGTGCATGGAATATTATGGTTTGGCGCGCTTCTTTTAGTCTAGAGCAGCTGGAAAAGTGCTTTACACATTGTGTTGCTAGGTGATGACATGTACAGCTGGATCAGTTTTGTCATGCTGCATAATGGGTGTTGCTACACAGTATTCATATTATTGATATAAGATGCACTATTTCTGTTACAGTTAGGTTTATTATGCTTTGCAATACAGTTCAAGCCACTTTTAATGTCACCCATAATGCATGACATGGGGTCGACATTATTATGTGACTTCTACATGTATTACCAGTGTCAAAATAAGTAAATTTCAGTATTGACTGCTGCATGCTTCCATCTCCTTAAATCATTTTAGCTATTCCCTGTATGAACCCAATGATAGTGTTCTAATGGAGTATAAAGGTCGCCTTGAAAAGGCTATTCTAAGCAATAGGACATTGCTAGATGAGTTAAATGATGCCTTTTGCCAGACCCATCCATGGTTAACACAAAAGGTTACCACTAGATCTGCACATGCTGCTGTTAGCAAAGTTAGTGCAGATGCTAAGGCAGTGAACATTTGAAGAACAAAAGCAGGGGGATTGTTAAAAGATGTTCATGCTATTAATGCAATATATCAGAAAATGATATTTTAGCTGGGGTAAGGCATCATAGTGCTGCCTCAGAACCCTATTTCTATGATACCTCTTACAATCACACAAAACAGCATGGGCCTATACCAGTAGAGTAGGTGTGTTATCAGATGATTGTCCAAGCAGATTCACTTGCCTAAAATAGGCGACAATGAGTGAGATTGGGCCTCATGATACCCTCCACCTTGAGTGGATAATACATATATGTCTGAGGCATATATGGGGGACCTATCCTCAATGGCAATTGAATCAAATCACAAAGAAGGCATGATGTTGCTAGGCCTAGGCAGTGACATGTTCAGTGTTGCTACAGCTGGACATCAGTATGCATAGCATTTTGGTGGGTACTTCTGTACAGCTGGTATAAATGGCTGATCCTTTTCTCTCTACCACTAATGGCCCCTCACCCAAAATAGTGTCTATCACATTTCTGAGTTACAAAATTTACATACAAGTAGAGGTTCTGATGAATGCACTTGCCTGTACTAGAGGGCAGGTACACAATGTCATACTGGTACCTGGTTATATTAAGGCAACCGAATGTAAAAAAAATGAAGGGAACAAGATATAAAAAACATTCTCTCTGAGAAAGTTGGTGGTATATAGGATTTGAAGGCAGTGGTGGTGTAAAAAGGAAGGGAACAAGGGAGCAACGATGATACGAATTTTTTTTAACAGTCCTATATTTAGCAACGTAAAATGTACGTACTACAAAAGTGATAAATATAGGACTGTTAAAAAAAATTCGTATCATCGTTGCTCCCTTGTTCCCTTCCTTTTTACACCACCACTGCCTTCAAATCCTATCTACCACCAACTTTCTCAGAGAGAATGTTTTTTATATCTTGTAAATAAAAAATTTAAAAATAAAATAAAAAATAAAAATAAGAAGACTCGGCGAACCCGACTTGCACGCCAGGCCCGCCCGCACTCGATCGTTGCAATGTCGCGCGACAGCCTGCGCATGCGTGTATGTGTACTGTGCGAGACCGGAGGTGTTCTGAATAGACCCATAAACCCTTTGAGGAGGATGAATACTAATTCCTCGACCGAACTTCCTACTGCACCCGTGTGATAGGGCGTCACGGGATGGTTGAGAACCCGTATAGATTGTTAGTTGCTTAGCAACGTCTCCTCCCGGTCCATTAACCTCGGTTAACTCCGCTAACCTCCATTATACGATTTGACCCCGATTATGAAGTCATTAAAAAACGGGACCCGCTTATAACGGGACTCTTATCAATCGGATAGCTTAGCTCTTTGTCATCGTCGAACAAGCAGTTCAAAACGAGCAGTTTCGCGTTTGTTTGATGTCATAAAACCGCGTGGTTGTGGAGAACAAAACGTTTGTTTAAACTTGTACCCAGTCCCACCGTATTTCTCGTTGTTCTTCTTGACCACGCATAACTCAAGATAGGAACACTTCTAAGAAATGAAAATCACACCAATAGCTTCAGAATTCATTGGCATTCTCGCTTCAGTGGTCAAAATGTATCGTGGCTACATTGTATATATCGGTGGTAAGTACACTACATGTACATGTAATCCAATGTGAACGGTCTGGGCACTACACCTATTAGTGGTAATTAACCTAGTGAAATTGTGGCACGTACGTATCCGGTTTGGGCACTACCACTATTTACTCGAGCCAGAACTAACCGGTGAGGTCTTCACCGGAACCTCGAGCCTAAACTAAACTTTAAAGAGACAACGATACAACGAACATTCAGCGACCATGAAGAGTGCAGAACATCGGGACGATTCCATCGCTTCTCCTTCTGCGAAAAGAATGCGATTCCAAGAACGCACGACCGACAGCCAAACATGCTGCTGGAAAAAATGCTACCGCAGGGGTAATAGGCTTGGAAAGCTACCAAACCCAATAGGTACGCTCGAATTCAACTGGGTTTGATGTACATCAGTTAATTATGGTCTCCCCCACACCCCCTAGTGCGGGCACAGAACGGGCATTTGGACGGGGATTGACTAGGATTTTTGCCCCAGGGGAATTATTCATGATGTCGCATGGCGCAGGAAATTATATGCGGGCGTCTCTTCTGCTGCTCCACATAGTATGTGGGGGATTTGAATGGCTAGAATGCCCAAGGGGTTGGGGATTTGAAAACCGCAATCTTCAAATCCCCACCTTCGCCCCATCTGTGCCCGCACTGCATGGAGTGGGAGACCATTGATAGGTGCATAAACTATAGCAGTAGAAGTCAGAATTCATTGTGTACGTGGGAAAACCTGTTAACCTTGCCCTGTCATCAATATATAAGAGGTCTGCCCAGGTCAATTAACAGTTTTAACATGGCTTCTATTTATACATGTACATGTACATGTAGGTATTTTGTAGATACATGATTTTATGAGTAATTGTAATTTCATTGCATGTGTTCATTTTCTGTACCTTTTAGCTTCTCCCTGTATGAACCAAACAAAGCATACTGAGGGAATATAAAGGTAGCCTAGTAGCATTCTGTTAAATGGGCTAAATGATGCCTTTTGCAAAATCCACCCATGGTTAGCACAAAAGGTCAGCTGTTTGTGAAGTTAGTGCAGGTGCTTTGTTTAACAAGGCTGCATAGAAAAAAATAGGTGAATTTCTACATGATATTCGTGCTATTGATGCAATCAAAATCACAGAACCTTTCTTTTGTGATGCCTCTTACAACCACATAGGGAAGCTTGGTACCCTAATGGTAGGTGTGTGTAATGGCAAACGAGATACCTGCATACCCTTATGTACCCTACTCCTCCCCTTATACCTACTACTACCCCTACCCCTCCCAATACCTAGCACTACCCTTACTATTACCCCTACTTCTCCCCTTACCTACCACCATGGGCGCCCCCAGCATTTCTGGAAGGGTGGGGCCAGGATAGGGTAAGGGGCGCCATTTGACAGCCAAATATTACTATGGGGGTGTTGTATGCTTTAGGCCGATTCAGCGGGGGGGGGGGGGGGGGGGGGGGGGGGGAGGGCATGGCCCCCCCTGGGGACGCCCATGACCTACTCCCTACCCCTACTCCTCCCTTTACCTACTACTACTATTCCCCTGGTGCGTGGAGTGAGGTGACCTCAATGGTCACGTGTGTAATGATGAGGAATTCACTGATACACTACTGTCAGAGTATGAAACATATCTACATGGATACTGTTCACAAGTTTAGTTGACACAGATCTCTTTAATTTACATAACACTGTAATAAAGGAAGAGATGGTGGACACTCCTGTTGCTGTCATGAGTATCAAGAGAGCCAGAGAGAGTAAATGTACTAATACTGAGTATAACATTGTTTATGTACTGAACAATATTATGGTTATGACATGTAGATATACATGATTACTATGTAAATGACATATATACCAAGTTCAGATCGTAGCTGAGTGATCAGTGTTTCTCTATGGTATCATAATTGCAACGTCGGAGGATGGTCCTTTTTGCATTTAAAAATGCAAAATACTCTCTTTCCACTATTGGGGTATATACATGTATACATGTAAGATTAATAGTGATGAAATGTCTGTTGCTAAGTGAATATATTTAGATGTAGCATTGAAAGCATGAATAAAAAGCAATGAAACAAGTAAATAAAAACATTCTCTATGAGAAAGTTGGTGGTATATAGGATTTGAAGGCAATAGTGGTGTAAAAAGCAGGGAAACAAGGGTTGAATGATAAGGAAAAACCAAATAGTCCTATATTTAGCACATGCATGAACAATGTATTGTCCTACAATGTGTGCTGGGCTAAATATAGGACTATTTCGTTTTTCCTTATCATTCAACCCTTGTTTCCCTGCTTTTTACACCACTATTGCCTTCAAATCCTATATACCACCAACTTTCTCATAGAGAATGTTTTTATTTACTTGTTACAGTAGAATCCCAGCCCAAGTTGGCTATATCATCACTGTGTAAAGGATCATGACTTGACGGATGCCAACAATAAAAAACACCCATGAAGACAACATTTAATTTGTCATTTACATGTACAACTGTCTATTGTCTAAGCTGTACTGTATAACAGAAACAAACGTTATTCCAAAAGTTGCATGAAGTGATACGTTAATTGCAACCCCCAATCCTTACAAACAACAAGAATTGAAAGTACCTGTATCAGTCTGATACATGTATGCTAAGTACTCTACTAATGATTCCTCTGGTATCAATTTTAGTTCTAAAAATTGTATATGTGGCTACAATTTTCCTCCTTTATTAGATTTTACATGCACCTGTCATTGTTGATCAGTTCATGGCTAAGCTCAGCCATCAGGGGAGGAGATCATCTCAACTAACAATTTTTATTTAAATTAAAGGGACTATAGGATAACTTGTTATTACAGTTAAGGACTCCAACTGATCAAATCCTCAACCACATGTGTGTGTCAATGGTGTTTCAGGAAGCATACCACTCCATTTCCATTATAGAGTGCATGTACGCATGTATATAATTGTATCAAATACAGAATACCTTGACACAAAACAGTGGAATTGTCCAATCATGAAAAATAAATGTCTGGGCAACTTCTGCCTCCTCAAAAGCCCAGCCATTTGTATTTTATAAGATTAGAACCCACAGGCCTAGACCGCTCTGATGGGAAACATCCCGATGGCATCACAATGGTCCCATGGAAGAACGGGAACCTTTTGGTTTGGGATGCCACCGTTCTGACACCTATGCTCCATCTCACCTGGCACAGTCCACTATGGCAGCAGGTGCTGCCGCCAGTCAGGCAGAGAACCGGAAAAAGGCCAAATAGTCGTATCTGGAGGGATACCCAGACATATGTTTCACCTCTATTGCCTATGAAACATCAGGTGTAGTTGGCCCTCTTTCCCTAATCTTCCTGAAGGAGCTAGGTCACAGGTTCTCAGCCACAACTGGTGACACAAAAAGCTACAGCTACCTGCTCCAATGTCTTTCAGTGGCTGTACAAAGAGGCAATACTGCCTCCATAATAGGAACACTTTTTTCAGTTCTGACTTTTAGGGGGAGTGGTTTTTAGTGTATTATTATACATGTGTATACTTGTAATAATTAAATATACTTGTTAAATAAATATTAAACCATTCATGTTAAATAAGTTGAAATAATTAGCAGCTTTTAATTGAGATCTATATCCTTGCATAAGCATCTCATTCTTAATTAAATCATAGATGTGTGTTATATCTAAATAGAACATCTAGACAAATTTGACATTACTTGTAAATGACTGTGAGTTAATTTTCCTTCATTGTACATGTAGCAGCATTTGGTGCTTAACTTTTATAAATCTGCTAAGTTCAATTGTAGTTGGATGCGGCAATGCAGCCACTACGGTTGTTTGCAACACAAAATATAGCCATAAATAGTAGCCACGTAGCTTAAGGGGTCAAATCCTATATGAAGCCTACTACTAACGTAGATTCTGATTCCTTCTGGATGCTGCTCATAACTACCTCTAGGTACACGTGACTATCAGCCTCGGCAATTTGAAGGACGGTATAGCGGTTTTCCACGCACGAGATACATGTGGTCTCGAGGTACAAAAAATAGAGCCGCCCAGCTAGCTGTTCCACTCGTGGTCGAGAAGCATAAAGAACACGTACCGTCCTGCAGTGTCCTTAGCCTCTCGTAAATTCAGGAGCTGATCCAGGGGGGGGGGGGGGGGGTGGATATGGTGGCTAGCCACCCCCCCCCCCCCACCCCCAGACAAAAAATTAAAAATAATAATAATAATATAAGACTACTAATTGCCAATGCCCTCCAACAGGTCAGTGCAGCTTCCAATGCAGTTTCCTCATGATGAAGAGTTTTTGTTATTTGTGTGAATATTGTTATACATGTATATTATGGTACATCATATTGCACGTACTTATTTTTATTGAATTAGCCGGATTGATTAATCAGTCAACTGATATATTTGTATCTTTACACTGCATGACAATGCTCAGTTATAACTGATCAATCTAGTTATATAATACAGATCCACTTCACATCTTTCTATGATGTGTTTGTGCAAATGATGGACATATTTGGTCAACAGATAGCTGAATATCAAATCCATGACATGCTAATACTCCCAAATTTCCCAGCCTTTCATTATTCATGGTGGAATGAAGCCATGAATGTATCTGTCCTAGGCAGGAAAATGACCTCTCAGCTTCTGCACTGCCAATTGGAAGTACCGCCAAGATACAGAGAAGCTCACGTACATTGGGAAAGAAGATTGGATCAGCATCCTGGCAAAGTAGTTGCGTAATAGTTCTTTCTTCAGAAATACCATTTCCATCTGGTAAGCTCACTCTCAAAGTTTCCTTCTTCGGTTAAGAGATGTTTCCACTTTGAACTCAAAATGTTACATGTTGTTTGTACATCTCGTTCTTTAATAACTTCAGGTATGAGTGCACAAAGTTCAAAATGTGCCCTTTTATCAGCAGTAAATCTAGTTTCCAATTCACTTATAATAGAATCTAAAAATTGGAATAGTGATTGTTACACGCCAATAATCACATGGAGAAGCAACATCAGGATTTGGTCTTTGAGGCTTGTCTGCTGTCCTCTTATTATTCGAGGCATTCCTTCTTGACTGCCAATTTCTGTAGACAAGAACAGTGCTTTACAGTAAATTCGATTATGCTCTATGTCTATATTTTCTTTGTAATGCTGCATAATTTCTGAAACCAAAGTATACCTCTTGAAGTCTTCCTTGTAAGCATTCAGCAAAGACACAACATGTTCGAAGCTAGTAAATGTGTTTCGCAATCCCCATTTGCAGAACTGCGAGACTCCGAGTCCCAGTTCCAATTGTTACCATTGGGATAAATGATAATCCTCGATCGCGACTAATTGGGACTCGCAGGAAACAACAGCAACTGGTAGGCCAGATACTACGTGTGATGGATTCGCCAATACCGCATGTACCTGTTCGCTGGGTGTATACTCCCCAGCACTCCCTGACAGTGACAGCAATTGTTCGCCAGTGGTTACTTTATTGTGATATCAGCAGCAATAGTTCGTGGTTTATACACATGTATGTCTTCGGATGGAAGATTCGGTACCGGTGTTCTATCTAAACTAAACGTAAATTGTCATATATGCATGATTTACTCCTTTTAAACGATCATATTTTATTTTAGCTTTGAGACCAAGCCCATTCAAACAATCAAGAAGTAGCCAACGAGAAGATCAATGTACAACAGGCGCATCATCATTGCAACCAAAACGGAGGAAAATTGACACAGAAGAAGTTGATATGCCTGATCATTTTGACAAATGACTTGAATCCTGCTTTCTCAGTATGCACATGTATCGCATACTACGCATAGTCGCACCATAGATATTTGATACATGGATTGGAAACCCAGCAGTGAATGTCATTAGCCACATGCAGTCCGAGTTTCGCCGGAAGTGGTCGTTAGTTGGGGTTTTACTGATAGCTAGCTGTGTATAACTCTGTTACGATTTTTTTTTAAATTTTGTATACAAGCTCATAGTACGCACATCCCCATACACCACGACGTGTGAACTCCACTCTACGAACGAGCTGCACACTACAGACATATGACAGATGTACGTTGGCAACCTAATAGCTTTCGTAGGGAAGTATCAGAAACTGCTTAAAAGGTTCCTATGCGACTTACCGTACTCACGATACAGTCGCACAAAGCCTTGCTGTGTATATAAGTCAATTATAACATGTTACCCAAAAATTTTAACACAAGCTCATACATAGTACGACAAGCTAAAAGATACACTTCACCATACACCACGATGTGTGCACTACACTTTTCAGTCTTTTAATTGGCGTGCATATGAAAACGTGTTACAGTCGCACAAACAGTGGGCCTTATATAGCAGCTAACACCGTACACTCACTACACGCTAGGAACTACACGCTACAGATACATGTAGGTTAGTCAACCTCATAGCTTTCGTAGTGAAGTATCTGAAACTGCTTAGACGGTTCCTATACGACTTACCATACTCACGATACAGTCGCACAAAGCCATCAAGCCGTCTATGAATTATAATCAACGTTCAACCTGCCCTAACAATGAGTCGGGTTGTATACAGATTGACAACTTACCTATACGAACACTTCTTACCAGTAAAACACGCGTTAAGTGCTAGAAAAGGCTCAAAAAGCAGGGGCGGATGCAGGAATTTGGCGAGGGGGGGGTCCGACATGAATAATTGATGAGGGGGAGGGGCGCGCGCGAAGCGCGCGAAAATTTTTGTGGTGTGCATTCCTATTTTTCCACAGATTGTATATACAGGGGGATTGTATGTACGCTACGTGTATTGACACGTGTAGTACGCTAATATACATTAATTATATTCATATGCAGGTTCGGGGGGGGGGGGGGGGGGGGGGGGTCCGGACCCCCCGGACCCCCCCCCTGCGTCCGCCCTTGAAAAGCCAGGATAACTGTACGCCCACGCACCAAAAAAGCGAAACTCGGATTGCAAATAAATGTTGTACGAATCCTAATGATCACGTGAGAGGGTTTCCAATCCAATCATGTATCAAATATCTATGGCTTCGTCATCGATCCCGATTTCAAATTCTGCTCTTTCGCTTTGCCGACAATTGGCTGAACTGAAGCAACTTACTTTGGAATGCGCCACGGTGGAATAAAGTGATAACTGGACCTCGGAGGGGGGCGCCTATGTCTGTAAATCTGCCACTCTAAACAGTAGCGGCGGGAGGGGGGGGGGGGGGCATATGCCCCCGGGCGCCGGTCGAGGGGAGGCGCCGTCAGGAT
>OX442422.1:1997280-2104050 GCA_949361645.1 Spongilla lacustris | reverse complement strand
GCATGTCAATTCATGTTCAAGGGGCGAACTAGTTGGGCGTGGCCCGCCCTTCGCATATTGGCGGAAGGTCGGGTTGCAAGCCTATACCTGGATTTGTTCTGCTGCAGCGGGGATTGCAGTCCAATCGGATTGCAGCGTTCAAGTGGGTTCCATTATCACCCAATTAGCGGCTGATGTGAGGTAATGATAGGCAGCTGCTCCTTCCATTTAACTTACATGTATATGAATTTTCATGGAGCGGACAAACATTGCGAATGTGTTACAGAGGCAGCTAAAGAGTTGCGCTGCCCTGCTACTATGAAGCCTGAACAACAATGCGAAGGGCGGGCCATGCCCAACTAATCGATACCGCACCCGAAGCAATACATGTACATATCTTGAGCAGCTGCTTTGCAGACACACAAACCGCATATCACACGTAATCTAACGCTCAATAATCACTACCCGAATGTGCAATACATAACGATTTCACAACAATATTACATAACACTCCAGAACAAATCTTGCTATAGGCTTGCAACCCGACCTTCCGCCAATACGCGAAGGGAGGGCCACGCCCAATAGGGGCGAACATTACTAATGTCGACGCCTCTTGACATGCACGAATAACGTCATAACTGTGCATGTGACGTGTGGGTCTGGGTACGAGATAACATAACAACAACAAAAAAAAAGCTTAACGTAACGAGTAGTAATAGGCGCTCCGGCCGATCCGATACCATGATCACCAATGGCTAACCTTCTTCTACCTGAGGTTACGAGATGCATCGAGTACCTCAAAGAAGCTTACATCCGCGAACCCCCTAAAAACACCGTCTCCTCGTGGATAAGGATCCAGCAGCATCAGCAACTGGCTCTCATCACGAGCGAGAAAGAAGTGAGCTACGCCGCCATGGACAGCTTCACGCGTTCTACGCTCCACGGAAATGACGAGGACATAATGAAGCCAAAGAAGACGCTACTACTGAGTCAGGTAATGCGTCAAGCCGTCCATGTATGCCTAGTCTAGTCTAGGTGTGTGCGCGTGTTCGTATTACCAGGACAGAGGCGTCTACTCTTTAATTGTATAAATTAGCACGCGTCAAACCCACAATCACCCTATCACACCCACAAAGAGCTTGTGGACATGTTTACAACACATACACGGAAATGCTATCATGGGTGGAAATCATATACGACTGTAGGTTCAAATCGCATTTGGCAAACTGTTTTTTCCAATCCTAAATGACTGGTTCAAAATTCAAACCAAAATACAGTTTGAAGAGTAAAAACCAACAGATCTTGATTGAAACTGAATGGGGTTAGCAACCAACTTATCTCCCTCTTCCCTTCTCCTTCCTCCCTCTTTTCCTTCCCTCTTCCCTCCCTCTGCAACCTCCTTTCTCTCTCTCCTCTCCTCCTCTTCTCCCTTCTACTTTCCTCTCCTCTCCCCTCCCCTCCCTCCCCCCTCAGGTAGGCACCTCTGAAGACAGCACACCACCTCGTCTCACCCTCATAGAAGGAAGGCACGCTGTGGGGAAGTCCCGTCTCGCTCGACACCTTGCCTTACTGTGGCGAGAGAGAAAGCTCTTCACCGACCACACCCTCTTCCTCCTCCTGAACCTCCAAGATGCACGCCTCCACACGGCCACAACAGTGGCAGACCTCATACAGCACCCCGACCCAGCCACCAGCCAGACCACAGCACGCTGGATGGTGGAAGAATGTGGGCGTGGCTGCCTCATCCTCCTCGACGGATACAGCGACCTTCCGTCCGAGATTCAGTCGAACTCCATTTATGCCGACATCGTTTGCTGCAGGGTTCTCAAGGGGGCCACCGTCCTGGTCACATCTCGGCCTGTCCTCAGCGAGGTCCTCCTCCAGGGTATCTCGGCGGAGTGCCAACACATCGAGGTGGTGGGCTTTAGCGATGCGGACATCTTTGGCTGCTGCTTCTCCTTCTTCAACCAAGGCGAGGGAGCCGTCAGCATGATGAGTGACTTTGAGTCCTACTTGGAATCTGTCCCTGTCGTCCGCTCCATCATGCACATCCCTCTCTACTGCGTTGCAGTGGTCAAGGTCTACTTGCAGTTATTAGGGGGCGTGACCCTCCCACATACTCTGACACACCTCCATCACCACTTAGTGTTCCTCTGCATCGTTGAGTCGTTGGGAATCCCTCTCCAGGCTGGACAGAGGGAGATCAGCTGCCTGCCCAGGCACATGCAGGAACTGCTGAACCAGATCTCTAAGATGGCGTACGAGGGGTTACTGGAGGACAAATATGTATACCATGATGTGGGCGATGGATTGCTAACGTTGGGTATGTTGACCCTGAGTGGACCAGTGTGGGGGGGGGGGGGGGGGAAGGGGTTGCTTATCTGCAGGCAGGATATTGAAGTGAATGAGTTATTTAAAGTCTGCTGGTGCATCATTCTAATTAGGCAAATAGAATAGCAAAAAATTAATTTAATTACCATATTGATTTTCTAATCAAAAATAACTTATTACAGGCAGGGTATTGGAGTGTGGCACTTGAAGTGTAAGATTTTGTTCCGATATTTAACTGTTATTATCAGGATTAGTAAGTTATTTTACTAATATAATTAGGCAAATAATAATAGCACAAATTGTTTAACATGAATGATGGTGTAGTTAATTGCTATAACAAATAATGATTTTTTATTGCTAGTGGCCTCTAATACACATGTATATGTAGTTGCTTTTATGTGTTCTAATTTTATGTTAGAGGGCTCTGATATGTGTAATAGAATATGCACAATTCCCACCATGTATATGTTCACTATGAAGCTTGGAGGTATTGCAATCACCCTGTATAAGGAACATGTATGCAGTTTGAAGATTACAGTGAAACAAACAAGATATACTTATCTCAGATGTATTAAATCACCTGACACTACTAAACCAAATGTTTCATTTGGAGGTATCCAAATTGCATATGCTTCACTTTGGCACTCAGCATCCCTACATGCTAAAAATGTAGAATTTTTAAAAATCTGATTCCTTTGTAATGGTTACACCCTTTTACCTCCTTATTTCTCCTCCTCACCGCCAGGTCTGATGGAGGTCGTTCCAACGCGTTGCCCCACTGCCCACCCCGCCCACCGCTTCCTTCACAAGTACCTCCAACACTACCTGGCAGCACGTCATGTGATGCAGATCACCCCGGCACACAGGCAATTTGACATGATCACAGAGATCTCCAAAAAGCCCCACATGCACGCTGTCCTGCGCTACATCGCAGGAATGACGACCCCTTCATCACGGCTCTCCACCCCCAGGGTGAAGTTCTTTTTACTTTCCATTTTTGAGGACCACCACGAGCTTCTTCACTTCTTATATTCAGTTTCTAATGTTTCTAAGGACTTCATGGAATGCATGCACGTCACCTTTGAGGCCCAGCAGCCACGTGAGTTGGTGAAGTTGGTCACTGTTGCCAAGGGCAACTACATCCAGCCACGCCCACTATCACTGGCTGACTGCTACACCGTCGGTTACTGCACAGTCGGCACAGGGCTGGAGTGGAGTGAGCTGGACTTCAAGAACTGCAGGATCGACGTAAGGGGAGTGGGCATGATGGCTCACACGCTGGACAGCAGCAACAGAAGCTGCTTTGCCTTGGTGACCAGACTGGACATGAGCCACAACCCCATTGGGGACCCTGGGCTGGACTACATTGGTGAGCGAGCACTGTCATTAATCAAGGGAATGCTTTTTTTAATACCTGTTAATCAAATAAGAATATACATGCAAAGTACAGTTAATGTGCACTAAACTGCCTGCATGTGTGAATACCAGATTAAACAATTATGGGCAGTCATATTACAAAACAAATTGATTTTGCCACTTCATTTGTATGGAGAATACATTATTATTATTATTATTATTATTATTATGTTTTCATCAACACATACCGGGGTATGTGATTTAAAATAAAACTTTTGTGTTCATGCAAAGATACATGTACATGTAGGCTGACCAGCTCTTGGGTGTGCCTGACCAGCTCTTGGGTGTGCCTGACCAAAACTATAGTGATAAGAAATCTGTCTGTTCAATTGTTCCACCTCTGCAATACAGATCATTTCTCTGTCCATGTGAACTCTTTGTATTCTGTACAATACTTCGTCCAGCTGTGTGATAGAATGGTACAATGTAGATTAGATGTACATATGTAAATGTGCATACGTTTAGTGTGCCCGTGTACAGCGCAATACACTGCATATAATATGTGTATGCTAACTAGTTACATGTAGGTAGGCATTCTACATGTATGACCAAAACCCGTAATCATGAGTTTGATTGTCATGTTTATGGGGTCTGGTGCAGCCAGCTTTACGTTTGTTGTGTGGATGATATATTTGCTATTGTGACAGCTACATGTATTTATTCCTTTTTCAGTGTCAGCCATGGAGGGCGAGCATAGCCTGCAGGAACTGAAACTAGCGGATTGTCTCATCACCAGCATGGGAGCTGAACATCTGGCAGTTGTTGTGAGGACGGCCCGCACACTCTCTTCCTTGGACCTGTCCTGCAACACCATAGGAAACAGGGGAGCTAGTCACCTAGGTAACGTCCAATACACATTGTATTTTGGCAGTTGGTTTTAACAAAATTTAAAATGAGAGTGCTAGCTCATCTTACTTTGTACATGCTTGCATGGGATGCTGAGACTCATTTAGTAATATTACTCCACAGAATTTGGGGTGGATTAAGGAAAGGGTATTTATTTTATGCTAAATTATGTAGCAATTTTTTAAAAACGTTGCTTGGTTTCTAATATCAATGACAGCTGCTGCATGCATATGACCAGTATATACGTAGCTGTATACGGGAAATAGCATTCTTTATGGACTAGTTCAGTTTTGGTCAAATGGGTTGTTGTTTGGCAGTGTATCGCTGCCATGTTTTGTCCGGAATCGAATTATCATGTGCAGCTGTCTAGGTGACTGCATAGGACCTTAAGGTAAACATATATAGGCTTTGCCAGAGGGCATCTGAGTATTCTATTAGTCGAATTCACTCATTGAACTATGCAGAATTGGTTTTGGGGTTGGGGTTGGATTGGAACTGATACTGAACTACTTAAAGCATACTGGTTAAAAAAAAGTTCATATACTGGGTCCAAAGTTTAGGTTTCTGTCTTAATTATTTTAGTTGATTCCCTAATTTCCAATCAATAAAAATATAGTAGATACTCGATTACTGGTCTGGCAAATGCGCACTGACAAAGAATACATCCAAATACAAAACATGTGCACATTATATACCCTGCAATGAAAATAATTATCAAACAGTTTTGAAATGATGACCTTGCACACAGCTGCCTGTGAGGAATAGTAGGAGTTGCAAATTACTGCTGTGGTACCCTTGCCTTACTCTTCCTGTCGTGCTTAGTGCATTTCACTGCCAACTGACAGATTTTTTTCTTCGTCTATTCACCACTATATCAAAAGGTCCAATCCATAAGCATATTAGTAGTGGATACATTTTTGAAGCTCTACCCTGCATGATTGCCCTCAGTGTTTTCATGTATGCACTTATGCATCAGTCTTGAAAAAATTCCAGCTGTTTTACTTTTCTACTTCCCAGTAGGCAAGGGTTGGCAATTACTAAAGTGGAACCGTTTCTATCACCCTTGCAGTTCTGCATGCGTTTTTCATATAGACCGTTAATGAACTTATACAAATATACTGTAGTCACAATACTTCTTTAAAAACAAAATTTCGAGTCACGTAAAACATGACAACCAGCAATTAAATATTCGGTACTTGAATAAGCGCAACAGAAGGAATAGAAACAATGAGAGAAAAAGGTATGAGCAAGCCCATCACTGTCTGTGCATTGTAGAAAGGAGACGAAAGAGTCCACTTACATTAATGCATTTTCGAAAACGACCCAGCCAAATGCTCAAAAAATGAACACTGTCGGACAGACAAACATACAGACTTACAGACGTACAAACTTACATGCATCCGCGGATATAGATCATTGCATTACAAAGATAAGTGTTGCACTGTAGCTATAAAATTATAATTACATGTGTATCTAGCGGATTGCTTATTTCTTAGCTCATTTCACTTGAACTGAATCTTCCAATATTTTTCAGCAACCGCCCTTCGTGTCAACTCCACACTTTCTCATCTGCTGTTGTGTGGCTGTGGCATTGGTGAGGAGGGTGCCTCTGCGCTGGCTGGGGCATTAATGAGCGACACTGCACGGCTCAAGAAACTTGATGTCACCAATAACAATATTGGACAGAGCTCGCAGCTGATTAGAGTGACAAGATGTTTAGTGCAGATGGGTGATCCCACTGCATAGCTCAATAAGAGTATCTTGAGATGATATCCTAGTGCACATGGGTGATCCCACTGCATAGCTCATTAAGAGTATCTTGAGATGATATCCCGGGGACATTACAAATGTCTCCTTTCTTCTTCAGGAGTCCCACTGTACATGTACATACATGTATGTGTGTATTACATGTGAAATAGATTATCGTTTTTGTGCATACATATATACAATGTAAGGTCTATACCAGGATTGGGGATGAAGTAAAGTACATGGCTATAATATTAAAATGCATGACTACACAGGTTCGGATCCAGGATTTCATAAAAGGGGGGGATGTTAATGAATAATAATTCATAAAGAGGGGGAGGGTGCGAAAAGGGGTACCCCGCCCGCCCAGCTAGGGGGCCTGGGGGAGCGCTGTAAGCTCCCCCAGCGGGGTCTGGGGCGGAGCCCCAGACGCCAACGCTTTTTTTATTATATCATGCTCAAAACACTACACAAAACTGCGTGCAAAAAAGGAAATGGTATATATTTTTCATGAATCAAATTCAAATAATTCAGCAATTTATAAGAATTGCTGGATCTATCAGTGGCGTAGGAGCTGCAGCGGGGCTGCCGCTGCACTTTTCCATTAAGTAACTGAACAACAAAATATAAAGGTTGACATGATACATCAATTTACTGAATTAGCTGAGCAATTGCTGCTAGTTAATTACATTAAAATCGATCGCGAGACGCTAGCTTATACCTCACAAGCAAAACTGCGGTATTAACCAATTAATTCCTGTAGACGCAAATAGGCGTCAAATAGGTGTTTACTGTTACCAAGGTATTTTGGGTGAGATGACCACAAACCAATGAAAAATTATACCAATTTGAAGTTCTTCATAAACATGGCTTTAGTGGTTGTCGTTAGATTATCCCTTCCTGCATGCCATACAAAAGAATTTGACCACATATGAGATCAAATCACCTAACAAACAAAGCGGTTTTAAGCTACCCGTACTACGTAGTTTACAACGGCTACCACAAGTGGTCTTGGCTGCACTTGTATGCTTACTTTTTAGTGTAAGAAAACTGCATGCATACTTGAGTAAGAGTCTTTATAAATGTCCTGTTTTGTTCTTTAGAGTGCAGTGTGATATTGTAGTATATTGCCGTATTGGAGAAAACTTTTAAGTTACATCGCCTCTTGATCCGCCACTGCCTACATAAATTTGTATGTCAGTATACATGTACGCTGTACGCATTAGTCCATGACTTTCATGAGGCGCACAAAGCACGATGCACACACTTGAAAAAAGTGGACCATTAAATATCAACCAACATGCACGTATTAGATGAGTCAGCCTGGCATATGATTCAGGTAACGCAATGAAAAGGCGATATGTGTATCAAACAAAAAAAAAAACAAAATGCTGTAATACAGTTTATAATTGGAGAGACTTTCATGGATGTAAATAAAAGGTTATGCTACATGTAGGTAGTATACCTACGTGCATGCATGTTTTCCCTCTTGATTCGCGCAAATTATAAGGTCTATACCAGACCTTAATCCCCGTATCGAGCGGGACGCAATTTACCGAAATCATTGGTGCAAATCGAGTGCGAAAATGTGCACGTAGTTTGTTCAACTGTATCTCCGGTCTGTAACGGATGGCATAAAAATTAACGAACAATCCAATAGCTACGTGTACATGTAAGGGACCTATAAACCGAATTTGAAGCGATTTGATTACTCCTAAAGTTATGGCTGGTTTGAACCCGGTTGGGTATCGAACGTTGTAATACTGGCACGAAGCAAGTGCAAAACTCCTAAATGTATTTTACCATACAGAAATGGCTTATTATGAAGTTTTGAAAATAGGAAGCCGATAGCGTTAACCGTTGGGAAGTTATAATGATCCAAACGCAAAGATTTTTTTTGGTAGCATTTTGCTTCCTAATACTTCTAGTCTGTGTAGATTTTTTTTATTTTGGGGCAACTTTATACTCTGCAGGCACAAACATATAATCATAATTGCTTCCAGCGGCAATGTAGTGTTGACCAACGTCTTTGTACTTCGCTATCCGATCCACCTCCGCAGAGAAATGCTTCAATGCATAGACCTGTATTGAATAGCATGTTATGACTATCTATTTACTTATGTCATAGTGACAAGCACCAACGGATCACCAAGGCATGCCTGCACATTGTTCTTAGCAGGTCCAGTGCCCACAAGCCTTTGGGTGGCTTTTCAAAACTTCAGCACAATGGGATAGCCCATGGCAAAGATCAATATGTGATCTCTTCTGCATCTTCGTCACATGTACATGTAGCTGCTTGGCTTTTATTGCCCCAATAGCTTGGTTGTGACTTAGCCAAGGGGCCAATTGTACTATAAACATGATATGGTCGAGATATGCTTAGCCGGATTTTAGTTTAAATTGTCATGTCATGCTGAAAGTGAGTTGTCAAAATTAGATTCATTCTTGTCCTGCTGACATATTGATCAAGGACTGGGGATGAGGCACACCTGCTCATTTAACTTTATAGCCACTTCTCCACTTCATCCAAGTATAACTCTAGAAGACATGTGCCTAACACAAGCAAAACTGATATATTATGTGTGTGCATCCTCTTGGCTGTTAACACATGTTACTTTGAGGGTAAGGTACTTTGAATAATTCCTGGAAATTTAAACTAAAATTAGTACAAATCAAAGGTTTAATTCTCTATGCTAGCTAGTTCTAAAAAAAAAAAAGACATTTAATGTCTGAACACCAAACATGGCATGTACTTCAATATTCACACAGTGGTTCCCTCAGACCATAGTTGCACAGTGGTGGTGTTGACAGTATTGGTGGAGGGGTCATCCAGCTCTATAGGAACTATTAGTTCATATTTCCTATTCAAATAATCATTTACCTTCTCTCTGGCTCTATCAAACATCTTGCAAACCTTCCTTTGTTGCTTACATGTACTACTGCTGCAAAGTAGCAGAGGAGTGTTTTTTATCAGGGTTTAGGTTAGGATTTATGACCATATTGCCTGACCTCAACTTTAAACCATTACTATCAAATTGCACCCTTGGTTACTCTTCATGCATATACAAAAGCAGCCTAACATGTCTGTATATTTCTACTGCATAAAGCACTTCTGATGCCATCCATGCCTTTGAGAAAGCTATAGAGTAATGTATGAAGTACTGTTAAATTTTTGTGCTGATGATCACACTAATGTCATTTTACACAACAGTTCATTAAACAGTTTGTCTATTTCACAACCAATGGCTAGTTAATGCTTTATGTGGATAAACTGTGTAGGTATCACCTGTAATCAATTACTGCATCCCTCTGCCTCCCAGTATCACAATCACAATTGAGTTCACTAGCTGTGTGAAATAAATTGACAATTGCTGGATTGCATACTTTCTTGTGCCAACAGGGTTTGAATATTATGTGAGCAGATATAAAATAAATTCGGATTGCTAGCAGTGTGCTGTATTGCATACATGTTGGCATTAATGGATGTGCCACTGGCCCACATGCACTAAGCCACCTTGTAGCTGTGAGTTCTTGCTCAATATTTATAAGGACAGATGCAAAAAAATTTCTTTTTTGTTTGCATCGAAACTACATTTCTATATCCTTCTTTAACCAACAATATATTTCCAGTTCAAGCAAATACAAGAGCAGAGTTTTCCAACAAGATATAAAATTTAATTGGTTTAGATGAAGGATTTGTTGACAATGATTGAGCAAATAAGGGACAACGAAAATGATGCAATGATGAATTGCAGACCTAGACTTATCATGTTCAAGAGATAAATATAAGCAAATAACCACTCTAGAAACAATATAATTAGTTTTTCTAAATGTGTTTTAAGTGCATTTAACATAAGTGTTTCCAGTGTATGCATGTTTGTATGTCTCAGTATAATTTAGCATAATTTGGGCACTCTAGATCTTCCAACTGTGGTAGTTCCAATATTATAAGTAGCAGTTATGACTTCATATATGCTTTGACACAGCACAGTACAATAAGTGTTATGGTACAAGTTTTGGCTAATCAGTGTGCATTACCATGTCTAGTTGGTGGGACAAGAAGCATCACATGCACACACATATGCCCACACATGCATAAACTTGCATGTCTGAACAGTTGTCACACACAGGAAAAACAAAGCTCAGTGAGGATTATCTTCGTCGATGATACTGATTGTCGACGGACATGGTAGTTGGGGGCATAAAATCATGTCTGCCATTTGATGCAGTTTGCTGATTCAGAAGTTATTGCATGACAAATAGGGGCTTTTGAAAACGAAAAACTACTGATATAGAACCTACTGGCTATGTCTATATAAAGTGTTGCTATGTGTTGTAGCCTTGCAAAAAGAATGCAATGTAGTCCTATATGTGGTGATTATTAACAGTGAATGGAATGAAAACTATGCTGCATTGTGGTTCAGACTGTGGGCAGCGCATGTCCACTGTATCCTTTCTTGGAAAATTAAACTGTTTGAAAATAAATGCTCCCCTAGTCATGACCCCCTCCCTCCTCCCCCTGGTTATGACCACCTCCCTCCTCCCCCTGGTCATAGCCACCTCCCTCCTCCCCCTGGTCATGACCACCTCCCTCCTCCCCCTGGTCATAGCCACCTCCCTCCTCCCCCTGGTCATGACCACCTCCCTCCTCCCCCTTGTTATGACCACCTCCCTCCTCCCCCTGGTCATGACCACCTCCCTCCTCCCCCTAGTTATGACCCCCTCCCTCCTCCCCCTGGTCATGACCACCTCCCTCCTCCCCCTGGTCATGACCACCTCCCTCCTCCCCCTGGTCATGACCACCTCCCTCCTCCCCCTAGTTATGACCACCTCCCTCCTCCCCCTGGTCATGACCACCTCCCTCCGCCCACTGGTCATAACCACCTCCCTCCTCCCCTTGGTCATGACCACCTCCCTCCTCCCCCTGGTCATGACCACCTCCCTCCTCCCCCTGGTCATAACCACCTCCCTCCTCCCCCTCCCCCCTATCAGCTTAATTGTTAAAAAAAAAAGGAAAAAAATACATTTTCGGAGCACTAGTGGCTACCAGACTAATGCTATGAACGAATACTACGTTTACACGACACAATCTTTCCGAGTAACTGTACGATACGGAATGGTTCAATTGTACGAAATGATAGCAAGCGAGCGCTGAGCATGGGGCTACAAGTAGTTACGGAATTTAATTCACACGATAATCAATAGTCGTGCAGCACCGAACTGTTCCGTACCGTGCCATGCCAAAGATGTGTCGCGTGAACAAAGAATTATTTGTGGGGGGGGGGGGGGGGGGGGGGGGGGCCACGGCCCCCGCCAAGTCGGCCCAAGTGTTAATAACACGCATTGCATTTTGTATCTCACGCCCTCTCACGCTAAGACTAAGAGGTATGCACAGGGCCATAGCAACGAAGGACAGCTAATGCATAAAATACTTATAAATAGGTTGGTTGCTATGTCAACTCAAAATTTGGTCCGAGGTGTCGAATACATAGTGTAAACCAAATTTGGTTAAACTGTTTCATGGTTTAATGTGCACACTACATTGGTTTAAGGTTTAGTTTACTGGTTAAGCTAGCGATATAGTATGAGGATTAGAGCAACCCTGCCGAGCAGAGCATTAACTCAGCCAATGCACCATTTAAATATCTATCTTAACCCAAAGGTATGTTGTGTGGTGTGCACACAGGCTATTGATACAGCTCATTCCTTGGAAACAGGCTAAGGCTTAAGGATTCAAAACCAACCTAAAGGCATTCAATCTCATCAACCCTATATAGATTCGCGTCAAATAGGTGTTTACATTTATTTGGGACACGACCAAGGTATTTTATTTGGGTCCTACCTGAAACATATATTATACCAATCAGTGACCATTGGACGTATTAATATTGTACTTGTGGCTGTGCATGCATGTAGCTTTGCTATTTGCTCTTCTATGTGAACATACATTCAAACTCCCAAGAGTCATGTCAATATAGGTGTTTATAGTAACCAAAGTATTTTGTTTGGAACATGACCACGTACCTTTGAAACGTTATACCAGTTTGTGGTTACGCCATGTATGTAGCTTTGATACATTATGCCAATTTGTGGTGTTTTGTAAGAAGTTCTTCCTTTCTACGAAATATTCCTTCTTCCTTGCCACGCTGAACTGTGCTGCTGCAGTGGCTGCTCTAAACCACAGGATTGTGCATATGGCATTTTGAGGTGTTATGTCCCAAACTGCTGGGTTTAAACAGGACGACACACGTCACATGCACGATCAAATTGATAACTTTAAAATAACTTATGCTCTGGCCAAAAACCAGTAGGGCGCGGTTGCTTCGGCCCTGATGCAACCTTACAATTAAAACTTGGGGGTGGTGCCTATGACTCACGTGATTTTTCCCTTGCGGTAACCAAAATGGAAGAAAGGAGCAACGTCGAAACTTCGGGAAGTGATTCAGAATGAGCGAGTGATAGAGATCGAAACTAAGAGGAATTTTAAAGATTAAAGTGGCAAATTTTTTATCTTTTGTGTGTCTAATCAGTGTTTGTGATGAGAGTGGTGAAGAAGTCTTCAACAGGAATATCCTAACTCTGTAAGGAATGCATACGGCACGTTATCATTTTCAAGCATAAGACATATAAATACATCCTCCATCACACACCACTATGATGGTAAAATAGAGCGGCAAGCGGCGATGTAACGGCATGGGCGTACGCAGCCTTCGGGAAAGAGGGGGGGGGGGGGGGGGGGTCGAAATTTTATAAAAGGGGACCTTTCGTCACGCAAAATTATGGATTACGTAATAATTACTAAATGTGCGTACATGTATACGCGTACATGCATGTACACTTTCGTACGCATATGCACGCGTATGTATTAAATACAAGTGGAGTAAGTAAAACTTTTTAAGTGTGATGGTGGCGTACGCCCATGAATGGCCAATGATGAGGTCTGGCTTATATGAATAAAAATAGGCCAGAAATGTATCAAAAATGACAAAACGGAGTTTCGAATTCTAAAGCCGATTAGCTAGTCTAAGAATCCCTTGTGCTGCGCTAATTAATTATTCATTACCTTACGTAATTCCCATTTGTGGCGTCTGTACATGTAAGTCAGTATACTTTCTTTGAAACGGAGCATCTACGAGTATTCCTATTATCGAAGTCGTATGAAAAAAGGGCGTAGGTTTCGAATAACGTAAGTAGAACCGTTAGTGGACCTGTTTTCAAAATGCCGTCAGTATCGGCATGCTTGAGCGAACAAATTCGTCGCGTTCGTGGAATATTGATGTGCAAAAGTTGTTCAAATAGGTTTTTAAGGACTCTTTGTGAACCCACACACGGTAAAATGAGTCATTTTGGTACCACCTTGTCCTAAGCGCTTACCGATAATACGCTAATTAGTTTATTCATAGCCGTAAACAGAATCCGTCTGACCGCTTACGTCTTTGCTATCTGAGCCGGTTAGAGGTATATATAGATACTTGTCGATGTGTGTAGAATTACTTAGAAACAAAATAAACGCACCCGACCAAACGCGGTGGTAGGGCCCGCCCGACTAGACCGCTCTATCAGCTTCTTGTCCTACAAAATCCTGCTCGGCGACTAAAGTCACCTTCCGCAGTACGCAAGGAATTTAATTAGGCGACTAAAGTCGCTCTCCACGGGTTAAGATGGTCGTTAATTGTTACAGCCGGACCCCCCAAACCAAAGATGGTAACAGAGCTATTTGGCCGCCTTAGCTTGCCATTTATTAGATCTAGCGTGTCCCCAAACACTGCAACAAGAATCTAAACTGCACACGTAGTTATTTGTGTGTACAATTGTGTCTTTGGGTTATATGCACCTACTTGAATGAAATGTAATGTAATTATTATCAGGTCCATATTGCCAGAGCCATTCTGTCAAGGAATCTTCCTTCATGACTCTGTGTGTGCATTTAACTGTCCCAATTATCGCTTCAATATCTGCTGCCATCTGTGCAAAAATGTTTTTTTTTTTTTTTTTTTTTTGGAAAAAACTGGGTGAAAGGCTGTGTCATTTAGATGCACACGATGCTCTGCTATTGCTGCATCACTCATTTGCAATACCCAAGTTGCCAAACATTTTGCACACCTCTCCCTGTTTTCTTTCAGAGAAACTTGTTAATTTTGATGACCTTTTGCGATCCATCCTAAGCAGTACCTTAAATATTTCTCTTGGGATTAATGATCCTGCCTGGACACAAGCTCAGCTTCCTATAAAGCTTGGTGGCCTTGGTATTCGGAGTGCTCAGCTAGCACCTTCAGCCTTCCTGGCTTCAGCTGCTGGCGACTCTGATACATTGCTACCTGCATCTCTATACAGTGAGCACAATGCCTCCATCCCTGATGTTGAGGCTGCACTTTCCAAGGAAAAACACAGCCCCATCCGTACCTCCTGCTTCTTGTTCTCAAGAAAAGCTTGGAATCTACCCAAAATGCAGTTGGTAGCTCAAGGTCTACTAGCCAATGCTGACAGACCATCTTCCCATGCCCGTCTTCTTGCTGCATTGCACACCAGAGTCAGGAAAAAGGCTAAATGCATTTCCTGCTGCATGTATCCTCTATATATAGGCCTGAGAATGGATAACTCCACCATCCAAATTGCAGTTGGACTCAGACTTGGTGTTCTTTTGTGCCATTCACACACTTGCCCGCCACTGTGGCTCTCACGTGAATGACCATGCATGGCCTCAGCTGTAGATGGAGTGAAGGTCGCCACTCCAGGCATTCTAGTTTAAATAACATCATCCACAGAACTCTGTCAGCTGCAACAATACCTGATTGTTTGGAGCCTTCTGGAGTAGCTATAGATCAGATGGTATAAGGCCAGATAGATGGTATTTCAATGGTTCCCTGGAAAGAGGGGAAACTCCTTGTGTGGTATGCAACATGTAGAGATACCTTGGCACCATCACATCTCTCCACTGCCGAAAGAGGGCCAGGTTTTGTAGCAGCAGAGGCTGAGTCCCAAAAGAGGAAGAAGTACTCCTCTCTTGGGGCTACTTCTTTGTTCCTGTAGCATGCAAGTCTCTTGATGTTCTTGGTGCTAAAACGTTGTCCTTTCTTAAGGACCTTGCATGGCCATCTTCTGCACCAAACCACTGGAGACTTACAATCCTACCAGTTCCTACTCGAGCGCCTTTCTGTGGCAATACAGAGAGGAAATGCAACATATGTCTTGGGAACATTAAGTTCTTCTGATGCGTATAATTCTGTGTGTGAGTGCGTTAGTATATATGAGGTTATGTTGTTGTTAGCCGTAACTATGTGTTAGTCTATAGTATATTGTATTCATTTATCTTGTCATAATTTTATTTTAAAATAATAGCATAATTTTATAATTGGGACAGTGTCCAGCAAAATCGGGCTTGTGGGGTTATAAATTTATCACTATAAAAATTGCACGTTGCACTAAACAACACATCTTCGCAACGGTACTACGTTTTCCTTTCAAATTTCGTACATTTGTTCCCACACCATTTCTCTGTGTGAAAATCGATTTTCGTGATTTACACATTTTCCGTGACGTGGATACAACAATCGTTAACACCGCGGGTTAGAAATCCTCATTTCTCCACCTACGAGTGCTGAAAATGCGTCAAATTCGGAGTGTGCATAGAGGAGTCCTGTAGCTATTGGTTTGTTCTGTTCGTTAATTTCTATATCATTCGTTACGGAGATACAGTTGAACAAACTACGGGCACGTTTTCCCGCTTGATTCGCGCCAATGATTTTTGGCAAATCACGTCCCGCTCAGTGAATGTGATTATAACATTGCAAGCTGGAAAATGTGCCTGTAGTTCGCTCAACTGTATCTCCGTAACGAATGATTCAAAACTAATGAACAGAACAAATCGATAGCTACAGGACTCCTCTATGCACACTCCGAATTTGACGCGTCTTCAACACTCATACGTGGAGAAATGTGGATTTCTAACTCACGAGGTTAACGATTATTGTATCCACGGCACAGAAAAGGTGTAGATCACGAAAATCGATTTTCACACAGAGAAATGGTGTGGAAACAAGTGTACGAAATTTGAAAAGAAAAGGTTGTACCGTCGCGAAGATGTGTTGTTTAGTACAACATGCAATTTTTATAGTGATAAAATTACAACCCCACAAGCCCGATTTTGCTGGACACTGTCACAATTATTCTAAATAACGTGATCTCGCTCTATCGTTGCTATAAACATCTCCAACGATGACTGCTGTCTCTGTATCGCGATTATTTGTTTTTCTCTTAGCTTCATTGTAGCTGAATATGATGCCATCAAACCGCAGGTCCTGGACCGGAAGTTTATTATTATTATTTTAAAATAAAGGTCGACGCTCTCGCTCAAATGCATTTATTAGTGCGTACTCTGCCGGAATGGATTATAAGAGCTTCTTGCAGATACTTCTGGTGCTGTCCGCTTCAATCTTCGGCGTTACATTTGCCAACTGTAAGTCTCACTGCCTGATACCTTAGCACTGCATTCTCCCACAGGAAAAAAAAAAAAAAAAAAAAAAAAAAACGCGTGAAATCAAACGCGTGATTGAACATTGAAATAACACTTTAATGTTCCATCACGTGATTTTACACAAAAAAAAATCCTTTATAAAATCAAAACTTGATTCGACGCGTTTATTCCCCCTGCATGCTCTTTTTAAAAAATGCCTGACGTTTTACATCTACGGGCAAGCAAAATCCCTCATGCACTAAAGTGAATTGCGAAAAGGATTATGGTGCGTAAATTTTAATTGTGACACAAGTTTGTAGCGCATCAGAGGCGGCCCCAGCATCTACCGAGGGGAGGGGCCAAACACAGGAAGGGCGTCAAAAATGGGCGTGGCTTACAATACTTCAGATACGCTCGTAACCGTTTGACTCTGGATTGTTGCTAATAATGCATGCGAGCGAGCGCTTAAAGCTAAATTATGCTCCGCATGTTGTAAGTCTCTTTGGATTGTAGTAATTGACGATAGTTTTATGGATTGTGGGTGGGGGGAAGGGGCGCCAAAGCCTGGGGAGAGTGGGGGGGGGGGGGGGGGGGGGGGGGGGGGGGGGGGGGCAAGGCCCCCTCCCCCTCCCCCTCCCCTCTGGCCGCCTATGGCTATGCGCATGTGCGGCAATTCTAGTACATCCCCTCCCCCCCCCCTCCCTCGAGGAAGACCTCGAGTCAATTTACAACGCGGTTGTTAGCTTCTGATCTAAACAGCGGTATCAAATTAGTTGTTCGATCTTGTTCATACGACCTTTTCTGCCAAGTTCTGGGAATACATGCACACTGTACACGCTGCCTGCCGTACGTGGTGAAGTTTCAGATCGACAGCCTCCGGTTAATCCAAAATGGCTGCCTGCACAGGTTGGACAAATTTGAACGGTAATGAAGCGATGTTAGAATTGATAGGATCGCCACTTCGGCGAATCGCATCTCAGTTTTTATATTCCCCTGTTTTTTCATACTCAACCATGCAGGGCTCATTTGATCATAAAATTCGAACCCCAAATAGTGGATCCGCCCCTGCCAATCGAGGATCTGACTAGCAATAACTCTCCCAAATAGTTTGTTAACATTTTGGGAGTTAATTAATATTATTTAGTAAAGCTATATGTACATATGTACATGTAGCCAGATAATACATATCTATATATTATCTCTGATGTAGCCAGGTTTCTGTTATGACTACTATTTATTCAATAACTGTTCAAGATGGCGGCGCCATAACCGAACATTGTTCAAAGGCTCCCCGAACCAGAAAAATCTATGTAATGGAAAACACAAATGTCGTGAAAACATGTGCCAATGTGCTGAAAATCGGCACAATTTTTCGTTAAAACGGTGGAATACAATAATAGGTCTGAAAACATTGATTTTGTGTACATCAGTGTTAATGGAAGCTATGTTTTGCCGCCTTTCCCGAACTGAAATCTTCAATGTAATGGTATATTGTATTTTCAAGCGGATGACACTAGTATTAACGAACAGAGCAATCCAATTGCTAAGGGACCTCACCTCTCTATCTACAAACTCCATTTGAAGCCCGATGTGAATACTACTGCCTGAAAGTAATAGTGGATTTGAAACCCATGGGGTATCGATAACAAGCCAGTAAAATACATGTATGGTACATTTATTAATGTTAGAAAAAGTCCCAGACCTCAATTTTAATAAAATTAATGTAGGGTTGATGGTCAGTTAAAAGCTGCAAACTGTACTTAATTAACTGCTTCCATTTAGAAGTTATTCAAAATTGATTTTTTACAGTGTACTTGATTTAGGGGCCGTATCTGGATTTAGTGGTTTGAATTTATTAATAAATTTGGCGAGTTTGATATTTGTAAAATTCAAGGAAATGTTGGAACTTTAGGATGTTTATGTTTTAATTAGGTTATTGGGAATTATTAATTCGTTTTCGTTAATTTAAAATTTATGATTTTAGTAAATAAATTATTTAGATCAACATTTAAGCTCTAATTAATAGAGCATTTACTACTTGTGGTTAATTGATTAACACCCTGTAATTATACCAACTTGATGATGTATTTGCATTTCAGTTTATGAGCATTAGACATGATTCCAAACTTGTAGTGCACGTGCTTCTTTTAGTACTAGTTCTTTCAAGAGCCACAGCTGTGTGCTGCATGTGAGCCACTGAGTGCAATTTAAATTCATTGATTTCTGTGTCTGGATTGATACTAAGCAGCACAGTACTTCATCACTACACACATGTGTTTTGGTTAATGCAGCTGTCGTGCTGTACATTTATAGGTCTACCACTATTAAACATGGATTTGGTTGGTAAAGTTGCACTCTTATTACAAGACCTGAGCTGATCATAGTACGATCAATTGGACACTTAGTCAGACATTTAAATTAAATGCCCAGAAAATGGCCGAAAGCCAGACTCTATTTATTACAATGATATAGTCTCATCCATATGGTACATTTAATGTTAATGTTACTAATATAAATACATGGTATGATAAATAAATCAATGAATCTTAGTGAGGCTGAATTCACCACCTTCAGTTTTGAAAACACTTGTGTTCTTCATTTTAGTTCCCACGGTGACCCTCACCAGTACCAGTTATATGACCCAGAAGGGACAGACTGCTCAAGTGTGTGTGACCAAGGACCTTGCCACAGCCAGTGACATCACTGGGGTGATCACAGCTTATCCCATCGTGGCACCCAATGCTGCAACACGTGAGGATCCACAACACAAATCACATGTGTAACCTCCACCTTAACTAACTCCACAGCTCTGGTGCAGTTCACAAATGGCTCATATCCTTTCACTCTTGCTGCTGGCCCTTCTGGTACCCAGACCTGTGTCAACATTAACACACTGGATGACCGTGTCCAGGGAGGTCTTAAAGTGTTCAATGTATCCATTGGACAGACCACTTTCACTGGAGGTGTGGTCAATGTAGGAACTCCATCCAATGCCCAGGTCACCATTGTAGATACTACAGATGCAGGTAGGAGAGGTATCTTCCCCACATATGATGTGTGTACTAATGGTGGTGTCTCTTTCCTTCAGTCGTGCCCTTCTCGTTTCTCAATGCCATTGTTACTGTGGCAAAGAATGGCAATGCAGCACAAGTGTGTCTTCAGAAGATGGGTGCTTCCTCTCAGAGCATTACTGTCACCTTGAATACTACTCCACTGACAGCTACATGTAAGGGACACTGTCCATTACCTCCCCCTCCTCCCCCTCACCTCCACCTGTCTTCCTCTAGCTGGTGTCGACTTCATTCCTGTCCAAACATCTCTGACCTTCTTGCCAAGTGACAACACCAAGTGTATTTCTATGCCTATCTTGGACAATGGGGTAGCCTTCACTGGAGACAAAACCTTCAAAGTGGTCTTCAACACACCATCCACAACCATTTATCCAAAGGGGCCAATACCCGAGTCCACAGTCACTATACAAGACCAAAGTGGTACTTACCTCCAAATGATATGAGGCTTTCTGTACCCATACTTGCTGTGTTGTATTCTCTTGTACAGTGGTCAGTGTCAGCTTTACCAAGCCACTGTATGTGGTACAACAAAGCCAGGGTCCAGCTGTGGTGTGCATTGTGGCTACCCCAAGTGCTGCAGTTCCTATTAATGTAACAGTTGTTGCTGGTGAAAACCCACTCCCCAGTGCTAGAGGTAAGGGAGGAAGGGAGGGTGGCATACCTTCACACTAACCCACCCCATCTTGTTCACCTCAGCATCTACGGACTTTTCAGCTGGGTCATATGTGATCACCATCCCAGCTAACACACTTATCTGCGCAAATATTCCAATCGTTGACAACCAAGTTGCTCTCCAACCAAACAGGACCTTCACAGTGACACTTCAGCCACCCAACCCAAGGGTGATAGCCTCCACTCCTTCCCAGGTCTTGATAGTGGACAACTATGGTATGTTGTAATACACTTTGCTTGTGATGAAATTTGGGGGCACTTCAATGTACCTTATAGCTTGCCATTTATATCATCTGGTTGTTGTTTAATTATAACTATATCCAGTGATAAACCATTATTGCACCAGCCCTTATCAATGATGAAGCCACACCCCATTGATGACTATGATATATCCAAGCCCCCATTGATGATCTAACATGCCCCTGCCCTGTGTCCTATGTCCTAGGAAATTAGAAACATTGCTCAAATCTCATTGTAGAGTAGTTAAATTGTTTGGCTTTCTAATGTCCACAACAATGCTATCCTTCAAACATTGAATTCTTGGACTCACTATATTATAGTTATAACTAACTCATGCAGTTCACTGCAAATAAGGAATGTTCTTACAGTTATTACTCAAGGTCCACTTCTTATATCACGCACACACCACCCTGACTGCTTTAAATAGATATCCGCAACTTGCAAATAGCATTTACTGCTTTCTCTGACTTATTGAAAACAAATTGATTTTCATTCCAGTTCCCAAGGTTACCCTCACCAGTACCAGTTATATGACCCAGAAGGGACAGCCTGCTCAAGTGTGTGTGACCAAGGACCTTGCCACAGCCAGTGACATCACTGGGGTGATCACAGCTTATCCCATCGTGGCACCCAATGCTGCAACACGTGAGGATCCACAACACAAATCACATGTGTAACCTCCACCTTAACTAACTCCACAGCTCTGGTGCAGTTCACAAATGGCTCATATCCTTTCACTCTTGCTGCTGGCCCTTCTGGTACCCAGACCTGTGTCAACATTAACACACTGGATGACCGTGTCCAGGGAGGTCTTAAAGTGTTCAATGTATCCATTGGACAGACCACTTTCACTGGAGGTGTGGTCAATGTAGGAACTCCATCCAATGCCCAGGTCACCATTGTAGATACTACAGGTAGGAGAGGTATCTTCCCCACATATGATGTGTGTACTAATGGTGGTGTCTCTTTCCTTCAGTCTTGCCCTTCTCGTTTCTCAATGCCATTGTTACTGTGGCAAAGAATGGCAATGCAGCACAAGTGTGTCTTCAGAAGATGGGTGCTTCCTCTCAGAGCATTACTGTCACCTTGAATACTACTCCACTGACAGCTACATGTAAGGGACACTGTCCATTACCTCCCCCTCCTCCCCCTCACCTCCACCTGTCTTCCTCTAGCTGGTGTCGACTTCATTCCTGTCCAAACATCTCTGACCTTCTTGCCAAGTGACAACACCAAGTGTATTTCTATGCCTATCTTGGACAATGGGGTAGCCTTCACTGGAGACAAAACCTTCAAAGTGGTCTTCAACACACCATCCACAACCATTTATCCAAAGGGGCCAATACCCGAGTCCACAGTCACTATACAAGACCAAAGTGGTACTTACCTCCAAATGATATGAGGCTTTCTGTACCCATACTTGCTGTGTTGTATTCTCTTGTACAGTGGTCAGTGTCAGCTTTACCAAGCCACTGTATGTGGTACAACAAAGCCAGGGTCCAGCTGTGGTGTGCATTGTGGCTACCCCAAGTGCTGCAGTTCCTATTAATGTAACAGTTGTTGCTGGTGAAAACCCACTCCCCAGTGCTAGAGGTAAGGGAGGAAGGGAGGGTGGCATACCTTCACACTAACCCACCCCATCTTGTTCACCTCAGCATCTACGGACTTTTCAGCTGGGTCATATGTGATCACCATCCCAGCTAACACACTTATCTGCGCAAATATTCCAATCGTTGACAACCAAGTTGCTCTCCAACCAAACAGGACCTTCACAGTGACACTTCAGCCACCCAACCCAAGGGTGATAGCCTCCACTCCTTCCCAGGTCTTGATAGTGGACAACTATGGTATGTTGTAATACACTTTGCTTGTGATGAAATTTGGGGGCACTTCAATGTACCTTATAGCTTGCCATTTATATCATCTGGTTGTTGTTTAATTATAACTATATCCAGTGATAAACCATTATTGCACCAGCCCTTATCAATGATGAAGCCACACCCCATTGATGACTATGATATATCCAAGCCCCCATTGATGATCTAACATGCCCCTGCCCTGTGTCCTATGTCCTAGGAAATTAGAAACATTGCTCAAATCTCATTGTAGAGTAGTTAAATTGTTTGGCTTTCTAATGTCCACAACAATGCTATCCTTCAAACATTGAATTCTTGGACTCACTATATTATAGTTATAACTAACTCATGCAGTTCACTGCAAATAAGGAATGTTCTTACAGTTATTACTCAAGGTCCACTTCTTATATCACGCACACACCACCCTGACTGCTTTAAATAGATATCCGCAACTTGCAAATAGCATTTACTGCTTTCTCTGACTTATTGAAAACAAATTGATTTTCATTCCAGTTCCCAAGGTTACCCTCACCAGTACCAGTTATATGACCCAGAAGGGACAGCCTGCTCAAGTGTGTGTGACCAAGGACCTTGCCACAGCCAGTGACATCACTGGGGTGATCACAGCTTATCCCATAGTGGCACCCAATGCTGCAACACGTGAGGACACACACCACAAATCACCATGTGCTCACGTGTAACCTCCACCTTAACTAACTCCACAGCTCTGGTGCAGTTCACAAATGGTTCATATCCTTTCACTCTTGCTGCTGGCCCTTCTGGTGCCCAGACCTGTGTCAACATTAACACACTGGATGACAGTGTCCAGGGAGGTCCTAAAGTGTTCAATGTATCCATTGGACAGACCTCTTCCACTGGAGGTGTGGTCAATGTAGGGACTCCATCCACTGCCCAGGTCACCATTGTAGATACTACAGGTAGGAGAGGTGTCTTCCCCACATATGATGTGTGTACTAATGGTGGCGTCTCTTTCCTTCAGTCTTGCCCTTCTCATTTGTCAATGGCAATGTTACTGTGGCAAAGAATGGCAATGCAGCACAAGTGTGTCTTCAGAAGATGGGTGCTTCCTCTCAGAGCATTACTGTCACCTTGAATACTACTCCACTGACAGCTACATGTAAGGGACACTGTCCATTACCTCCCCCTCCTCCCCCTCACCTCCACCTCTCCTCCTCTAGCTGGTGTTGACTTCACTCCTGTCCAAACATCTCTGACCTTCCTGCCAAGTGACTCCATCAAGTGTATTTCTATCCCTGTTGTGGACAATGGGGCAGCCTTCACTGGAGACAAGACCTTCAAAGTGGTCTTCAACACACCATCCACAATCATTTATCCAAAGGGGTCAGTACCAGAGTCCACAGTCACTATACAAGACCAAAGTGGTACTTACCTCCAAATGATATGAGGTTTTCTGTACCCATACTTGCTGTGTTGTATTCTCTTGTACAGTGGTCAGTGTCAGCTTTACCAAGCCACTGTATGTGGTACAACAAAGCCAGGGTCCAGCTGTGGTGTGCATTGTGGCTTCCCCAAGTGCTGCAATTCCTATTAATGTAACAGTTGCTGCTGGTGAAATCCCAGTCCCCAGTGCCAGAGGTAAGGGAGGAAGGGAGGGTGGCATACCTTCACACTAACCCACCCCATCTTGTTCACCTCAGCATCTACGGACTTTTCAGCTGGGTCATATGTGATCACCATCCCAGCCAATACTCCTGCTAACACACCTATCTGCACAAATATTCCAATCGTTGACAACCAAGTTGCTCTCCAACCAAACAAGACCTTCACAGTGACACTTCAGCCTCCCAACCCAAGGGTGATAGCCTCCACACCTTCCCAGGTCTTGACAGTGGACAACTATGGTATGTTGTAATACACTTTGCTTGTGATGAATTTTGGGGGCACTTCCATGTACCTTATAGTTTGCCATTTAAATTATCTGGTTGTTTAGTCTAGATTGATGCATAATAAGTATATCAAGAGATAAACACCAGCCCTTATCAATGATGAAGCCACACCCCATTGATGACTATGATATATCCAAGCCACCATTGATGATCTAACATGCCCCTGCCCTGTGTCCTATGTCCTAGGACATTAGGCATTGGACACTAAAACTAGAAACATTGCTCGGCAAATCTCATTGTAGAGTAGTTAAATTGTTTGTACTTCTAATGTCCACAACAATGCAAGCAAGTACAAATGTTTGTATAGAAACACAATTAACTATAGAATACAAACATTGAATACTTGGACTCACTATATTATAGTTATAACTAACCCATGCAGTTCACTGCAAATAAGGAATGTTCTTACAGTTAATACTCAAGGTCCACTTCTTATTATCATGCACACACCACCCTGGCTGCGATATCCGTTACTAGCAAATAGCGTATAGGATTTGTGTTGTGTTGTGACTGATTTCTCCGCCTTATTGAAAACAAATTGTATTTAATTTCAGTTCCCAAGGTGATCTTCACCAGTACCAGTTTTATGACCCAGAAGGGACAGCCTGCTCAAGTGTGTGTGACCAAGGACCTTGCCACAGCCAGTGACATCACTGGGGTGATCACAGCTTATCCCATAGTGGCACCCAATGCTGCAACACGTGAGGATCCACAACACAAATCACCATGTGCTCACATGTAACCTCCACCTTCACTCCACAGCTCTGGTGCAGTTCACAAATGGTTCATATCCTTTCACTCTTGCTGCTGGCCCTCCTGGTACCCAGACCTGTGTCAACATTAACACACTGGATAACCATGTCCAGGAAGGTCTTAAAGTGTTCAATGTATCCATTGGACTGACCACTTCCACTGGAAGTGTGGTCAATGTAGGGACTCCATCCACTGCCCAGGTCACCATTGTAGATACTACAGGTAGGAGAGGTGTCTTCCCCACATATGATGTGTGTACTAATGGTGGTGTCTCTTTCCTTCAGTCTTGCCCTTCTCGTTTCTCAATGCCACTGTTACTGTGGCAAAGAATGGCAATGCAGCACAAGTGTGTCTTCAGAAGGTGGGTTCTACCACTCAGAGCATTACTGTCACCTTGAATACTACTCCACTGACAGCTACATGTAAGGGACACTGTCCATTACCTCCCCCTCCTCCCCCTCACTTCCACCTCTCCTCCTCTAGCTGGTGTTGACTTCACTCCTGTCCAAACATCTCTGACCTTCTTGCCAAGTGGCAACACCAAGTGTATTTCTATACCCATCTTGGACAATGGGGTAGCCTTCACTGGAGACAAAACCTTCGAAGTGGTCTTCAACACAACATCCACAACCCTTTATCCAAAGGGACCAATACCCGAGTCCACAGTCACTATACAAGACCAAAGTGGTACTTGCCTCCAAATAATATGAGGCTTTCTGTACCCATATTTGCTGTGTTGTATTCTCTTGTACAGTGGTCAGTGTCAGCTTTACCAAGCCACTGTATGTGGTACAACAAAGCCAGGGTCCAGCTGTGGTGTGCTTTGTGGCTACCCCAAGTGCTGCAGTTTCTATAAATGTACCGGTTGTTGCTAGTGAAGACCCAGTCCCCAGTGCTAGAGGTAAGGGAGGAAGGGTGGGCATATCACCTCACTAAACCACCCTATCTTATTTATCCTAGCTCATACAGACTTTTCAGCTGGGTCATATGTGATCACCATCCCAGCCAACACTCCTGCTAACACAACTATCTGCACGAATATTCCAATTTTTGACAACCAAGTTGCTCTCCAATCAAACAGGACCTTCACAGTGACACTTCAGCCTCCCAACCCGAGGGTGATAGCCTCCCCTCATTCCCAGGTCTTGATAGTGGACAACTATGGTATGTTGTCATACACTTACCTGCAGAAATAGCAATAATGAAACATTGCTCTAGAAACAAATGTTAATAGTGATGAATTGTGCTGCACTTGCATGTGCCTTAATGCTAACTCCTCCTCCCTCAATTCAACTTATGGCTATAGCCATTCAAATAATCTGGATATTTAGTTTTGCATGCTTTAACACATAACCATACCAAGTGACAGACCATTATTGTACCACCATAAAGGAATGCCCCAGTCCTATCGATGATCAAGGATGCCATTAAGCCACGCCCCATTGACGCCCCCATTAATAATAAGGCATGCCCCCCCATTGATCATCAAGCCATGCCCACAAAGATGATCTAGAACATTGGCATAGGGCACTAAAAGTAGTAACACTGCTTGATTTAAATATCCAATTTTATAGTAATTGGATCTTCTAATGTCCACAACCTTTACGCATTGAATATTTGGACTGACTGTATCATACTGTTAATACTCAAGGTCCACTTCTTATATCATGCACACACCACCCTGGCTGCTATAACACTGCTTGCAATATTATACTTTTGTACTATGAAATGTCAAATAAATTGTCTGCTTATTAAAATCCTGCACCACTTTGGCTATTGTCAGTGATGATATAGCATATGTTGCAACAAGATCCTTCTAACGTTGACAGTGCCAGGAACGTGTTCAGTTGCACGTAGTTTATCACTCACTCGTTATCAAACTTTTAAACTTCAATTTTATATATAAATTTCTTCTCTGCACACACCACAAGCATGTAAAAAATTGCACATATGGGAAAGGCGACAGATAATTTTCATTTGGGGTGGAATTGAAAACATGCTATTACTGGGAAATCATTAATACCCAATCATTGCTGATTTAGGGTATATAGGCTGCAACACAGAGTTAGGCAACACTATTCATATACAAAAACTGCAGGTTAGGTCTACTGTGCCCTCTTTGGTACTGCATGCTACAGTAGTGCCTTCTGAAGTATACCTCCAATGCAAAAAAAAATTGCTTGCAGGCACTATGCAAACTTCAAGAAGCAGTCTTCATATATGCCCTTGTGTACCATGACCTCCTTATGGTATTATGGTGGTGTGCAATGTCCTCCTTTTTGGTACCATGGCCTCCTTTATGGTAGGACTTTTGCATGTACGTCAGCTCTTCCCCTTGTTTTTCAATTAGTGTGCTCCAAAACCTGCATGTGGTGCTGGTGCGACTTGGAACATAGCATAGAAAGAACCTAGCAGTACCAGAGCCTTGCAGCGATGCATGCAGATACAAAGTTTAGGAGAGAAATGGAAAATTCATGTTATCACTACCATGTGTTTGATTCATACCACATGGTCTTCATCAGCAATGTCCCATCAGTGCATGCCATGAGGACAGTGGGGTGTGGGAGTTAGCTAGCTGACCATTCAGGGGATGAGACTTCACTGATCTACATGTATGTGGGGTGGCACATGAGCATTCACATCCCTATGTATATGCTATTGAATCTCGCAATACCTACAGGGCTCCATCATGTGCTCAATTCTTAGTATTAAAATCACCTTTTTAATATCATTGTGACTATTCCCACAGTTCGGAAGGGAAATTTTGATATCGGATAACTTAAATGGTCAGTAGTTAAAGAATAATTATAATTGTATATATATCGGACAGTCTCCAAGAAAATGGCACATCGCTTATATTATAAAATGTTATAATTAAAGTCTCCTTGCGTTCGAATCATTATAACTTCCGAACGGTTAAGGCTATAGACTTCCTATTTTGAACACTTCATAATACACCATTTTTTAAAATACGTTACGTTGTCACTCTTGTACTACTCCATGCCAGTATTGCAACGTTCGATACCCCACCTGGTTCAAATCCGCCATAACTTTCGATAAGAGTAATTAAATCGCTTCAAATTCGGTTTGTAGGTAGAGCGGTTAATTTTTATCCCATCCGTTACGGAGATACAGTTTGTTCACGTTTTCCCGCGCCAATGATATAATTTGCCCAAATCATTTTCGCGATTCGAGCGGGAAGGTCTGTGTGCCTTTCCGCCATGTTGAAATTTCCGTACCATTCGTATTTTGATGCATCGATTTGTTGCCGTTTTTTCGATTTTCCATTTTTTAGGAGTACTGTATCGCACTATTTTGCCTAATACTTGCTTCAGATTTCGACGCTTTCATTAACGAGTGGATCGAGAGATGGAACGATTGCTCTAAATTACTTCCTATCTTGGCCCCGACAAGTTTCGAGAAAACGAAATATTGAAATGCTGCATATTTGGAATGGAACCAAAACTAGCCCGGAATGGAATTGGACTACAATAATAACCGTAAAGCCCCACCCATATCCATACAGAAGGGCGTAGCCCATTATTATAACGCCAATATCCCGAGCTAAACGACCTTACTGCAGTTTTACAACGTCGGCAACTTTGCTCGCTTCCTCGTACGCTGTAAATCGATTCCTAGCGAATGCTCTGTATATCACCACTAGGCTACACTCACTAGCGTCCACTTTGTGTGTTTTTGTGTTTATTTGTTGTGCGCGCGTGTGTGTGCATGCGTGTGGTGTGTGTTCAATGGTGCGTTCCCTGATGTACCTCTGCATGTGACTGCCACATGGAGAGTGGGCATGCCACAGTTCATAAGCAACACTTCAAGGTGGAGGGGAGGTCTTGCTTACAAGGGAGCTCCTACTTTCTCTATTTCCTCATGCATCTATAGCCCCTTCCATCTCTCCAATCTCTCCCTTCATCTCTATAGTCTTCCTCCACAGCATGTTTTGCACCCTACGTCTTTCCCCTTCTTGTTCTGAGTACGTGTAAGTTACAGTACAGCTTTGTACGTGCTAGCTTTAAAGTTATAAGACCAGAATTTGTGTGCATGTGTTAAAAGATTTACATTATTTACGTGCCCCGCCTCCACTGCTAATGATCGATACGTGCAACCTGCCAACAGCTATGAACTTATAGGGGCACCTCTCACTGTATTATGCGCACTTATAAGCTAATGAATAGCTTTAGAGCTGCTGGATTGTATTTTAGGTTCGCGGATTTAGTGTGCTGATACTAGGTAAGCAACCATACTGGTCCATACATGCATACATGTAGCGGCAGCTCAGTCGATTATAATGCATGCACGTACATGTAAGCACAACAGCAGTGGTGCAGAAATGCTTTCCATTGCAGTCTAGCTACATACACTAGCTTTGGATATGATTTGTATTGCTACTGTTGCGAGCCCATTCCTGTCATTAGAAATCCACAATGAAACGACATGGTACACAAACATATGCACTTCTTGTATTATCCACCTGACTGAGGTTGAAAAATTGAGTCACCTTGGAGCTAGAAATGTGCACACCATAAGCAAATATTGCACCGGAATAGGTTACCTTAATGCCCATATATGACCGTGATGATAGATCACTGGAAGTATAGCAGGCTTGGTATGATGATCTGCTCTAACCCAAGCCACACAACCATCGGTGTGAGGTGCTTGGCAATTATTATTTAGTATTGCTAATTTCAACCAGGTGTAAATTACATAGAATGGAGCCAACTGCTGATGGTATGAATGAATTTAACTCAGAAGGCAGAAGGTGATCATTTAAATAATAATGCAGGTAGTTCATAGTATGTGTACATGTATATCTATTGTAGTGTGCCATCAGTAGAGAGGTCCTTATGTGTATTTCAGGAGAATTCCTATCACATATGTAACATTCAATGGAAGGTTGCCAAGACTCCCCCCTATTATTAGACAAACTAAGATACAATGCTTTCGACTGTAGTAATTCCCTGATGCTGCTGCAGCTTATGTGAAGCTGGCATATCTGAGACCAGGACTAAGTGAAAGTAATTCAAGGCTGTCGTAAAATAGTGATAGGTCCGGTGCTGATAAGGATTTCCCTATTGTAGCTGTCATGCGCATATAAAAATTATTATCCTTCACATGCAAACCATGCACTACAATAGATGTAGATCTATGTACTAGTTGCCATTGAAAGGTACAAAGGATTAGCGTCCTGGCTGAAAGGGTTCAGGTAGATGATTACACAGATGTATAGAAGCCTTTTCACAACCTATAAAAACACAATGTTGAACCCACACACTACTAGGCTCTTTCTGTTGGCTCATGTTGCTTAATCCTAGGCCTGCCAACTCTTATATTTTAGAACACATGTATAAGGCACTTTCTGTCGACTAATTGACAATTGGGCAATTTTTGTTGGCTTTAACCCTACAAATCCTTGCTCAGTAAACCATACCTACATAGAGCATCACCTACCCCATACAAAGTAAGTATGCAACCCCCCTTAGGACAATTTGTTTATTGCTGCACTAATGCAAAGTAGACACTTAAATGTGTTAACTGGCTCACAACTGCAACAACCAGAATACACTTATAGGAGGCTATACCGCTGTCCTCAAGAGAAAGGGAGCGGAGAGTTATATTGTTCAGTGGAAGTTAGACCTGTGATTATTGCAAAGGCACGAAGGCAATACCTCATCTCAGCTAACCACTTAACTGCTGTATTAAGTACACACACATCTTTACTTTCCTCCATCCTCATTCCTTTGTATGCCAACTTGTATTCCAAACTTAAAAATTATGAACACATATACATAGGCATGTATTATATATACATATGTGAGGGAGAGAAGGTATATGTATTATCCATGTACACAATTACAAATTCTACCTAGCCTCCTTCCACAAAAACTGCATCATGTAAAGCTGTGTTTATGTGGACTCAGAGGAGAATGGTAAAGATGTAGGGTACAAAAAAAAACGAGTTGAGAAGAATTTAGTGGAGGACTAGAGATGATAAAAGGGAGAAAGGGGTGAAGGGAGAGATTGGAGGGAAGGAAGGAGTTACGGCCATGAGGAAATAGGGACAGTAGGGAGGGGACAGGTAAGGAGAGGGCAGTATAGCAGGACGTCAGGCTTAGTGGTTGGGAGCATAGCAGGGAGCTCCCTTGTAAGCCCCTTCACCTTGAAGCATTGCAGATTAACTGTGGCATGCATGCCCACTCTCAATGTGGGAGTCTCAGAGGTGAGCCAGCTATTGGGAACACACCATTGAAGCTTCTTACAGAAAAACCACGGCACACACACACACACACACACACACACACACACACACACACACACACACCACACCACATGCACACACCAATGTATACACAAAGTGGACACTAGTGAGTGAAGCCTAGTCGTGAAATTTCATGTCATTACATTATTATCCATTAATCATCACAGGTACCTAGGTACCTACGTACAAACAGATGCACAAATTGTGGCATGCATGCCCACTCGCAACGTGGGAGTTTCAGAGGTGAATCGGCTATTGGGAACACACCACTGAAGCTTCTAGAAAAACCTTGAACGGGCACACACACACATTGTCACACACGGCATATACATGTATACACAAAGTGGACACTAGTAAGTGTAGCCTAGTGGTGAAATTTCATCACATTAGTATCCATTAATCATCACAGGTACCTAGGTACCTAGATGCACCTCCTTCCCCACAAAAGTTCTAGCTTATTCACAAAGACATGGGCCATAAAAAGAAAAGGAGCTGAAGAGAAGTAGAGATGAGAATGAATTAAATAAAGGATGAGGAAAGAGATCAACAGAATAGGCGCGCTCTCCTGTCTGCTAATTTAACTATATCTAGTTGGGTGTGACAAGAGGATAGTTTTCTATACTTACAATTCTTTTCTTCATATTGTATCGTTCTTAATCCTTGGCATAAGAACCGCTTGGTACAGTCATAGAACCTTCGCTAGGATGAAGAACCTTTGCTAGGATGAGGATGAAAAAGCGAGCAAAGTCGCTCATATTCACGTTGTAACACAGTGTCACTGCGTTTATAGACACGTTTATCGGTCGCCGTCCCGTACTTATGTTACGCATAAGAGGCTCAATCTACATGCAACAGCAACCTTTTAAATCCCAAAACTCTGATATTGGCGTTATAACGACATAACTTAACGGACTACGCCCTTCTCTATGGATATGGGTGGGGCTTTACGGTTATTATTGTAGTCCAATTCCATTCCGGGCTAGTTTTGGTTCCATTCCAAATCTGCAGCATTTCAATATTTCGTTTTCTCGAAATTTGTCGGGGCCAAGATAGGAAGTAATTTAAAGCAATCGTTCCATCTCTCGATCCACTCGTTAATGAAAGCGTCGAAATCTGAAGCAAGTATTAGGCAAAATAGTGTGATACAATACTCCTAAAAAATGAAAAATCGAAAAAACGGCAACAAATCGAAGCATAAAATTAGAGTGGTACAGAAATTTCAACATGGCGGAAAGGCACACAGACCCGGGAAACGTGTACCATCTTTGCGCAGATGTATCTCCGTAACGGATGAAATAAAATAACGAACAGAACTAATCATAGGTAAAGGACCTCACTACCTACAAACCGAATTTGTATTTGAGGGAAGCACATGTATGAAACAATCATGTTAAATGTGCATTGCTAAACTTGCAGCAAAGTAAATGTTAATGCAAAGCCTAATTTAATTTGCAATGAATTTCAGATGGATGTGGACCTATGAATGACACTGTATGGGGCCTACGGTGGCCTGGTGTTGCCCTTAATTCAGCATATGTTCTACCCTGCCCTCAGGGAGCAATTGGCAATGTGTCAGGTGAGTTGAAGTGCCTACTTCATTTGACCTACATTCGATTTATCTCATATGATACAGGAATGGCCTATAAGTTTTGCTCCAGCACTGGTGATTGGGGTCCTACAAATGTGACACAATGTGAAAGCTACACAATTAGACATTTAACACAACAGGTAAGGACACGCAAGTGCACAATGGCACTGAGTGGAAACGTTCTTTTGAATGTTTGGAGGTACAATATGGGGTGTAGCTCTTAAACCAACTTTGGCATTATGGATATCACAGTTTTGAAATGCTAATTTAGAAAACTTAATAAGACATTCACATTTCTAGAGAGATGTAAGTGCAAATGATACTTCGCTTCCAACAAGTGATATATGTATGTAAAGCCAATATAAACTCATTTTTGTGATGACGTAATGTTTAATCTCCAATCGTCCTTATTTAAGGAGCATGGTTCTCACGTACGGACGTACCCATCTAACCAGCTTTGCTGTGCTGCTTGCTGCAGAAACATTTGTATGCTGTATACTAAGAATATTGTATGATGTGTGCTGATGTATGCATTGTGTCCAGCCTGACAGCAAAGCTCTGACAATCATCTCGTACATTGGATGTGGTATTTCAATGGCCTGCCTAATGGTTACTATTGTATTCTTTTTGACCCTAAGGTAAGCTATTCCTAAATACTATGTGCAATGAAAGAAATGTGTTAATTTAATAGAAAACAGCTCTTGGAAAAGCCACGTAATTTCATCCACCTGAACTTGGCTATTGCACTGTTCTTAGCCTTCCTTGTTTTTGTTGCTGGAGTTGAAACTTCTAAAAATAATGTTGTATGTTACAACATTAGTGGCTTTTATGTGTTCACTTTAATATTCTATCATTGATTGGCCAGGCTGCCTGCAAGGCTGTTGCGGCACTCCTCCAGTATTTCTGGCTCTCTGCATTCTGCTGGATGATGTGTGAGGGTGTCATGTTGTACCTCATGATGGTGGTAGTGTTCAGCACTCTGAAGGACAAATGGTGGTTCTTTTTTCTACTGGGGTGGGGTAAGTGTCTTTCCACCTTAAGTAGTTTGTTGTCATAACAAGACTTGTGGTTTAGTTCCTGCTCTGGTCTTTGTGGTCATTGGACTTGCAGTAAGAAGTGATCACTATGTAGTGAGAAGCAAAAATGATAACAAGACCATTTCATAGTAAGCTGAAGTTGCTGTAAAAACTGCATATACTGCAATTATTCATCATCCCTCATATTTGCTGCCATACCAATATGGCAGACTTGCAGTGTTGTTGTGCTAGTGAATGAATTTGTAAATGATTGCAGACATCCATCTGGCTTTAGTATTTGACAAACAAGAAATATTTTAAACACAATACGGAGTTTTAATAACACAAGTCTCACTAATTTGGATATCTGGAAATTGATATTTCATATTGCTAATAAATATATACATAATAATAATGCATTCAATTGACTTAATTTTCTACCAGAATTAAGGTGTACAGTGGCTTAATTGGATATGACAACACAATCAAAATCTTTTTACATGCTATTTTTAGGTTTGCATATATCCATTAAATTTTGATACTGCAGCAATACACATACACACATACGCTTAGACAAATATAGTAAATTTTGGATCAAAATCTTAATTGTTTCGTTACTATTTTATATAACATAACCTCTATGCATATATAAATGTATGCGTGTATGTTATTTTGCCACTTATAGATCATAATATAATTGGTGCTTGAATTCTTAATTAGTTGTTGGATGTCCACTGAAAATGGTACCATATGGGCCTTTGCTGCTCCAGTGGTGCTGATCCTGTTGGTAAGCATTACAGCTGCCATTTGTACTGTAATCCACATGTGTGCTTGTGACAGGTTAATATTCTCTTCCTGCTGATGGTGTTAGTTGTGTTATTTAAGAAGGGTAGAACAAAATTAACTGAAGACAAAGACAATAAAACTGTGGTTGTGTAAGTTATATCTGGGTATGCATGTATAGTTCTGTACAACAAATTCTCCAATCACCAGATCACTGCTAAAGGCCATTGTTATTTTACTACCTATACTTGGATGCACATGGATCTTTGGACTGCTTTCTGTAAACCAGTACACATTGGTCTTTACATGGCTTTTCACTATTCTAAACTCACTGCAAGTCAGTATGCATTACTTCTTGGTACAGTAATCACATGTACAAGTTACTTTTTCCTCTAGGGTTTTTTTATATTTGTATTCTATGTCCTGAGGCATGAAAAGGTATTCATGTTATTTGTTTAAATAGTAGTATCTTAATATACCATTATTTTAATAGATATTGGGTAAGATAAGCAAGAATTCATCTTCAAATCGTTCTGACCTAACTGTGAGCATGCACATCTTGACATACTTACACAATGCATTATAATTGTCATGTTACTGCTAAACAGAAGAATACAAAGACTGCAACTTTAGAAAAAAAAACTAATGATTTCCAAATTCAATCACAAAAATTGGAAATTTCAGAAGGAATGACACTGGATATTGTAAAATTCACTGAATATGCAGGTAATGTATTGAATTATGCTATGCAATGTTAGGGTGCATGCAATTTGTGGTGAATGAAGTACCAAAAAAACTGCAGAATATCTTTCAGAATTATCAGAACTGAAACAACATAATGCAAAGAGTGAAGAAAATATTTACAAAATGTTGAGTGAGGCCAGAGGTATGCCCAGCATTTTAATACATGAGTGCTGCATGTAATCAAACTCATATCACCAATGGCTGTCCCAGATTGTGGTGATACCTCATTCTCTACTACTGCGATCAGCGAAGACAAAGCAAAGAGTGTCGGTTTGGGCAAGGATGGTGAAGGAAGTGAGGGCCATTAGTTCTACATATACATAGAAAATAGTGAACATATCATGATGTGCTCAGTACTTAGTTAGAACATGTATAAGTACAAAACCTTCCTGCATTAATTGGTACATGTATATATAAAATTTGAAGGCAATGGTATTGTTCAAAGGAGTGAAACAAGGATGATAATTGAAGAAAACTGAAATAGTCCTATACATGTATTCAGCTCTTTTGTAGCCGAACTTTGCCTTGTGTTGTAATAAATATAGGACTATTTCATGTTTTATATAGAAGTGCTCTAATCCTATTTTGTCATGCAAATAAATTTTAACTGTATGCGTATATAGTAAGCAAAATCCGTTTTTGTAAGATTCCAAAAGCCTCTATAGGGTCAGAAAGTTAAATTAAATGACAATGGAACAACATGGCCATTAAGAATTGTCCATTACAACCAGTCTCACTAACTGATTCAGTGAGAAGTAATGAAATAAAAATAAATCATTGTGTTATATTAGCCTGACTTAATGTTTGTATATATACTGGAGATGTCATCTTTGTTGTGTGGAGAAGCTTGTGCTGTGTGTAGAGCCTTTTTGGCATATACCAGTCCCTGAGATAAAAGTGGGAGGGAAGAGGAACAGACATGAAAATCACCTCCAGTGAACACCATGTACATATCCCCACATACACCACTATGCACCTCAGACAGGAATACCACCACCACAGGAAAAAAATATCATATTCCCAGCCCTGGGTTTACCCTGGGTTTTGTTCCACATCCCAGGTTGATTCCAGGTTGATAGGCTATTAACAAAATTCACAGTTGACTTGGCGGACCTCAATGGTTGATTTAGTTGTTATCAACCTGGGATCTTCGAACAAAACCCAGGCTGGGAATATGATATTTTTTCCTGTGCACCTTACACCACCACCTCAGACATGAACACCACCACCTCAGACATGAACATCACCACCTCAGACATGAACACCACCACCTCAGACATGAACACCACCACCCCAGACATGAACACCACCACCTCACAGATGAGTACACATTCATGTACCTTCTCAGTATACTACACAGGAGAGCCAAGGTGTGATGTAGAGTGGAGGAGCCATGTTGGCCCCCCCCCCACCCCCTGTGTGCTCCCTCAGCTCCTGTGTGGAGTTCAGCATGTGGATGGCCTGTCACGCAAAAATTGTACCAGGCGAAAATTGTACCACCTGGTACAATTTTCGCAAACAAAATTGTACCGCCCGGTACAATTTTGGTTGCGAAAAGTGTACCGGCCTTGCCAAATGTGTACCGGGTAGTGAGAAAGGACCATTAGCTTTATAACCGGCTATAGAAGATTGGCTATAGAAGTTGCCGGTTAGACCTGGCGCCATATTTAATGTCCTGGTTCAATTGCATATCTATTGGTGCTATCATTGTGAAAAAGAAAATCGGTGATAAGCATGTCTGCTGCATTTGGATGCAACTTACTGATTAGGTACTGCATTCGCGTCCAGGCATATATACAATTTGCCTATATGGTCAGTAAGTAACTTTGCATGTTATTTACTGACCACATCCATACTGGAATAGTTCAAACGACATGCACTTTCTACATCTGGTATAAATGTCATTTGACGCTTAAAACAGGGTGTTGTTTTTTTTGTGTGTTTGAAAATACAGCTATATAGGTAATAATTACAATACCTGTTATCAAAATCAGCAAAAAAAAAAATGATTCCGGCAGACACAATGCATATACACTATTACAGTTGCCTAACTGGTTCATAGTGGTTGGATATGTTGGCAAATAAATAGCTTCTTTGGAATGAATTACACCTACAATACCGGTAGCGATGCATGTCTTCACAGTGATGTGGTGAAAAGTGCAGCCACTCAAGTTGTATATGTACGTCCAGATTTACAAAACAGCTGTATCAAAAGCCAAGTAGTTTTTCGAGGCACGCTGCTATCAATGCCATCATACGTAGGTCACTAAGCTGCAGTAAATGGCCATCAACACTTGAGCCCATTGGCCTATGCACATCAGATAAGTCTGGCCAGTGTTTCACACCTTCACAGCCTCATATACATCTCTGCATGATGCCACAAGGGGAGCTAGAGCTGTAGCCACAGCTGCTGAAGCCAGAAAGAGGGAGAAGTATGCTCTGCTGTCCAAATCCCACCATTTTGTCCCAATTGCAATTGAGACTGGCCTAAGGTGCATGTCCTTGGCCCTGATGCTCTCATGCAGTTTGCTCACTGATATCAGCAGGCATCAATGGATCATCACACATGACAACCAGTCCCTCTCATTTCTTCTCCAGAGTGTCCATTGCGCTACAGCATGGCAATGCTGCCACGATCTGCATGTATTGGGCACCTCAATTAGCATGTATCAATATAGTGTAACCCTGTGTGATTATTTATACATTATACTCTCTTCAACCACGTGGCCTGATTAGGTATAATAACTCTCTGATCGCTTAGCTTGATTATATAGGCATGTAAGAATTGGTAGACGAAGCATATAATGTACAGAAATGGAGATTGAAAGTAATATATAGTGTTATGCTCAGTGAAGTACACTATAGAGTCAGAATTACGAACTATATGTATCAAGTGATTTAGTTTTTATTTCAGCAAACTGTGTACAACACATATTAAACTAGCAGAACGCTTAATCCAACATTCTATTTTGCTAATGGTCCTTTCTCACTACCCTGTACACTTTTGGCAAGGCCGGTACACTTTTCGCAACCAAAATTGCACCACCCGGTACAATTTTGGTTGCGAAAAACGTACCGAGCGGTACAATTGTCACCTGGTACAATTTTTGGGTGACAGGCCTCAGCACTTTCTGCCACACCTGGTAATTACAAGAGGTGGACATGTTGTATGTGCCCCTCCCCTCACCTCCAGTATTATTCCTTTGCACAACTGTAGTGGCCTTAACTTGGATGAAGTCCCCTCCGACATTTGAGCTACTGTAGGTTTTGGTGAGGAACTAAGGAAGGTACTTAAACGTAAATCATAAAGAGCCATGAGGAGTTGGCCATTATTAAAGAGCTGATGTGTAGTCCATTTATCAGTTGGTAGAATAAGTGCAAAGCTTGAACAACAAAATTGCATCAATATACATTATGAACTGTATAAAGGCACATTTAATGTGTGCCTGCAGTGCTCGTGGTGAATTTCGCTGCTAAAGTAAGTCAACAGCCTCCCCCCCCCCCCCCCCCCCCCCCCCCCCCACTGGTGATCTATTCCCTCGTACCCATATGGTAGGAAGCAACATGTAGATAAAAGGCTACAATTACAACACAATGACACATTACAGTGATCCACCCATGATGGCATTTCCTTCTGAGATGACTGTGTGTGTGTGTGTGTGTGTGTGTGTGTTGGTGTGTGTGTGTGTGTGTTGGTGTGTGTATGTGTGTGCCTGCAATCACTGCAAGTGAATGGTGTGTGTTTCAGTGTATAGTTTGGTTATCATGACTCATTGCTTTGATAGAACTTGTGTTTAAGAGTTCATCATCTCAGCATCTTTTCTCTTAGGTTAACACATATATGCACAAATTTTTTTTTTCATTATTTAAAACAAATTCTCGAATACTGTATCCACATCAATACCAGGAGTGGAAAGGAGATGTTCCACACAAGTAGTACGACCTTCCCTTGCAGCATGGTGTAATGGAGTCTCACCACCCTGGAGTGGGTACTGACAATAGTTCAGTCAACATGGTGGGTATAATGCACAGCCACCATGAAGGCCCTACAAACATACAGTAGATGAACATTATGTACTCTATAATGGACATATTGTGAAACCTTTAACGAAATCTAAAATTCCTAAAGTAGCTATCCCATACTGGAAAACATATGAAGTACTACTGAGAGAAAGATGGGGAGAATGACATTATATGCACAGCACAGAATGTTCTAGAATGTACTGACCAATGGGCATGACCAAACAACGGTGTACGCCCCCCCTCCCCCTAACAAGCCAATCCTAAACATGAATTTAATTAGTCCTATTGCCTTAATAGGCCATGGGCGCCCCCCCCCCCCTCCCCCCCCACTTTGGGACTGAATGGCACCTCCCCCCCCCCCCCCCCCCTCATTGTATTAAAGTTAACATACATGCGCAACTGGCTCAATCGTCTCAAAGTCGACAGCCCCCCCCCCCCCCCCCCCCCCCCCCCCGACTGGGTTGAATTGGCCGAAAGCTGCTGAAAGCGTATTCGCGGTTGTCAAATGGCGCCCCCTTCCCTCCCCTCCCCCCCCCCCCCCCTTCCAGAAAAGCTGGAGGCGCCCATAAGCTTACAGCGCTCCCCCATACCCCCTAGCTGGAGCCCCCTCCCACCCCCATTGTATTTATATTTTAAGTTTTAAAGTGTAGCAAATAATAAGTTATAACCACAAGGGACAGTCAGACCTCATGTGCCTATTCACACAGCTACTCAATGGACCAACTCACCTTATCCTCAATGTTCATATCAATACCAGGAGTGGAAAGGAGATGCTTCATACAAGTAGTATGACCTACACTTGCAGCAATGTGTAATGGGCTACTACCATTCTGAAGTGGGTACAGTCAACATGATGGGTACACAATGTACATGCACAGGTAGTATATCACCCCTCAGGTTATATTAAGTTTTAATCTGAACCACAAGGTACAGGTCAGACCTCAGGTGCCTCAGCTGCAGCAGGAGAACAGGAAAAATGGCCAGAAAGAGGATGGCTTTTGTGTCCCACTGTATGGAGGCTGGGGGATCAGGGCTAATGAAACCTCATGAATTGCTAGGTTCATGGTCACAAAGCCATCTGCTCTCACTACTCCAATACTTGGAGGAGTGAAATGTATTGTCGCTTTACACCAAAGATGTTACATACAAAACTCAAGCTCCCACCCCCTAGAACATACATGTACATGTCCTCAAGGGACATGCATCTGTATTACCAACTCACCCAATCCTTATAGTTAACATCAATACCAGGAGTGGAAAGGAGACGTCTAAATAAAGTAGTATAACCTCGCCTTATAGCAAAGGGTAATGAAATATCATTCTGGAGTGGGTACAATTAAATATAGTTCAGTCAACATGGTGGGTACAATGTACACAGACATGTTCATGCAGTACATGGCCCTTCATAAAAACACATGTACATTATATTAGTTCCATACCAAGGGTCATTATCTTGTATGTAATTGTTAACTTGTATTCAAAGACAAGGAGAACAACATTCAAGCTAATGCTTAATTCACAACTGGATAACACAAACACATGGCACACACATACAACCCTGACACTGGGTTACCACTAAAGAATACAATGCTATTAATTCCAGATTATGATTTGTGGAGTAAAGATGAATGTGAGTGGGGACCTCACACCCAACTTGGTGCTAAGATTGAAGCCACACCTTTTATACATGATAATTATATGGATTGGGAACCACAAGTAGCATGTAATTTTTATTGTGTAACCCTGTGTATCCAGTACCATTTATATATTGTATATCCTGCTTTTAAGATGATTATATGGTGTGTTTTATAATCTGTTTGACATGTCAGGAGCATAAACTCACTGTATCCTCAAAATTAATATCAGGAGTGGAAACGAGATGTTCCAAACAAGCAGTATGACCTTCCCATGCAGTATCGCGTAATGGAGTACAACCATCCTGGAGTGCAGTGGCGAGGTGGCTTGTCTATCACTGGGGGGGGGCAAATACACTGATTGCCGCCCCCCCCCCCCCCCACACACACACACACATGCACACACGCTGCCTTTCTGTCAGAATTTCTTATCCGTTAAGCACTAGTCTACTATAAAGTCGGACACTCACACGCATAGCGGAGATAAAACTTGCATACGTTGGGTCTGGGGCCGAGTATTGGCCGTTATTCAAAAAAGCTCCAGAAATTTTATCGTAGATTATTTAGACACTATATCATGGTTACGACAGTACGCTCGTTTCTCTGCCAGCGTTTTATGTGGATGGGCACCCCCCCCCCCCCCCCCCACACACACAAGGAGGTATGGGGGCCCATCGGGGTCTGGGGCGGAGCCCCAGCCGCTTTGCAACTTTCACACTTTTTGAGTCCCAAAACTGACATAGCATAATTGCGTAGTAACAGATTTAAATTCTTATAATAGTTATACGACAAGAATTACTTGCTTCCAGACTTTCCTGTAGTCTCGCAAACCAAATACTTCGTCCCTGTCCATTTTATATCAATCTATGTGTCATGCATTATCAACGTTATTGCACCCAGCGGATAGAAGCAATTTTTATAACATTTTATCTTGTCCATTTTAATAATGTACTCATGGCGTGCTTAGTTTTCAATGACCCCAGTAAATATCTTGAAGCTCTACCGCCTACCGGTAATGATATTTTTTTCTTCAGAATGACTGCACATTACTAATGATTGGCCTTTGCAATTGGAGCCACATGCATCGACAGTGGGGGCATTTCTACGTAGCTGATTCTCATGACATCAATCTAGTACTTAACTGTACTATACAGTATATACTAATGATCAATCTTAATAGAGAGTCGCACCCTGACGTCACGCGCAGCTTACATCATACAGTTATGTTGCTATAAATATACACCGCGTGGGTACGAGTAATAACCGGACGGTAACGAAAATCGGAGAAGTCATACGCTCACGTGGTACATATTTATAGCAACATATACATGCGACGTAAGTTACGTAACGACATGTAAACAACACACGCTGCGCGTGACGTCAGTGCAATCCTCTAATAATAAACGCGATTCACTTGGCGGCTGGCCGCCCCTATAGTCATTTTGCCGCCCCCTTTTTAAGGCCCGCTGGGGGGGCAATTGCCCCCCCTGCCACCCCGGCCACCTCGCCACTGCTGGAGTGGGTGCTAGAGGAGATGTTCACATGTACATGTAGTAAGTGGTCATCATTGGTGGGACTAGAGAACTTTATTGTTACCAAAGGAGTGTACTTTATATGAAGACATTACATTCTTTACATCCCCTCCCACATACCTTTGTTAGCACATACATGTACATGTTATCCTCCTTATGTGCACGTATGTGTGTGCATGTGTGTCAGTTAATAACCAAGGTTAATTGTAGTATTGCAAAATAAATTTAAAAAAAAAACTCGCCAAGCTTTTAGTACCATCTTTACGTAAAATGGGGGTAAAAAAGATAGGTGTGGTCACGGCAGAAATGTTGAGAGCCATGGAGTGCTGTGGTGATGTAGGGGGTGCTCTGGTGATGGAGGGGGTGTGGTGGGGATGGAGGGGGTGCAGTGGTGATGGAGGGGGTGCTTGGATGCTGCAGGTCCTAAGCCATCATTGTCAGAGGTCAAGCTGCTAGCCATGCACTTACTGGCATGCATATGCTGGGTTCTTGAGATATTTTGCTTTTACATGTAACTAAGTGCTTCCGCATTACCTTTTTTCATAGAAGAAGCTACCCGATTGTTCTCCTCTACCCAACGAAATAGCAAATGCTATTGCAAATATCCCACAGTCATCAGAACCTTACTGCATTTGCACATCAATGTAGGATGTTTGATAATGTCCTTTTGGGAGTGCAAACAATGCTTGCACTACCAAAGACATTACCAAACTTACCAAACAGAAGGTGAACAGGACAGTGCATGATCATGACTTGTACACTTTAATATGAATATGGCACACTCTTGGAATAGTGACAGGCCTTTTCCACATGTTTGTAGCTGATAAAAACCTTTACTAGACCCTTTATGATCAAATCAGTAAGGTCCAACTCACATGTGATGGTTTACTTCCTTTTCTTTTTGTACCTTCTAAAGTGCCTTACAGATCATAATGCTCCTGTTTTTATTTATTTTTATTTTTGGAAAAGAAATAATATTTTTCTGCACCTCCTCAAGTATAGCTTTATGCTGTGACTTGCTGTGCTGTATTTCAGTTTCATGAGAAATATGGTAATGTAACAGCAGCTTCATTGCATGGCCCTTGATGTAAATCACATAAAATTGAGAGGAAGAATGGCTTTGTGACGAAATATAATCTCAAATGGAGTAAACTTTGTAGATGAAGTGTTGTAATACCAAGTGCCCAAATATAATAATTTCTCCTTCTTTTCTTGTATGCACTTGCGAAGCATGTTTTGTAGAGTCTGATTACAACTCTCAACCAATCCATTGCTCTGTAGGCATTGAAGCAGTTTAGCATAGTTATTCATTTAATTATTACTGATAAACATTCTACTGATGCTGATGAAAACGAATTGTACATATGTATGTATGTTAATTGTCAAAAAACAAAAAAAAAAAGTACTTCCAGACATCATCATGTTAAAATACTAAATTACATTACTATTGAAAGCTTCAGCATGTTCATTTAATTTTAACCTATTTAGTTTATTACTAAATTCAAACCGCGAAATTATACACTTATCTAGTTACATTTGAAATAATGATTTTTTGATTTAATTTATTTTAGAGAGGTTTGAATCTTTAGCCATGGCATCATCTATCTGCATGTCTTCCTTTGCTGCGCTGATAGGAATTTAAACAACAATGACCAATTAATTAACTATTCGTAGTGAATGTGTTTCAAAATTACTTTTTTAAATTCCAAATGAGATAAAATAAGTGCACATATATACACGTTACTACACACGAACTTGCACAAAACTACCCTAGCCTTCAAGCAAGTCCATTGTTGTAGCCACCCTAGCATTGAAAGCACGGGCATTGGCTCGAACTAGTGTGAGGCTTAGTCTCCCATAGATGTTGTTCAACATTATAGTCTTTGAGGAATGGCTTTGAGCCGCAAGTCGTGATGCGAGTTCTCCAAAAAACTGGCCTGCAGTTCTTCCCCAAGCTCCAAACGTCTCCACCACTAATGGTACACACTTCCATCCCAATTCGGAGTGAAAGTGAATAAGAATAATTAATTATTCATAGTTTATTTTCCTTGATTGAGAAACACCCTGTAGATTTAATATATAATAATAATAATAATAATAAGTAGAATTATAATAATAACAGTAAAAGAGGAAACATTAACAACAAAAAGACAGAACAAAAGAATGAAATAAAAGTTTTAATCCAATTTTGGCAATTCTGCCGGTAGCCTAGCACCATCATCCATTCCAACACCACTTCTTCACTTGGTGCGAGAATCACGCAAACAAAGATTTGTTGCTCGAAGTATTGCAAAAGAAAGCTTTTCATGCAGCCATCCTGTAGTTTGCCCCAGTGGTTTCTCCCATTTAATGCTAATGCTTTGGGCTAACCTTTTTAGTAAGAAATTCGCCTCTCTACCCAGCATTCCATCAGTAGATACAACAAAAGGGGTAAAAGATGCTCGACGTGTTTCAGCTGCACTGTTGTACTTCCGTTTCTTCTCTTCTTCTGCTGAGGAAAGTACTGCAACTGTGTTCCGATGTATGTGCGATGGTGCATCAGTGTCTACTACTCGCACATCTAGCAAGGCTACGCCTGAGGTTCCCAAAGACCTCTAATACTGATGTCCGCAATCAAGGCAAGGGTACCGTCTCTGATGTTAGCCTCCTTCACAACTGGCTCCTTTATCACATTCCTGAATGCTATTGGGGCCAGATCTCCAAGTGCATCTCTGATTTCATTATGGCGTTGGATGACCAGCCCCCCCCTTTCTGCAGTCTAGGGCATGCTCAAGATTGAATGCTGCACCACATCCATCACAGGTGGCTGGCATCCTAAGCAAAGGACGCTGGTATCTCATCACCAGTGCGCCTCGGAATTCTGCTGCAGACAAATCGAAGTGGTGTGTACACAGTGGCAATACTGCTAGCCATGCAGAAGTTTTACCATCAATTGAACGCCGAAATGCTCGCTTCTTCTTTGCATCCAAGATAGCAAGAATAGAGTCTTGTGTGGCCTGGTCCTGATGTCGAATATTACAGTGCATACTAGATATTGTCTTAGCAAATTGATCGTTGTGGTCCAGCATTGAAAAAGGAACCTTCCCTTTGATTGCATCTACAATTACACTTGTTCCTGTTCTTGACGTTTCGTAGGCATTGTTAGCTGTTTCAATAGGATTTCGTATTCCCATACCACCCATTTGGGTAGGAAGTGTGAATAAACGTTTTTCAGTTTCGGAAATAGATCCTTCAAAAACTGCTGGCCAGAAAAAAGTGTTCAGGGCATCCCAAACAGGAGCAAAAGCAGCACTGCAATCAGGCACTACCCTCTGCAAATATGTCCATTCAAACTGTAGTGATTTAGAAAATGCTGAAAAAGCAGCCTGGGGGTCCTTTTCTGCAGCTTTGCTGAGTTCCATAATACATGAAATCCATTCTGTGACCTTAGACTGAACAAATTGTCTTGTACTATCAGAGTCACCAATAAATCCTCCCAGGAAACGATGACCACTGACCACACTTATACCCAAGGGTTGAAAGATAACATTGGCTTCTACCTTGAAAGTGGGATCAACTATGAGAATGGTCTTCTTGGGTTCTGGGTAGTACCCGTAATTGGGTCCCAATTCACATAACATTTGAAACCATTTGAGCAAATGAGGCAGTTTTGCTGCGCAAGAGGAATCATCTGCATACCAATTCTGGACCAAGGTGGATGGGTTGTGGAGTGATTTTATAAGTGGCAGTGTAGATGATGCATACATAAGCATGGACAAAGGGTCCCCCTGCATTACACCTTCTTTACTCAAGAGGGCATCAGTCTTTGACATACCTTGAAGTACTAAAGCTGTGTACCCTCGATAGGTGTTGAAAAGGAACCTGGAGCACCGAGGCCAAATGGCAGCAGATCTGTTAAGGGAATTAAATGCATTTTTTGCATCTACCAATAATATACCCCAGGCAGACTTTCGATTTTCTTCATACAGTTCCTGCATGGCATGTACTGCTCCTTCAATACCTCCTTTTATGCCAGAGCACAATTGGTCAATGCCACACAAGTCAGTGACATCCATACTAATTGCCAACGCCACAGCTTTACAAAGTATACGCCGAGGTATTTCCCCTATAGCAATAGGGCGAACGCCTGGTGACTTATCCAAGGCTAATTGAACCCAGTCAAATTGTATTTCTCTGCATATACGTCATTGATTGTCTGACTCAGTAGAATTATTTAGTGATTAGTTATGTACACACCAAAATCAGTTAACCTTAATTCTCCAGGTAATGGTCCTACGCGTAGGGCCAAAATTTAAACATTTCTCCTAAATTCAAATGAAATTATTTTGCGCCCATATTTCTACTATTGTTTCATGTGCCAATGCACTTATTTTACCAATTGTTAGATTATTTTTATACCACACCCTTGGTCCATAATGCCTAAAACAACGGATGCGGTTCTTAAAAATGCATTATGTAAAAAAATTCATAGTAGCAGAAAAAAGTATTACATGTGTCACTTTTATGGAGGTTGATGTGTGTGCTACTGTACAAATTGTCAGCATAGAAAACGTTCATGAAACATTTGTGGTACAAGCATAGAAAGAAACATCATTTTTATGTCTCAATGCAATTTGCATATTTAGTTAATATTGCAATAATTTCTCCTAAATTCAAATGAAACTATTTTGCACCCATATTTCTACTATTGTTTCATGTGCCAATGCACTTATTTTACCAATTGTTAGATTATTTTTATACCACATCCTTGGTCCGTATTATCTAAAACAACAGATGCGGTTCTTAAAAATGCATAATGGAAAAAATTCATAGTTACAGAAAAATGTATGGCATGTGTTACTTTTTAAATATGTTTTATGGAGGTTGATGTGTGTGCTACTGTATAAATAGTCAGCATAGAAATTTTCCATGAAATATTTGTGGTACAACCATAGAAAGAAACACGTCTCAAAAAGAGATTTGCATATTTAGTTTATGTGTGTACTACCCAGTCTTTTCTACAGGACAACAAGTTTTAGCTACATTGGACAAGTGCATTTCAACTTGATGATGGGACAACCCTCAATCGCAACTGTTTGACATCTCTCTACGTTGATATTGTAATAGTATAATGTTATGCATGTTTGTATCGAAATGTTTTCTTATTTATCAACAATATTTTGAATACATACTTTACTTTCAAAACACCACTTGAAGCCAATTACCACATGTACAGTCACACAATCATGTTTTCAATGTTGGTTTGTGCTAGGTTTTATGCAAACCCTAACATCTTTAGGTGAATTTTAAAACAGTCTCTTGTTGCTGGTTCACAACACCCGTATAGGTCATTGCCTTTCACTCTTGAGCAACCAACACAGTAAAATGATGATTTAGCAGAGCATATTCTGCATTTACGCTGCTTTCGTCCTCTGGTACCAGAATACGCTGGTGAGTGCTTTACAAGTTCAAGGCGGTGGCGAAAGGCACTGAGTAATGATCTCAAATCGATGTCTGGACATCCCAAAGCGTTCACCAAAGCTTGCACCACTGTATATTGTGCCAGGCTGTAAACCTTCATCCCAATACACAGGGATGGCTCCGCTTTTAGGCTCACATACCATCGCAAGTCGCAACCCAAGGTACTTAAAAAATTCACCTTTGGTAAGTGGAATATAGCTGTGTGTGAGCATGTTCACGTTTGTGTATTCCAAAGTTTTCCCAATTCCTCGAACAGGATAAAATTGATAAAAATAATCCACTTCTTTCTTTGTTCCTATCCCCTTTGAGCTTTTGGCCATCTAAATCTAGCACTGTGGACATTGTGTGTTTTGATCCAGGGTCAATTAACAACTCTTTTCTTGGTGTCCATTGGCGCCCATGAGGTGACAGGGTAGGCCTGTTACCTTCAGTGACGGCCGTATCATCACTATAAAAGTGTAAAACAATACGAATAACATCTGGGGGCGGGTGCTCAATTAGCGCACGGTACCAACCTCGGAACTTCTTCTACCTGCTCTGCACAGGACTCATCACTCACTCTCCTCATCGCTATCATCATCAGTAGATGCAGATTGCATGTCCATATCTTCTTATTCACTTTCAGTACACTTTTATTACCCCTTGCCTCTACAAACCTCCTTGACTCTTCAAAAACGCTAGGTAAACAGATACCCCGGCTTGATTCTGTTGTAGTGCTTGAATCCCTCCATTTTATAACAAATCTTTTGCTGTGGCCTCTGCCAGATACCTGCTCAACCACTCCAAGCTTTCCAAGTGTTTTTTTTATTCTTCCCTACAATTGCAGTTCCAACTGTAATCGGCTTCGCCATTTTTAACTAAACCGCAGAGAAAGTCAATTTCATCAAACACCAAGTGATGGACTGCATGATAGATGCTATGATAGCAGTAGAAAGAATTATATTACAGTTCTATTACCATTGCACTATATTTTGAAGTATATTTATGCCGTTAAAAGCTGTTTCCAAAACCTATAATACAGAATCTAGTCACGTCCTACGCGTATAGGACGCTAATCCTACGCGTAGGACGACGGGAGATTAAAGGTTAAATTACAATGTTTAAAAAGCTGCCAATATTGTTTTATTAGTCTCCCTTACTAAAATCCATATTCTTTTAAATGAAATAAAAATTCTAGTATGTGTGTCAAGTGCTCTCAACTGACAGGGCTGAACTGTAGTGATCACATGCATATGCATGCAGCATGTAGTCCCATCTTCATATCAGTACAAATATGAATACATAATGAACATCACATGTATACCTTGAAGAGTGAGTTAGCAATTCCTGATGCATGTGCTTCTTTGGTTGGAAGAGCAACAGCTTAATTGTACCCATTTTGTGAAATAATCACATAGCTAGGGTAAAAATGTAACTATTTCCCCCGAGGTTGTCTTAGGTGAAATACATGTAGGGCCTACAAAAACAATGCCATGCACATGATGCCAGGGTGAACAAACAGCAGATTTTAAATGTTGAAGCTAAAAAAGAAAAAGAGAAGAGGTGGAAGAATTGGTATTGAAACAACTTAGCCCACACCAACAAAACTGCCAACGTTCACTCTTGTCCTCAAAAATGAGAATTGGAAAACCAGATTTATTGCATCTGTATTCTGTACAGATACAGAAGAGGTTCTCATACATGTTTGATGGCTGTTCACGGAACACGATTAAAGCCATTGACAAATTGATCCAAACGACGTGTGAACACGCGCGCGCGCAGCGATATTTTAAAATAATTTATAGACCCGTTCCGTTCCGTTGAATAGATGTTACCTAGGTACGCACGTATAAATTTTTGTCACCATCCTCGTTTCGCCTCGTACCCCGACCAAGACTTAGTCTTTCGGAGGTTTGTACCTGCTGTACAGTACTAAGATTTTTATGTACAGATATGTCACAATAATGTCCCTTGTACATGCAGTTTTTACCGTGTTTGCTCCTATTGAAATCATTATTTCGCACGTGACGGCTCTGTGCGCATGCTTTTTTCTGCATGGATGGGCCAATTTTTATCCCAACAACTTTGCCATGTAGCCCACGGAGGTGCATAGCGACACAAGTTTGGGGCGGTTTCCAGTGATGCCGCGGCCAGCACGGACCGTCCGTGACCGTATTCATTTGACGGTTTTTGACGGCCGACCGTGACCGTGACCGGGAAGCTTACCGATCACGTGATTAAACCGTGAAAAATAATTGGCCGTCAAATTTATTTGCTGGCCGTCCGTGGCCGTCAGAACTTTTGACGGTCCATTAAAGGAGGAGGTGGTACGTAAATAGTTGCGCAGGCCGCGCAATCTGAGCGCAAATTTGCGTATAAAAGGCGCCTGGATCCAACCGGAAGTCACGTGAGTTGAACATCCTTACAATGGCGCAGTTTTGAGCTCTTTGGATTCTCGCACAGACCTTCTGGCTACGTCGTTTTTACGTTGTAAAAAACGGGCAGATCAAGTGCTTCTTAGTGCTTGATCGCGCCCTTTACAGTTCCCCTACATGTACAACTGATGTACGTTTGTACCGTTAATTTGTTCTCGAAACCGCGAGTTGCATTGTGTTCTTAGTTCTTATCCATGTACCTTTCTGTATACTTACTGATCACTGTTACATGTTGTACAAGCACTGTGAGGTTTTACGTCAGTTTGAAAGGTGAGCGTGGCTCAAAGGTAAATCATCACGTGCACATGACACGGACGTCGACCTGTTCGATCAGTAGGTTAGAGTGTCAAATTTTGATGAGCTACATGGTCGTTTCGATGACTTTGCATCTCTGTCATTTTTCTACCCAAATGAGTACATGACTGGCGTTGGGCCCGCGCACGGCTTGTGCTGTAAGACCTTGTAATTGTACTAAGCAAAAAAATAAAATAACATAAAATAAAAATAAAAATAAAAACACACACACACAAAGGAATAACAAAAATACAACGAAGAAAAAAAAAAACACCTTGTAGAGGAGAGATTTTCTTAGTGCTTTGTTTTATGCACTAATGGCTGCAGGCATATAGAGAGAGGCTTCCCTTTGGAATGGGACTCTCCAAATATTTAGCCGATCACCCTGAATCCTACAATGTAGACAGGAACAGGAATGCATGCATAAATGCTCAAATAGTCACCCAATACACAGGCATACCTCCACCCACTCTTACCACTAAATAATCCCTTCCTCTTTTCTACTGTCACCTAACACCCTTCTGTGCTGGACACCATTCTGTAGGGTGCCAGATAAACAGAGACCTTCAATCCCAAATACAGCATGCCCAGTTCAGGCCAACTTGACCTTCAACCCCTTATACATGAACAAGGCACACCCACCCGATTGAGAGGGCATCATTCAAATCATCACAGCCCACAGGATCTACACTGAATAAGAGGTGGGTGTGGCAAAGGTCCCTACGTGTCCTGACCTCATCATGGTCAACATCCCATGGAGTCTATATGGTAACCATGGGGAGCTCTAGAGGGAGGAGAAGGGGGGTGATTAGGGAATGACCACAGCAACATGGCCATCTCATGCCGACCATCAAGGATAGCTTTGCTAAAAGTCTAGAGTCTAAAGAGTGAAGGGAAGTGCGGGGAAGGAAGGGGAGAGAGGGGTGAGGTAGGGAGGTGAGTGGGAGGGAAAGAAGAAAGAGAGGGGAAAGAGGGAGGAGGAACAGGAGATATAAGAAGACACAGCACATGCTGCATAGATGTGGGTATCACATAACACATGTACATTACATGTATGCAGCTCGTACAAACATACATGTATGTAGATCGTACACACATACATGTATGCAGCTCATACACACATACATGTACATGTATGTAGATCGTACACACATACATGTATGTAGCTCATACACGCATACATGTATGTAGATCGTACACACATACATGTATGTAGCTCATACACACATACATGTATGTAGATCGTACACACATACATGTATGTAGCTTGTACACACATACATGTATGTAGCTCGTACACACATACATGTATGTAGCTCGTACACACATATGTATGTAGCTCGTACACACATACATGTATACACACATACATGTATGTAGCTCACACACACATACATGTATGTAGCTCGTACACACATACATGTATGCGACGGGAATTAAAGGCTAACCTCTCCACTTGTAGCATAGTGAGGGCTTGCCTTCTTCATGGACTCTTTTGCTGCATCAGGTACCACTTGCTGGTACAGTCTGTTCACGGCATAAACTGAATGAACAAGGACATAAAAAATGAAATCAATCATCTCAGACCCCACCTGAGCAGATGTATCACTGCTTCACTTCACCCATACCAGCAAATACAGAGAAAGTCATGTACTGGCAAGGTAATATGCCAGCAAAGGTGAAGTCTCGCATTTGCATTGAGTACTCTTCTAATTAGCAAGGTAATGACCAGACTGCACCCTGGAACTAGCCCAGACACATGACTGCTTGCAGTGTGAGTTTATTACAAGATAGCTACTGTCCCTTCCCAAGCGAGTAGTGTACAGAGCAACAGGATTACTAATTATGGTACTCTTACCTGTATGAAAGATGCTAAAGTGCAAGATGGGTTGCAAAGACAGCCGCACAGCTGGGCAAGCTTGAAGGCCTTACGTTCAACCGGGCTTCATCTCTCGTACTAACGGTCAGTATAGTATAGAATCAAGGATACCCTTTTTTTTTTTTAGGGGCCTACGTGCATGTATATCTATCGCACTAACCTGCAGGGTCCAACATGATTTCCTTCCCAGAACAGGATGTTCCGCTCCTTGAGGCCTCGGGTTGTGTCAATACGCAGTCCAGCAAAAAACCATTCAACACACTTATAGTAGCGTTCCGCTTGCAACTGAGTGCCAGTAGTAGCCTCCCTGCTTCAAACCCACTCAGAACAGTTTCATTTTCATCTCTAGAGGAAAAGGACCGTTCCAGGTGTAATTTGTGCCGAGAGTATCTAAGGTCGCCATTATGATTATAAGAACATGTGATCAGTTTTTTAACTTAGGGTTATTAACTTCAGACTGTGAAACGCGAGTGCTAGTGGTATTATTGCACATTGAAAACGTGTGCGAAGAACTCTTGTATGTACGCTGTTGTTGCCAAGCCTCTATGCATAAATATGGAGCCACCATTTTAAATTTAAAACAGCCGCACGGCCGGTTGAAATTTTTGGATCCACTCTCCTTTTATACGCCAACTCCTCCTTTAAGCCTATTCACGTCACTAGCATCACGTGCAGTGGATTTTTTTCCTGCGTGGCAAATGTCGTCTTTCCAAGAACCTTTGAGGATAAGCCACCTAATAGCGCGGTGAAGTTTGCAGCAAACCCGATTGTCACCAACACGTGGCTATGGAACCATTTTTTTATTTACGTTGTCCCCCTCGCCAATATGCGATGTAATCCATCCGCTGCTGCCGAATGTGGGTCTGGGGACGCGACTTGCCATGATTATGCGTTATCGCGTGGATTTCACGTGCGAGCGAGTTTTCTCCCAGTTGAGACTCATTGTGAAGATGGAGAATGGATCCAGCCAGGATTGAATCTGTTCTCTTTCTCAGCTGCAATAAAGCCTTTAGTTAATTGAATATGTCGTTCATGAACCATTTCTATTGATACGTGCATGCCAAACTTCTATAGCATAAATAATGACCGTCCCGTCCGTCCGTGACCGTATTAAAATTTTGACGGCTGACGGCCAGCCGTGTACGTGACCGTATTGAAATTATACGGTCCATCTTTGACCGTGAACGTGACCGTCTATATATCCAAACGGCCAGCCGTGAACATGATCGGATTGTTAAAAGCTGGCCGCGGCATCACTGGTGGTTTCCTATCCATGCAATTTTAATAGCCCTTGATTCGATTCAACCATAGTCAAGCCGTTCGACTAACAAAGTTTAATGGCAGCAATGCAATATAGTATACGCAATGAGTCATTCAAAATCCTACTGCAACAGTACTACACTGAAGTGCGGCTTATCATGCAAATTTGGTCCTAGCCACCTCAGAATAAATCATCTTCCTTGCCTTCATCACCTTGTTCGAATGTCTCGTCATATTCTATGCCTGAAGATAGATAAACTTCATCATGTATGCATTTTTTTGTTTTTGTACTGTATGCATGCATGCTCATGCATGTATATACATGTATAATAATACTTATTGTTATCTTATTTATATGTAATGGCTTACTTTGAGACACAAGTTTCTGCTTGTTGTTATCTATATTGAAAGATTCGATCAGTGTGCACAAAAGACAATGATGATTATTAGGGTATAAGATATAAGAAAATTAATCATTACATGTGCATAAATGATGATTGTGCATGGGACGAGCTAGGGTGTACATGTGGGGAGGCACTTACCATATAACAATGCCCCCTCCCCTGCATCCTCGAGCTGGAAATAGGCGTAATCTACTGCAGCCTTTGCCGCGGTGAACTGCCACTGTCTTCCTTTCGTTCCATCAGCGAAATCGGAAAGTCCCTTGATTATGATCACGCCGATGTTGCGCGGGGGAGAACTGTTTCGGAGCCTCCTTTCAATACTCGCAAGAACCCATCCCTCCATTTCTCCACCTATAGCTTCGGGTGCATTTTCAAACATTTCGTCCTTAACGACCTTATTATCCACCAACCAACTTGCACTAAATAAGATGCCGGTAGCTATCGTTGGTGCCCTCTTAGGTGAATTTGCAGCGGTACACGAAAAATTCTCTTTAACAGCAAACTGTTCGATTTGCTTGGTGAAAATGTTCACAAGCCACGGCCTCATTTCCAGTTTCTCTCCGCGCGTGATGATGTTGTTACTGCTGTCGAACTTGACGGTACTCAGGTCTTCTATCCACTTTGATACTAACACATCGCAGAATTGGTATTTGCTTGATCCGAACGCCACGCCCACTCCAATAATTGCTTGGGCTTTGGGGAATCGCACTAGTGCTGTTTCTATCTCATCACGGCACTCAGCGCCCATGTTCGTATGCACCACGCCTACTTTGTACCCACCGAAGATGCCGAGCACTGTGCCCTTCGTGGGGAACGTAACGGATCTGGACGGTGGATTCGCCAGACCTGGTATGGTGTCTGATTGCGGTGGATGCAGTCTGCCTATTACCGCCCAGTACTCGTTCTCGTTGACAGTTTGTATAATAATGTCGACCTCCTTGCAGTAGGCCAACAACGCTGAGTAAAGGGGAGTACCCGCCTTAGGTTGTTTGAGGGGGTGGTTCTCTAAAATGACCTTATATTTATCGGCGTTGGTGTATTTAGGCGTCTCCGTGACGGGCGGCGGTGGTGCAGAAGTTGGCGCAGGCGTAGTTGGTTCAGACGTATATATAGTTGGTGCAGACGTAGTTGGCGGTACTATGATCATGCAGGGCAGAATTAATAACGCATTAAAAAGAGGCATATGCATACACATAATGAACGTTAAAAAAATAAAAAAACAGTCACAGTAGATTACATGAGGCACCAAAAGTTTAGTGGATCTATTTTATTTGCTCTGACGGAAACACAGTTTACCATAAGTCCACGAACAACTCGTTACAATAGCCGTTTTCTTAAGTGAAACGACGAGTGCATGGAATAGAAAAGTTAAGCATGGGCGAAAGAGAAACGGAGTGCGGAAGGGACAAATATGTTTACATGACGTCATAATTACGTTCTATGTATTTATGTTATCTCTGCTATCAGTGCTATGGTAGTGGAGGATACAGAGCAGCCTACAACTGAAGAGCATCCAGATGTGATCCTTATCTCCCCACTATACGGTGGCCCTGCATGAGGTCGCGACACATGTGCATGGGTTTTGCACATTTAACGTTGGCGGTTTTGTGGTTATAACAGAGAGCACTAACACAGTTTCACGGTTTAAACAAAAAACAAAAGGCGGTTTGTGTTGCAGCACCACAAATGTGTTGTTTTTTTTTTTGGACACAAAACGTTGCACGCAAGACGTTTTATAATAACATTTTAAGCATATACAAAATATTTCTCGTTGTTACACTCGAGTTATAAATACATTCGAATTCACGCAGCCGCTAAGGAAGGAACGTATACACACGTGTCTGTAGACATGCACCGAGAAGACTGTGCAGTTGAAGGGCATTGCGTGTTCCTTATGGCTTCAAGCAACCGATGTCCATGCAGGCCTCATCTTAAAATAGACAGCACAAGAATAACAGGCGATATTGACGTATTTGCGCACAGTTCATCATCACGTTGCAGTCGGGTATATGACATACATTGTGCGTGTGCGTGTGTGTGTGTGTGTATGTGTGTGTGTGTGTGTGTGTGTGTGTGTGTGTGCATGTGTGTGTGTGCATGTGTGTGTAGGCTAGGCAACATGTTGATTTGTAACACAAATGAGTCCATTTGAGTTGCATGCATATAGCTTTGACATGTAGTGTGTGCGGTGTGTGCATGAGTGTTTGTGTATGACAACTGTTGCCATATACATGTGTTAGCTTTTCCCACTCAATACATTTCAAATGAATCTGAGAATACACAAGACCCATAAGGTGCTCATTGTGAAACAAGGAGCTCTGTGTTTGCTGGCAGTGATGTATAAGAACCATGTAAGTTACTAACTACATTTAGTGATTTAGATCTCATCATTTTCAAAAGGGCCCATGTTGATTTTCGCTGGGGAAGAGTCATAACTTTGGTACCACACACACACACGCACACACACATAAACACGCACACGCACACGCACACGCACACGCACACGCACACACACACACACACACATACACACAGGGTTGCCGCGGTTAAGGTATAAATATTTAACCGTCGTAACCGCGACATATCGCGGTACAACTTTTAACCGAGGTCAAATATCGCGGTTAAAACTCATGTATTCAGCACGAATAAAAAACCAATTTTCGACCCAACCAAGCTAGTGATCACATAAATGTACACTGTGGCAGTTCTTCGCTATTAACCTTGAGTGATTTGCAGCAAGTGCATCGCGCGAATGGGTTTCTTTGCAGGGATATTAAATACATGGAGGCTGATATACGGGTGAATTACGGTATTCAAAATTTCTATCCGTGTTGCGCTTGAGGGCTATTCTTCGAGTCGCGAAATCGCAGAAACATGTGGTGGAAAGAACGTGAAATACTTTATGGCTAAAAATTATTTAGCCATTCCTGATTCAACCGCTCCTTCAGAAAGTGCGTTTACTGTTGCCAAATTAATAACATATATCAAAGAAAAGATGCATGGCCTTCGCGCCTAAGCAAGCACATATTTCTCCATTAGAACTCCAAGCTTTTAGGTTAACTGCAAGCAAGGTTAATTATCCGCTGCAGGTTTATGCGGAGACTTTATTTTTGCTCTCTGTATTGTGACCACCGCATTCGTATTCCGTGTATTGCAAACTTTAACCGCGGGGAAGTTGCGGTTAACCGTAACCGCGGTACATCACCGTGACAACCGTTAACCGCGGCAACCCTGAGTCTAGCTACGCCCAACTACGTCACATTAATTAGTGTCATTCGCCACTAGTTGGGCGTAGCCCGACCTTCGCGTATTGGCGGAAGGTCGGGTACCAAACCCGCACAGTTTTTGTACGAGCTGCAACGGGGTTTACAGTCCAATCAGAATGCAGGAGCCCAATAAATACATTCTGCGGCAGCTGGTAGTAAAGCCAATCTGATTTAGACATCCTTTACACAATTATTCATTGATAACACGCCACAATTCATTGACGTGTTGCATAATACGCCTGTACAAAAACTGTGCGGGTTTGGTACCCGACCTTCCGCCAATACGCGAAGGTCGGGCTACGCCCAACTAATTCGCCACTTCGAAGTGTAGGAAAGACAAAGGCCAATGTACATGTATTGGGCTAGAATTCATTTTTACACAAAACAGGTTCTAGTGGAGATAAAAGTTTAAGACCCAAGTCCGAAATGGCCCATGGAATTGCATGCATGGTTTGACATACGTATTTTCATACAGTATAAAAACGACAGCTCTGGTGATCATTACATTTAACGACACGTTTTAGGCTAGCGGGCCGAGAAAACACTCTTAATATGTAGCAGAATCCATGCATGCAGGACCGGCGCATTGTCAATAGCTTACTCTGAAATGTCTCCACTATGCCGCCGAACTCATAGTTCAATTCTTCATTCCTCAACGGCTGTCGGTATATAGGACATCGACAATTTATACACGTACTTTTAAAATGTCCCCGCAAACCTTTTTCGGACGGGCGTCGGCGTACAAAGCCAGCAGCGTGACAATGATGGCCAGCTCTTTGAATATTCTTGATGAGTTCATGTTTGCAGACCTTAGTACATTAACAAAGTGATATGCATGTGGAAATGCTGCGCTTTTGTACTCACTCCCTGAGGCCCTGGTGGTTGGCGGGAGTTGCCAATGCAATTCGATAAATTAATTCGAGTGAGGGAGTAGGTGTAACACCGCAAACCGCAGTGTACTAAATAAGAGCATGCATATCGCGGCTACCCGATGTAGGTGTAACACCTACCTCAAACTGCAATGCACAGCCGGCGTTCGCGTACGGTAACGGCTATAGGCCGCCTCACGACAGCAAAACAGCCGCAACCGATAAAGTTAGCAGGGCCTCAGGAAGTGAGTACAAAAGCATAGCATTTATACTTCCATGCGTTCATGTACTAAGGTCTGCAAACATGAACTCATCAAGAGCTGCATGGCCATCTTTTTGACAGATTTTATATAGTGCGGGAGACTGCTGGCAAGATATATATTAAAGCCATGTAGATGAAGAATAACATGTTTATGTGGTCACAAAATGATGGTCACAAAATAGATTACTGACTCTTTACACAGAGGAATGTGACACCATGTAGTGTGGTGGTCTGGCCATGCAGGTGATCTTTATAGTGTAGTTGCGCATGGTTGCCCCCAGATGTGCTGCCAAATTCCTACGTAAAGGGTCTAATGGTATAATGTTTCCAGTTCCCATGCAGGCTACATGCACAAGTACACCGATTCGTATATGTATATAATTATATTATATAATTATTTATTATATATATATATGGGAGAGTTTCCGCGAAAATGTCGTTTCGCATATATATATATATAATATATATATATACAAGATATAAAAAACATTCTCTCTGAGAAAGGTAGTGGTATATAGGATTTGAAAGAAATGGTGGTGTAAAAAGGAAGGGAACAAGGGATTCATGCAGAGGAGATACAATGATTATTCCTATATTTAGCAACATAATAGTAATGACGTTCTATACAGTGCTAAATATAGGAATAATCATTGTATCTCCTCTGCATGAATCCCTTGTTCCCTTCCTTTTTACACCACCATTTCTTTCAAATCCTATATACCACTACCTTTCTCAGAGAGAATGTTTTTTATATCTTGTTTCACTCATTTTTTTTAATAAGTGACTACTAGTATATAGGTGTACATGTAGTACAATGTTGAATACGATTGTACGATAAAATCCAGCCGTTGTAATTCCCACGTTTATTGCCTAGCAACACAATGTTTACAGTTATGTAGTTGTTCCATTAGTTCGAAACTCACGCGCCAAGCTTTCCCTCTTAGAAGCTCGTTTCTGGTCTGAGTTCAGTTCATAACGTCGCTTCTTAGAAGCTCGCACCGCAACAGAATTCTTTTCCTGTTGCCAGAAGCTCGGTTCGACTCCAGATTTGCTCTGTACATGTCACGAGCTGAGCCTCAGCAGACGCCCGCCTTTGTTCAGCATCAGCATCGTACCGGTACCGAACTCGGGAGGACTCTAACTCATAGTCTCGATGTAGGAGGTATTCCTCTAGTCGCTTAGCTTTCCTCTTTCGTAGCCGTAAACGGTAAAGGCATTTTGACAAATACAACATCGCTAGCTAAAAATGGTGAGCAAAACTAAAAACACAAACGAAACTCACACCTGTAAGTGTTCCATGCCAATCATACACAATCCACAATTCTGAAGCATTGTCATGGAAACGGTTTTAATATAGCTAACTCTCTATATTACGTGAGATTACGTACTGATATCTTGGCGCGCGAGAACAGCTGCAAATTACGTATATTGGTTATATGCTTTATTTATATATCTGATACCTGAAGATGTATTGTCAGATTTTTCTACGATTTTTGGTGTAACTGGCGCTCTTTAAAACCTTTCCTATCTCGAGTTATACTCACCCATAAAGACGACGACGACGACGACGACGACTATGGACAAATTACGGTCTGGGAACGAGAACTACGAGCTTTTTTGTTCTCTTAAAGTACACGGTCTAGCGACTTGAACAAAACATGAAAATGATCGTCTTTCCATTGTGGATCGATAGCAATAAAGAGCTACACTATCCGTTTCTCGGTTCGTGAGTTATACGCGGGACGCGTTTTTTTAATGATATTCATGATACGGCACAAATCCTATATGAGAGTTACTGCCGTAACTCTCGATATATCATGTTATAAAAATGCTTCTCTTTTGAATCGCTATATCTTCTGAACGGTTAACGCTATCGACTTCCTATTTTCAACACTTCATATTACACCATTTCCCTATGGCAAAATATATTTTGGAGTCTTGCAATTGCTCCGTGCCAGTATTGCAACGTTCGATACCCCACCGGGTTCAAACCCGCCATAACTTTCTGTAGGGATAATCAAATCGCTTCAAATTCGGTTTGTAGGTAGAGAGGTCCTATACCTATCGACTCGATTTGTTCTGTTCGTTAATTTTTATTTCATCCGTTACGGAGATACAGCGGCGCAAAGTTGGTACACGTTTCCCGCTCGTTGTACGTGCGAGGCCCGCTTCCATTCATCAAAGCACATGAATATGCAACTACTTCCTGTGGGCCGAGACTTGGATAACTTATAGCCACACCCACACTGCGCTAGCTAGATCTGATGGGTAAGTATTGTCCGGACTCCCTGTCACAGTTTTTATTCGTTATCTCCTATGTAGATAACGGATCTGGCGTAGACAACACGCTCGCAAGAGTTTCAGTCGGCGGACGAGTTCGAGCGGTACGGATACGACGATCGATACATTCGACGAGGTGGGGAGATTGAGAACGGTAGTGACGGCGGTTATACTACTGACGATGGTGGTTGTAGGGAGTAAGCAGCTCCTAAATGGCTAAGAGCCAGCAGCCCTGGTCTCGTACCCAGACCCTGATTCCCACAGCTGCTGATGGACACCAGCTCCACCCCCACATATGCCTCACTACATTGCAAGTCCAGACAGCAGCCCCGCATAACCAACAGCAGATGCCACCAACCTGCACTACCTATGGAACCACCTGCCCATATCAGACCCTACACACGAGCCACAAACTAACCAATGGGGTCAGCCTCCACAATACCAGTGGAGACACTGCTATCCCTCTTGCTGCAATTGCCCCCACAATTTCAATCAATGGAAGCCACACATCCCAATGGACTAACAGCAGAACCTAGCTGACTGTGTCCGGCAGTGTGGCCAGGATGTCACTTGTGTGTCACAGCTGTACCAGGACTGGGATGCCATCTTGGGCCAGTGGTTTGGTCCTCTGGTTGGCCTAGGACACTACCGCACATTTGAGTTTGATCAAGACCACCCTGGTGTCATGAGGATGGAGACCTTGCCATCGGACACAAACCCCACCGAGGTAACCATGCTGAGGGCTGGAGTGGCCATAAAGGACATTAGGCTTATCAGAGCCAAGTGATGCCACCTGTTATTACCCCCAGTGGATTTCCCTGACGCGGTCACTGTACCTGTACGAGAAGGTGAGGGAATATACGTACATGACCCCAAGAAAAGGGACAAGGGTGTGTCCAAAGCCTTCACAAAGCTCAGAGGCCAACTCTTCCTATATATCCATGCGGTAATGCTTCATCCCGTGCAGTAGCAGAACTCACTTACCTACTGTTGAGGGTCATGAGTCTGCAGATGATACTCACAGCAAATTGCAATAGCTGTGTTTCTGGCAGGAGAAAATGCAGACCCAGGTCTGAACTAATCCTTGCCTACCAATGCACTGTACATTTATGTGGCAAGAAGTATGCCAGTAGCCAGGCCTTGTCCCTGCACAAAAAAAAAACACTCACAAGCAGCCTGCTGTTCCAGGTGATGAACACGGATTCCAGTGTTGACAAAGGAAGCCAGGGTCCACCCGCGAGGCATACGCTACAATCTGAAATTGACAGACCATTTTCCTGTTCGGTGTAAGGCAAGATGTACGGCACCCCAGCCGCACTGTATACTTACAACAAGACCAACAATGGTTCATGACAAATGAACCATATTGTGAGATGCATGCTTGTTTAAGGTAATCTCTGCAGTGTACACCATACATCTGTGTTGTTAAGGGGTTAACTTTGTATACCATGCATCTGTGTCATCAAGGGGTTACCTGTACACCATACATCTGTGTCATCAAGGGGTTACCTGTACACCATACATCTGTGTCATTAAGGGGTTAACTCTGTACACTTTGTGTAAGTGTTGTTAAGGTATCACCTGTACACCATACATTTGTGTCATCAAGGGGTTACCTACAGACCATACATCTGTGTCGTTAAGATGTTACCTCTATGTACATGTATGGGTTGCTAGGGTATCACCTGACTGTACACCATACATCTGTGTCGTTAAGGGGTTAAATACCTCTATACACCTTATGTATGTGTCGTTAAGGGGTTACCTCTTGTGTGTACTGCATACATCTGTGTCATCAAGGGGTTACCTGTACACCATACATCTGTGTCATTAAGGGGTCACCTGTAAACTGTGCATCTGTGTCGTTACACCATACATCTGTGTCATCAATGGGTTACCTGTACACTATACATCGGTGTCGTACCTCTGTATACCTTATGTATGTGTTGTTAAGGGGTTAATTACCTGTACACCATACATCTGTGTTGTTAAGGGCTCACCTCAGTACACTGTGCATCAGTGTCGTTAATGGGTTACCTCTGTACACCATACATCTGTGTCATCAAGGGGTTACCTGTACATCGTAGATCTATGTCGTTAAGGGGATACCTCTGTACACCTTATGTCTGTGTTGTTAAGGGGTCACCTGTACGCCATACATCTGTGTCGTTAAGGGGTTTTTACTTTTCACGTAATGGTTATGTAATCTATCCGATGCTGTGAAAATCTGGGTATGGGTACGAGACTAGTGATGATGGTGGTCCCATTTACACCCTGTACTTGTGTCTGTTGTGGGGTCAAATGCATGATCCACGCATTTACACCCTGTACTTGTGTCTGTTGTGGGGTCAAATGCATGATCCCTACATTTACACCCTGTACTTGATTCTGTTTTAGGGTCACATTCATGGTCCCATTTACACCCTGTGCTTGTGTCTGTTGTGGGGTCAAATGCATGATCCACGCATTTACACCCTGTACTTGTGTCTGTTGTGGGGTCAAATGCATGATCCCTGCATTTACACCCTGTACTTGATTCTGTTTTAGGGTCACCGCCATAGTCCCATTTACACCCTGTACTTGTGTCTGTTGTGGGGTCAAATGCATGACCCTGTACTTGTGTCTGTTGTGGGGTCAAATGCATGATCCACGCATTTACACCCTGTACTTGATTCTGTTTTAGGATCAAATCCATGGTCCCATTTGCACCCTGTAATGGCCCAGGGTCCAATCAGGTTGGCTCCCTCACTGCAGGTGGTCAGAATGTCCGGTGCATGGAGCAGTTGTGGATGGAGTTATCAGACTGCCAGCGAGTGAGCAACCAGGTGCTAAGAAATCCTACAGGGTCATTGGAAATCCTACAGGGTCATTGGGGGCACTCACAATAATGCAGCTCTCACACTGTGATAGGAATCGGCACCCCCCACAATATTATAGGGGAGCCATCAACTGGATTCACACATGCCCAATTTGCCCCATGGCCCTATCTTCCACTACCTATCCTCCTTTACTGCAAGTTGTATCCGAGGCACAGGCCATCCCCTACTCAGTAGCACTCTCAGTCCCCACACAACCAGCCCTCCCACCCACCCACCCACCCCTAAACACCCCTCTTGCATATGGTGTAATGAGACTGCCAACTGGGGAGCTGCCAGCTGCCACTTTACCAGGGTTGAATGGGGTCGTCACAAAACTAGACCCCATCATGTGGAGTAACTGGAGCCAGCCCCAAACACTGGGGCCAGCCACAATGGCCTCCTATCCTAGCCCCTCACAGCTCCACACTGCAAATGCAAATGAAGCCACTACCTAGGAAACCATTAACCCCCACACTACAAGAGGACTTACTAGTAGGGGATCATCATGGAGTTACCAGCTCACATTGGACAAATGGGGATACCACCACTGGAGCAGCCTTCATTTGTAGAGTGTACATGCCTATATATTTCTCTTCACATATTTTGTGTTGTACATGTAGATCTGAACTACTGTAAGAGACTTAGACATGTACATGTTTGTGCATGTACAGAATAAATTTTATCTGCATGCTGTTAGTGGTGAAATAGTTACCTGCCCTATCGGTACTGATTGCGGTGGGTCTGCACCCGTGGTAGGTGTATATAGACAACCAAGGCTTGCAGAGGGCGTTTTGCCTACTGGCATGGGAACTACTACTGTACGCGAATAGCAACACATGGAATGATAAGACACTACCGGTACCTGGTAGCACATTTTTGCAGAAACACCAGCCTAGGGCTAGGTAGTTGATGAATCCATTAAAGTTGTAGGGTCTATTTACTCCACTTGTGTGTTCATGAATTCTAATGTCTTCACCGTGCCACATTGCACCTGTGACCGTGCATGCAATTTATGTGACATTCAAAATGGCACTTCCATGTTTCGCTACTCGCGTACAGTAGTTCCTAGTAGGCAAAACGCCCTCTGCAAGCCTTGGTTGTCTATATACACCTACCACGGGTGCAGACCCACCGCAATCAGTACCGATAGGGCAGGTAACTATATTCACCACTAACAGCATGGCTTCACACCAGATAAAATTTATTCTGTATATGCACAAACATGTACATGTGAAAGTAGTTCAGATCTACATGTACAACACAAAATGTCTGAAGAGAAAAATATAGGCATGTACACTCTACAAATGGAGGCTGCTCCAGTGGTGGTATCCCCATTTGTCCAATGCGAGCTGGTAACTCCACGATGGTTCCCCTACCAGTAAGTTCTCTTGTAGTGTGGGGGTTAATGGTTTCCTAGGTAGTGGCTTCATTTGCATTTGCAGTGAGGAGCTGTGTGGGGCTAGGATAGGGGGCCATTGTCAAGGTTCCACTCCACATGCTGAGGTCTAGTTTTGTGACGACCCCATTCAACCCTGGTAATGTGGCAGCTGGCAGCTCTCCGGCCTGTTGGTAGTATGATTACACAATATGTAAGAGGGGTGTTTAGGGGTGGGTGGGTGGGTGGGAGGGCTGGTTGTGTGGGGACTGAGAGTGCTATTGAGTAGGGGATGGCCTGTGCCTCGGATAAACTTGCAGTAAAGGAGGATAGGTAGTGGGAGATAGGGCCATGGGGCAAATTGGGCATGTGTGAATCCAGTTGATGGCGCCCCTATAATATTGTGGGGGGTGCCGATTCCTATCCCAGTGTGAGAGCTGCATTATTGTGGGTGCCCCCAATGACCCTGTAGGATTTCTTAGCACCTGCCCTACTAGGCCTAAATTTAGTAATTGTACCGCTACGATTTCAATACTTTCGCACACCACTTCTAGCGCGTCTAGCATACTGCCCAATCAATATGGCAAAACATTTACTCGACAGTATGTAAGTACCTTCTGTCTTCGTTAGTTTCCTGCTTTCAGTTTGCCGACAAAAATTGTCTCGCCTTGTACATACCGCTTTGAAGTTAAACGGTCCTTTCCAAGGTAGCCGCTTTCGACGCTAGAGTTCACAACGGAGACGCAACCTTAAGCCATGTGATTTGGGCCATAAATAGAACAATAGTTCCTTTGCATTATATGGCTTGTAAAATGGCGACTGAACTTGTCAGGTCCTCACGTTTCACAGGTCAAGTCACGTCAGTGGTTGTCAAGGCTCGTTGCTAAGGCATTACGATATCATTTCAATATTACGGAGGTGGAGGCCTACTGTCCACAATTTCTATGGCCGCAAACAGCCGTGGTGGACAATGATAAAAATAATAATATAATAACAGGTTATTTAATTTACTAATCGCAAAGTTGGTTCAAAATCAGCTCGCGCGCGCGCAGTACATGCGTTTATGCTAGGTTACTTTTTAAACAATACCAATCAATGAAGGTATTGTGGATCCACTTAAAACCATTGAGAATCGGATCCAGGACCCTTTTGTACCTATAGAGGAGGAGCCAGGACCTTCAGGCTTTATTTTGAGCATTGTAAAACTCGGCAAGCTGCAGATCTTCTAGGACGTTAAGTATAATCTATGCAGAATTTTCAGCAGACATTTGGTATTACAGGAAGTGTTTCGAAGTAGGGATATGCCTATGGCTTTTTATAACACCTTTACACGTATAGGTGTAAGTATACAATCACAACAAGGCAGCGGTGGTACTAGCAGACACGGACAATGGATGGCGTGGCAATGGATTTACAGTGAGTCTCCAGTGACAATGTGCCAGACTAGTGAGACATGTAGGTAGGGCAGTGGAACAGAGCGTATATACTGATGTAGTTTCTAATGAAGCCAGTGAAGAAGAGTGCCTATAGACTCAGATGAGGAGGCCGTGAGGAATTTAAAACCAGGGCTACATGGGTGATTCAGGCTGAAGCAGATGTCGAGCATGAACTAGTCATCTGTGACAGTAGCCGCTGCAGGATGTGTGCATGGCAGAATGACATGATGGTGTGGCCTAATCCCCTTGTGAGTCAGAAGGAAGGAAGCTTCTGCACTGTACCTGTTCCCTGCTTCAAAGCTTAGGTGTTTTGTACATGTACCTGCAAATAAGAAGAGGCAGACAGCTTTGCAGAGTGTTGGATCTGCGGCAAATGACTAGCAAGTAGCAACACTAAGTGCATTTTGGCTTATGCAATTTTCTCCTATTACATACTGTTTCCTTACATAATAATTGACAACAATATCCACTGATGGTCTGGGGACCTTTACGTAATTAAATTAATTACGTAACGTTGAACATTGTAGCATAAGCTGAATGTCAGGATAAAAATTGTCAGCAATTATCCATACCACACAGTATGGTGCATGGTACAGTGTGCACAGGTGTGCACACTGTACCTAAAAAGCATCAGTGCTTTGTATACACTAACCTAATTAAGATGATCCAAGATGAGGTACATAGGCCTTAATGCCCTCTATCATCATTGTGATTTACTATCTTATATCATGTTCCCCTGATGCAAAATTCAATTTAAAGTGCCAATAAAAGTAAAGTGTGAACATGTGTTCACACTTTACTTAAGCCTAATTAAGTTAGTCATAAATAAACTATAAATTAAAACCACATATTACCAATGTTGTCAGGTGATAGTGTAATGCAAATGTTAACTTGAACTTTGAAAATTACATTCCATCTGGTAATTACATACAAGGAGAGCTAAGTCTGGTTTTCTGGTTGAAATTCTTCACAAACAACTCTTACATGAAGCCCTCAAATCACCACAAGGAGTTAATAATTTCAAATAATATTAAAGCCATATATCAAAACCACCTTTGGATATGTTATATAAAAACCATGACCTTATCTGATCTTCCTTAGTGGTGTAACACAATGAGGAAGTTATGCAGTAAAGTGTGCACACCTGTTCACATTTCAGATGCAAATAGACAGTATGTGTTCAGTCAGCTACTGTTTGCTGTACCAAGTGCAGGGCCTTGGGGGAGGGATCCCTGGGAGGGAGGGAGGGAGGGAGGGAGGGAGGGAGGGAGGGAGGGAGGGAGGGAGGGAGGGAGGGAGGGAGGGAGGGAGGGAGGGAGGGAGGGAGGGAGGGAGGGAGGGAGGGAGGGAGGGAGGGAGGGAGGGAGGGAGGGAGGGAGGGAGGGAGGGAGGGAGGGAGGGAGGGAGGGAGGGAGGGAGGGAGGGAGGGAGGGAGGGAGGGAGGGAGGGAGGGAGGGAGGGAGGGAGGGAGGGAGGGAGGGAGGGAGGGAGGGAGGGAGGGAGGGAGGGAGGGAGGGAGGGAGGGAGGGAGGGAGGGAGGGAGGGAGGGAGGGAGGGAGGGAGGGAGGGAGGGAGGGAGGGAGGGAGGGAGGGAGGGAGGGAGGGAGGGAGGGAGGGAGGGAGGGAGGGAGGGAGGGAGGGAGGGAGGGAGGGAGGGAGGGAGGGAGGGAGGGAGGGAGGGAGGGAGGGAGGGAGGGAGGGAGGGAGGGAGGGAGGGAGGGAGGGAGGGAGGGAGGGAGGGAGGGAGGGAGGGAGGGAGGGAGGGAGGGAGGGAGGGAGGGAGGGAGGGAGGGAGGGAGGGAGGGAGGGAGGAGAGCAAGGGAGATGGAGTGAGAGAGGAAAGAGAGGGTGGTGAGAGGAAGGGTGAGAGGGGGAGTGAAGGAGGATTTATTAACACACATCTAAGCATATCCACAATATGTATATTTACTAGTAGCATCACAAAAACCAACATATGTGAAATCAGACACAGAGTGAGTGTAACCTTGTGTAGACCCCTTCCCTCCACTCTGTCTTTCCTTCCCTCCCTCCCTCCCTCCCTACAGAAGGATGGAGAACCCTGTTGTTTTGTGAAGGCTACTGTATACCTGGTCCCCAGTCCACTTTCTTCTTGTCATGATCTACAAGTAAGTTCCCTGCCCTACTGGTAGACCATCTGACTGTATGTGCATGTGTGTGTGGTGACCATTGTGCACACACACACACACACACACACACACACACACACACACACACACACACACACACACACACATACATGTACGCACACAGCCAGAAATATGCTTTCTGTCCAGTGGAGATATGGCCATTGAAACACGGATGCCTGTTATAGAAGGTACAGTAAAATGTATATTGATTTGTCCATGAGACCCACTGAATGATAACTATTCATAACATTTTGCTATAGTGGACGGTTCAGATGACACACTAGACCAATTCTGTGATGCAGTTCACCTGATACAGTTCATTCAGAGAACTCTCTACGCTGGTCCATACAGACATGGTGTCCAGCATAGAGTTTGACAAAGATGGAGAATACTTTGCATTGGCTGGCATGTCCAAGAAGATTAAGGAATACAGTGATGTGTGCATGTGGGATGTGTGGATTTGATGTGTACATGTCATGCATACACAATTAAACTCACACATCACACATCACAAACGCATGTAACAACATAAATGACTTCTTTTTTTTTTTAAACCCACCCCAGTTCCTCCGGCCATATTACTATCCGGCTTGGCTTGCTGCCAAGCGCGCAGCTTTGCTTCTAGCTCCTTCAATTCCAAAGTACTGATATCCTTTAATCCGTGGTATTTTTAACAGCAATGGTGAAGAAATTCATAAGTTATTGCCCAGTTAGTCAACAGAGTGTTACATGTAATGGCAAATAGCAATAAAATAAAGCCTCATCCTACACCCATCACCCACTGATGGTCGCAGCTTATCGTTCACCCATCACCCACTGATGGGCACAGCTCTTCCTTCACCGAGGTTCCTGTGACCTCACAGGTACATGATGCAACGGTCCCGGGGCAGAGAGGTGTAAACACTGGTAGAGGAATGCTGTTGAAATAACTGAGATAGGCTCCTAGGCAAATGTTGACCACAATGACCAGTATCCGCTCCGTAACAGTCATGAACGGTGAAGACACCTAGAGTGTCCTTGCCTGTCCAGTAGGGTGTGATGTGTGTATTGTATGTGTGTGTGCGTGTGTGTGTGTGTTTATCGTTTTATGAGTTACCTATCATGATGCACTAACGTGTTGTTGACAATAACGATGATTAATTGCTGTTTTTGAAACACGATAAATCAGTAACAGTGAGGCAGCATTGGCGCTTCGACTGGAACAGTTTGCGTTTGGTGTAACAATTTTTTAGGTATAGAGTCGGTAAACTTACTCAGGGTAGTTAAGGCTGCCTCATGTTAAAAATCTTGTTTTCGTGTTGTTAACACATTGTCAACATTCATGTTTGTACTACATCATTATGACGTTATGCGGATCATTACTTATCTAGCGTATGACGTCTACTTTTGTACAACTTTCATACCTATTATGACCCTAGTTAGATCCACAGCATAACATTTGCGTTATTTGCTCCCAAACTAACGATTGCCAAAAATTAACAGCAGCAGTCGAGCAACACTAATCAGCCGCCTGGTTATTTGTTAATAACTACTGTACTTGACCCGCGTATTAACGAACTTCTAAAACGCTGGGGTGAAATTGCAGCTCAAATTAATGCTGGACAGGTTCCTCTAGGTTGATACTTATGGTTTATGACTGGGGTTTTCAATAACTGGACCGTGCATTGAAGATTCATTAGTCTTTGTGCAGCTGGTCGGCCATTTTGAACTTTGTTCATGGTTGTTGTAAATACAGCAAGCCATTTATTATTATTATTATTATTATTATTATTATTCGGAATTAATTTATACAATTATGAACACAATACATGTCCTATCATACATGACGTTACAACTACCAGAAACTAAGAAAAACTACCTAACAGCAACTACATCCTCTCACAGTACACACACTATGTCACTTCCCCGACTCAGAAGCGCCCAGTCTAGCGGTCGCAGACACCACATGGTTTGTGAAATAAGGATCCATGGCAGCCCTTGACCGCGAATTCGACAGATAACTTGCTCTTCCACGGATCGAGCTATTCAGCGAAAAATCGCCTTTCACACTCCCTTCCGAGCTCACTGTCTCCTTCTCGTCACCAAACGTTTTCCAAGTACAGAGTAGTTCCAATGCGTGCGCACCACGAGAGTAAAAGTTGGTTGTCAGCATCGTGGCTTTGGCTAGCGATGGCAAGTAGCGTGAGGTAGCCAGCCTACACGTACCAATCATAGAGGTAAGAGCTTGCTCCAAGAAGTGAAGGTAGTAGGTTGATTAGACTCGAAGTACAACCGCGCACGTAAAATTAAAATTCTTGATAATAATAATAATAATTACGATAATATTATTGAAAAATGGCGGCTTGTGACGATGAAGACGACGATGAATACGATTTTGGGGTAGTTGAATATGACGAGGTGGTCGATTTCTGGGATTACTCTGGCTGTTAATATTATTGAAAAATGGCGGCTTGTGACGATGAAGACGACGATGAATACGATTTTGGGGTAGTTGAATATGACGAGGTGGTCGATTTCTGGGATTACTCTGGCTGTTCTGATGTTGATGAAGAGGATGACGGTCTATTACATGACCCTGATTTTGCTGATTCGGGAACAGCCTGGCTTTCGGATGAGCCAAAAGAGCGCGCAATTCAAATTGCAGCACAGCGAGCCTTGCGACGAGCAGAAGAAGAACAGGTGCTCTACTTTTCACTTGCCTCATCTTCAGGGGCCAAAAAGAGAGCGAAAGAGGCTTTCTTTCGTAAGTGGGAAACGTATAAAGCTTTAGAATCCATCTTGAATGCAGGCAATTTTGACATCGATCTGGAAGGGTTAGATATATGTGGGGACAAAGATGAAGGGTTGAGCTCGGAAGGGCAGAAAAGCATTGTCGATTTTGACAAGCCGAATACCGCCGTGGAAGAGCGACATCACTCGGATTCTACTGTGGAAGGTGCCGCGAATCATTTCTTCAAAAAATCGCAGGCCTCTGAAACAGTTTGCCCACCTTTGTCTAAATCCTCCCTCCGCAAGGCTAGGCGATACGGTCCCAAGAGCACAGAAGAGGCTGGCTGAGAAGTGGGGAAACGATAGCTAGTGTAGGGGTAGTGTATATGTATTAATATAATTTATAATTATATAGATAGGACTCTACATGTAGCTCTGTGCTTGTCATGTATCTATGTATGCCATGATTATGAAATAATAATAATAATAATAATAATTATTATTATTATTATTATTATTATTATTATTATTATTATTATTATTATTATTATTATTAATGTAATGAAGCAAGTTGAGAAAGCAGTGGATATGTTTGAACTCAAATACCCGCATGCAAGAGGACTGTTTTTATTTGACAATGCTCCATCCCACAGGAAAATAGCCGACAACCAATTAAACGTAGATAAAATGAATGTTAGCTCTGGGGGGAAACAACCAGTAATGAGAGATACAGTTTGGAACGGCAATGTACAGCGCATGGTTTTAGAGGATGGTAGACCTAAAGGCATGAAAATAGTTCTAAAAGAAAGAGGTGTTGATACTCATGGTATGAATGCAGAGAAGATGAGGGAAAAGTTGAACACATATGAAGACTTTAAAATTCAAAAAACTATACTAGAAGAGTATGTTGAACAAAGGGGTCATTTATGTTTATACTATCCTAAGTATCATTGTGAACTCAGTCCCATTGAGAGAGTTTGGTGCCATTCCAAAAAGCACACAAGAGCTTATGCAAATGGACAATCACAAGACTGCAAAAAATTGTACCAGAAGGACTTGAAACTTGTACAAGTGACATGATATTTTAGAACTTGTAGGGATTATGAACAAGCGTATAGAGAAGGATGCCTTGGAAAAGATGTTGAAGTTAGAGTAAAAGTATACAAGTCACACAGAAAAGTAACTAATGACAGGAGTTAGGCTTATTTGTTAATAATTCTTTTATGCATGTAGCTAGCTTGATTGATTCTTCAACGTGCGTATCCTGTATGTTTTTGTGCTACATGTACGTTTGTGTATACATGTATATGTACTCATTTATTGCATGCTATGAAGTTGAATTACATGTACATGTATATGTACGAAGAATGCAAGTACTCGGTACTCGAACTCGTACTCACGAACAAATTCATTTCGCGCGCGGCGCGTGAATATGACGTTGCACGGTTGTGTCAAAACGTCATATAACGTCACGGATTTCGTAAATGAGGATGAAACTACAATAAATTTAAGCTTTTTTAGCTTTCTATCTCGTATTGCAAACCTTCGCAAACGCCGTACATAATAAAAAAGATATATACAGATGCTCCTACCACTTTTCTGTAACAACATGTAAAAATTATTTCTTAAGTCGAACTAAATCGTCCGAATTTCAGCGAACCGCGAACGTTCTCGAAAATTTCATCAATCCGACCGATCTTCCCAACCAGTAGGACTTAAGACACCAAATCAACTACATATAGAAGACCTAATGTTGTACTCATAAAATAAATTTGAATTGATAGTTACATTCCTGGGGGGAATTATAATTGAAATATGAGATTTTGACCGTGATTTGTTTACACTTAGCCAAGCTTTGTTTACATGTTAACAACACAGATTCTTACACAAAAGTGTTTGCTGAATCAGAAAAAGTAATTGCCCTGCTTTAATGTCTATTGTCCTGAATGTCCACCCGGGGGTACAATTGGACACCCGGGTGGACAGCAAAAATAGTTTTTGCCGTTCGGTCACGGAATGGACCTGGCTGCATTTAACGGTACTGACATACAGAACAAGTCTTTTCAGGATTGGGCCGAGATAAGTAAGGCTTAAGTCCTTTCGGTACTCGTAAAACGACCCGTGCTAACGGACCTATCCATTACGCTCTGACCGATCCGCATGCGCGGAGCGTAATGGATAGGCCCGCTAGTACGGCTCGTTCTACATGTACCAAAAGGATTTAAGCCTTGCTTATCTCGGCCCAATCCTGAAAAGACTTATACTATAAGCCAGTACCGTTAAATGCCACTAGGTCCCTTCCATGACCGAACAGCAAAAACTTTTTTTGCTGTCCACCCGGGTATACATAGGTACCCCCGGGAGGACATTCAGGACAATAGACATTAACGGTACTGGCTTACAGAACAAGTCTTTTCAGGATCGGGCCGAGATAAGTAAGGCTTAAATCCTTTCGGTACTCGTAAAACGACCCGTGCTAGCGGACCTATCCATTACGCTCCGACCGATCCGCATGCACGGAGCGTAATGGATAGGTCCGCTAGCACGGGTCGTTTTACGAGTACCGAAAGGTTTTAAGCCTTACTTATCTCGGCCCGATCCTGAAAAGACTTGTTCTGTAAGCCAGTACCGTTAAATGCAGCCAGGTCCATTCCGTGACCGAACGGCAAAAACTTTTTTTGCTGTCCACCCGGGTGTCCAATTGTACCCCCGGGTGGACATTCAGGACAATAGACATTATAAGTATGATTGGTTCAAAAGATATAGGCCAATAACTGAAAAAAGTCAATTTTGGCAGCTTATCATTTGGAGCACTGTATCTACAGAACCATGCAATGGTTGAATGATCTCCATTAAAGCGAATGAAAAATGAAGCCTAATGTTATAATTTTTCGAGTTGAAAGTTTTGTATACACTACTGATTTCATGCGAGGACCAGAAGTCTCAATGGAACGCCTACATGCGGTAGGTTAAAACCGCTTTTTATCGCCTACATGTAGGCATCTAACATATGTTACCATAATGAACCCTGGCAAATCGATTGCTTCATAGTAAATCGGTTGGCTATCTGTAATCAAATATATTTCGGAGTTTCCTTCGTCAAAGCTAGGTACTTGGATATTTTTTTCAAATTGATATTTTTGCAACAATTCGCATGGTTCTAAAACGAGTAAAAAATGTGCATTTCAACGGTATATTACTTATCATATAATCTTTTTTCATTCGGTCAATACGGCAGCATAAAGCGGTACTTTTGAATGTATGGAATTGAATGACCGCGCAAAAAAAAACTGTGCCGGTTTAACTTATATTCGCTACATTGATCTTACCAAATATGCTACTGCAGCCAAATATATAAGGAGTAACTGCCACACATACCTGCATATAAAAATCCTTTTTAGAAGGTACTACAGCCGATATTATGCATAAAATCATGCCAAATATGCAGGCTGCTCATGGTAGCGATATAGAAACATATAGCCAAATGTATATATATCATGTTCTCGGAAACAAAATTTTACCATTCAATGAAAAAGGCATTTCACATGTCAGGAAAATCAACAAAAATAATATTTCCAGTAATACAGCTGTAATATGCATATTTTTTCATCTTCCCCTTCTTCCTCGATGTCTTCCTGTGTCCAGTAACAGTTGGTGGCTTTGGGAACTTTACCAGTACTTTTCACTGAAATAATGTGTCTATGATGCAGAATATTTTGTTTTTGCTCAGCAACTCTGTCGGTTAAGGTATTTTTGAAATGGTTAAGAATTGTTGACCTTACATATAAAAATGAATTCTGCAACTGAATACAGAAATCATGAGTCAAGCTATATCACTGATGTGAAACATAGTTTTCTGTTTGACCAGAGGCTATAGCACCTAATTGCAGTACATACAAAGTTACTGGCACAGTGTGCACACTGATATGGAGGTCATTGATGTCCCATGCATCAACTGTTGTTGAGTCCCATGAAAGAGTGAGATTTTTATTTGCATACATTACTTCACTTACCTGAATATCACTGATGATCCCTAATTTACACATTGATATACTGTACTACTATGAGGAAGACTATCAATAGTTGTACCCACCAATTCAAAAAGTATTGCGCTAATCACATTACACACATGTGTTATGGGTGCTCCATATTGGAGGCAATAGTAAATAGCCTTGCAGCAAGCAGTGCTATATTTCTTGCTATCATTTCTGGTCATGATGATATTTGAGCCTGATAATCAATGTAGCAATTCTTCATTACTTACATGTAATTCTATGTTTTGAACCAAATCAGTGATTTTGTTTTGCAAATCTCCTCTGTGTTATCTTACATCCCTTGTGTACAGACAGCAACTTTTTATATTTACACTAAATAAACTGCTGGTATGTGCCACTTATGAATTTCTTAATTTAGCTGTTTTATTTTTTATTTTTTTACATTGACATAATTGTTTATTAATAAGCTATACAAGGAAGACAGTAAACACATTATATGTGAAAGTTAGGTCTATGGCGGAGGAGCTATCCTAGAAAGGACAGCTGTGGCATTGGCACAGACCAGGTTGAGATTCAGCCGACCATTAATTTTAAGTTTAATCAGTTCTTAACATAAGGTGGATTGCACATTACATTTATCCAGCTCTGTATTCAAAACTGGTAGAGGAACAGCTACATTTTCAGCTGTGTCAACAGACACTATAAACTGCTCATTGAGAAACACCTGTACTTCAGCCCAACACCTTGTAAAATTTTGACATTATGACATATTGCCCACCACAACACATCAGGTGTAGTGCTGAGACTGCTTCCAGCAGAGTGCTCAATAATTATATGATACTTCTTGTATTTTCAAAACGTTGGGATGCTATGTTAGTGTGGATGTAAAAACACCAAGCCCCTTTCGTATCATGGGTGCTTACAGTTAGTTACGTTCATTAAATGTAATTATTAAAATGGTAAAAAAAAATTCTTTTCAAATCATCAGCAACAGTCTTCATTATCCATGCAAGTACACACAGAAGTGTTGAATAAAAATATAGAATTTCATAAACATAGTATTAAAAAACGAATTATAAGCTCACATTGCATGTTGCTATGACAAATTTTGATTAAATTGGTTTGATTGATAAGTGCACTGCGCTAAATCAGAATCTCGAGATATGCAAGGCGATTTTACTACATAAGCAGCAGAGTCTGAAAATAATCTAACTAAAGAACCCACGGCAACGATAAGGTGCGTTTTATATAGAACACCTCTTTAACACTCTCTACCCACGTAAAAAAAAGTGAAAAACATATCTTTGTAATATTAAGGCAAATAAGTATGACGTCCCACTGTCATAAAAGCTATTAGCTTTCACGATAATCGCGTACCTTAAACCATATGAAGCCGTTCGTGGAGGCTTCGAGACAACACCCTGCGCATCGTCTGATTGCCCTCATACTTAAATGAGTAATGCAACTAGGTGTCCTTAATGCCTTCATATGTATTTCATGGAACCCATTCAATGCGCTACAAAATTCTATAACCAGCAAACCATACCCTTTTTTTGACACGCCCACAACTTACTACTGCGAATCATTTCACCGCATAAAACGAATAGCTAACGCTAAAAGAAGCCATGGGCTACCTTTATAGAATATAGCAAGCACAACAGAACTCGAAACCAGCACAAACAATCGATCGCCACAAATCAATCCTCTCCGGCAGTCAAAAATTACGGCACAATTTTTGGGAAACAATTTTTTACGGTAGTTACGTGATTTATCCAAGTACCTATCAAAGCAAAACAATTAAATCATTATAAGATACAAGGGTCAAATTAAACACTGCACATTGACAATAACAAAAAACAAAAGTCCGGCTGGTATGCTACAGATTGATGCATGGAGGAGCCGCGAGCCTGCATGCATCCACGATAATTAATACATAAAAAAATAAAAAACATTATCGGCCAAAAAAGTGGGAAGGGGGGCAGCTGCCCCCCTTGCCCCCCCCCCCCCCCCCCCCCCCCCCCCCCCCCCCCGGCTCCGCGGGCCCTGTGGTATCATATGCAGAGTCTGCATAGTTCTGCATACGATACACTTCCGCGCGGTGTTATGACGTCTATACTATGCCAAAGTAACGCGTCATCGCTGTAATGACATCATGTTTTGTACGTCACAAAGATCGAAATTTCTGTACGATAACAATTTTTTTTTAACTTTGCCACATCGTAACTTAGAATCGAAAATGAGGATAGAAGTACGAATATTCATACAACTACTACAAGGACTTTGTGCAATGTACAAATTTTAAAAAGTCATCTTTCAGTTTCCTCTGATGTTTTCCCGGCACCCACCTTCATTTTTTTTAATAATCTTGAACCGATCTCCACTACGTATACATTGCACGCAAAGCTCAAACTGCTCGTGGACATGACTATAACCATGTAATGGTGTTGCAAATTTGAAACCATTGCGTTCATGAGTTACATAACAAAATTGTCATTTAAACCTTACTTGCAGCATGAGACGCACCAAATTTTTTTTTTCATAATAACCTCTTTTTTAATGAGCGCAGAATTTACATTAAAATTTCTTCCAGGATGCATGAGCAATCTAGAGTGCATGTAGCCCCTTAGACACAAACTGGCTGCCCGTATGATATAGCAAAGCCCAGCCTGGCCCTAACATATCCACACGTTAGGGAATAGGGCTTTTCCCATTTGTTAGCCAGGTTGGCTGATATTCTCGTTAGGAAGTGTTCGGCCTCTCTGTGTACATGTGTAAAGTTAACCCTCCGCTCAACTACAGCCTGCTCATAGACCTTCGTCTTCTCTTTAGCTCCAGACTCCAGGATGGCTTCAGGTGAACGAGTGCGATGAGAAGGAGCATCAGTGTCAATAACTTTGATATCAAATAATGCCTCCACCTGAGGTTGCCATATCCCTCGTATCCCTAAGTCCAGTTGCAGCCCATCATCACCATTGTTAAGATATATAATAACCTGGTTGATTTACCTTTTGAGAGTTTTTTCACCAAACCGGCTGGGTCTTATTCCATCCGAGGTCATCCTTGTATCCTGCGATCCAAATTATTACCCCATCATGCATTCCGAGCGCATTTTTTCACTGAACGTGTGATACCTATATGGAACCACTTACCCCATGATGTTGTCACTTCATTGAACATTACAGTTTTTTGTACCCGACTTAGATCTGTTGACCTATCACCCTTTTGTATGTTACATCCCTTTCCATGTTTAGGCAGTTTGTAAGTGCACGTACACATCGTGCCACTACTTACTTTTTGCATATGTATGTGTGTTTTTATGTATGCAATCAATCAAATCAATCAAATCATAAACATCAGCCTCTCTGACAACTGGTACCTTGATGACATGTGTCACCACATGATACACAGATGCATGCTGAATCCAAAAATATAATTCGTTTTTTCACAAGATGTTTTGTTGCAGAGCTATGACTAAAATACTGAGATTTTTATTCTCTTTGTGATAAGCACTGTACGTGATCGAACTAAATATACATTGTAAATGTTCAACCACACAGTAATTTTAAAAACATAGGATTTTAAAAATTAAATCCTCTCTATAATTCGAATCCGACCCGTTTTTTTCCTGTCAGTGATATTATGCCCCTAAAAATGCATTTACCCATGCAGCTTTTCTGGTACTTTGTGAAGGTACAGTCGAGGCTACTAAGGATAGCTAGATACTTTCTCATACCAGTTTGGCAGAATTCATCAGATTTTCCTCCGCCCATGAACCACCACCCCCACCGCGAAAGGACGGTTTATGAGTTGATTATTTTTGTCGCTGCCGTCACAACGCAGCCTCAACTTACATGCATAAATAAAAAAATTATGTGATTATTGACATGCACAATGAATATACTTAAAATATTGCGATGTGTCATAGCTTTCTGAAATAATACATCTGCTGGGAACTTGGGATCCTGTGTAACTTTCAACCAGCTTCGTGTAGCATCATTGTGCGAAGGTGTTGGCTGCTGGCCATGGATGCCTTCCTCCCTCTCCAGCTTCTTTTAATCTTTTCCTAGCTCTCCTAGACGTCCATCTCCATAAACCAATATACTCTACCCAACACCCTCCACCACGAGAAACAATCGGTGCAGTATTCATGTTAATTGCACAGCTTCATGGAACACTTATAGCTGGCTGGCCTTGACCCCCAGCTTGTCTCTTTCATCCAGCCGTTTATTTCTGTTCAAGGGAATAAAGCCTCTTTAATTTTCTCACGATCAGTCTGTATTTCTGCCTCTTACAATTGTAACTTACATGCATGTCCTGACCTCCAATGAACATGGACCTCTAAACTATCTGCACTGCAAGACCTACTTCGATACTTAGATCGTCCATGCACTCCGATTTCTGAGATAAGCGGTCCCAACTGATGCCTTAATTGGAGAAAATTGTCAAGAGAATCGAAGCGCAGGACAAGCACTCATGTAGATCTACAAAGCAATCACTCTATCCTATACATGTAGCTTTAATGCGCGCATATGATAAGCAGTTAAAAATCAAAGACCCATAGCGATAAGAACATCCACCGAGTTGGATCCACTCGGCACCGCCTCTGATGTCACTGGGTAATTAATCACGTGATCAAATCGGTAGCCAGCCTAGCCCCGCCCTTGTTATTCCCCCCCCTTCCTTGTACCCGCATCCGGAAATGCACAACATTGAATGTAGATAAGTCACGTGTGATATGATCCTCCCCCGCCTGGCTACTGTGTATTCGATATACGTGTAGTAAGTAAGTTGGTACCTATACTAAGTAATTGAAATTCGTGTGTGGATGTCTTTGTGGAAATTTAGGTGAGTGAGTGCACTGTAATAATGTCTGCGCGACAAAGGAGAGATACCTAAGTGTACGTGTATACGTAAAGGGTTACCACCCTCCCAAAACAAAAATAAAAACCTCGAGATTCATGTACATGTACATAAATATAAAATGAAGGCATTAGAAAACCTTGAAAGTTCGGGAATCAGATGGTTGGCACTTGGCAGTCCTAAGTGTATACTGTATAGGCATGCATACAGACGCCTGCTATGCGGTCATTTCTCTCCGTTTCGCCTTCCTTTCTGCTTTCTGGTTCCCTCTCTCGCAGAGGCCAATGCGTGTACGGAATGTGATATTATCTCTAGCTGTTGGGTACCCGCCAGAGTCGGTTGGAGTAAAAAATAATCAGTGTGTGATTTAGTTAGTGCAAGGTGAAACCTGCTTGCTAATGGAGTGATTTAAAGTGTGGCTGGTTCGTAACACGTAATTCCAATGTGCCAATAGGTTTTGTAAATGGCTTCTTCTAGAAGGACTTTGGAAGATCTGCTCCAGAATGTCCCAAAGGATGTGCAGCTAAAGGAGTGTGATGATGAGCACCTACAGGAGATATCAAAATGGATTCCTAATTACAAGGACTTTTCTGCTTTTCTTGGGTTGACAGAGGTGCAGGAAGCAGAAATAGACTCAAATGGGAATTCTGTGCAGAGAAAGAGGCTGGACATGTTTCGAATGTGGAAGAAGACATTTACAAGAAATGCTCATTACTTCAAGTTGGCACAAGTGTTTTATGAATGCAACAGATCTGACCTTGTTGACAAACTGTGCAGCCTAATAAACCCGCAAAATGTCCCCAAAAGTTAGTCTTAGTAGTGGTACTAAATGAAGAATTTTCAGCATTTGTATTCCATTGAAATAGTTACACATGATCAATTGCCTTAACAGTTAATATGACATGCACACTTTGCATATTGATTGTCACTACAAAACTGTATATCACAATTGCTGCACAGGTACATGTAGTGCTATCCCCTATACTGTATAGGTTAAATATATATTGGTACACTTCCATTCAATAGCATTGTGACTTGCCCTTGCCACTCATTTTTCCAGAAGCTATTGACAGTGGCCCATCTCTTCATGATCTGCTTCGCAAGGTCACTGTGACCTCTAAATGGAGAATGATTGGAGTCGGCTTGGGCATCTCTACGGATGACCTCGATGCCATTCAGACCAGAACAGCAGGCCTTCCCAACTCCACACAAAGTGCCCTGGAGCAGGTATTCATAACATGGCAGAAAAAACTTCCATCAACATACTCCTGGAGGACTATCTCCGCTGTGTTGAAGAGTGGATATATTGGAGAGACACGACTTGCTCAGGATTTGGAAACCGAGTTTTGTTGATTAGTATCTTTATTGATCAGTATCTTTGTAGTATTATTTTGTGTTAGTGTCAGTTATAATGACACCGTGTGTTAGGATGTGGCGTCATTGTAATGTTATCCTCAGTGAAGTATGATCCCTTCTTTATTATTTTACTGCATGTTGCACATGTTTGTGCACTATGCAATACTGACAGCCGGTCTTTATTCACAGATGAAGTATAATTTAAACCTCACAATACATGTTAAACACAATATTTAACTAGTATACTATGTAACTATGTATGATGAGTCAACCATCTAAGTAGAGGTCTGAGACTTTAGCACGGGGACACGGGGACCTGCCCTTGCAAGAAATGCTCTGGCATTCGAGTGCACAAGGGAAAGGTTTAGTCTGAAATAAATGCTGTCCAGAGTGGTGGAAGTGGAGGAGTTAACCTGGACTGAAAGGCGGGAAGCAAGTTTCTTGAAAGTGTCAGAGGCAAGTTGGCCCCAGGCCCCGAATGATTCAACAACAAGGGGTATGCAGCTCCAGCCTAGTTCTGCACAAATCCCTGAATTTGCTTGTATCTTTTGCTGTTCTGTGGCAAAAGCTGCAGAGCCTGCTGTGTGTCCCGCTTCGGAAACTATGTCAGGTTTTAACGGAGACGACACAGATAGGTCGAACGCAGCAGGTTTGCCATTGAATCCCCAGTTGTTAACTAGAATGTCTGCTGGTCTAGATTGTTTCTGGTCATGACCAAGACCACTGCCAGCTTCCAGCTTAGGGTTGTATAAGGCTTTCTTGAAGAAGTGATGCAAGGTGTCGCGAAGGTTGTTATGACGCAGTATAATTAATAAAAAAAAATTTTACGGGTCACACTTTATAATTTCTGGCAGATGTAACTGACTGCCTGTCCGATTGCTCTATTGCAACCAAGTGATTGGATCTGCATGCTTCCATTAAACTGAATCCCTTATGTAGGCATTATCGCATATAATGTATCTCAACCCAGGACATATGTTATATGCAAGGTGCTTCTCAATCAAGGAAACTTGTTTATAAATGAACCATAAGCAGTTAAGCTGAACTGAAGAAGACATGCAGCTGGTGAAATAAAATCTTTAATGGTTATTAATACTGATAAAAGTCTCAAGACTCCTATTCTTTTCAATTAAATATTATTTTGTTAATAAATGAAGGTTGGGTGGTTAGTTTTAAAGCTGTAAACTGTTTTTCCTACCGTTTAGAAGGTTTTCAAAATTGAAATCTTGATTTTTAGATTTTTAGAATGTACTTGATTTAGGAGCCATTGTATCTTCATTTAGTGGTTTGAATGTATTAATAAATTCAGCCAAGTTGATATTATTAATACTCTAGGAAAAGTTGGAGCAGTTTGATGCCTTGTTTTTAATTATACGTTATTGGGAAATTTTTTAAAAATTTTCCTTGATTGAGAAACACCCTGTATTGGTGGCTATAGAGACTGCATGTACTTTTAATATGTTATTGTCGCTACAATGTAGAGTAAAATAAGGAACTCGGCCTATGTGTGCCCAAATGACCGGCCAGCTCCATGCAGCTATCCACGATCGGGGATACTACACTGCATGCATATGCCACCTCCATGCAGAACCAAACCAAGGGGGAGAAGCAGATGTGTGTGACATCATCATGCCATGACCTCAAGTAGGCACTTTTGGGGGGGAGGGAGGGGGGGGGGGGAGAGAAGAATTAAAAAGAATCAGTGCTCAGATGATTGCAAGTTAGAGAACTACTGACTTGTATAGATAATAATTAAATATACATAGATTTAGTGTCAAACTGTATAGTATGCGTATCAGTTGTGTGCACGCTGAAAATTAGCTACCTAAAACTTTCCATTCAGTGCATAGACATATGCCAGCTGGTATCTGAAGTCTGCCTCATTGCTAGTATGGCAAAATTAATATTATTTCTAACTTTTCAGAAAATGGCCTCATCTACCTCTTGGTTTGTTTCAGAAAGACATTATCCATTGTGCCTAGTGTATGCCAATTAATACTGTTTTTTCCTTCCTATTATCAATTTCAATAAAGTGATCAAATTACACATGCTCATTCTACATGTTGAATGAGACATAACGGAGGAAAGTTATTTAAAGAATATATATTTATAATTTATATATATAATTATAATTATAATTATACTCAGATAAATCCATAATTGTGGAGGTTAGAGTGCTCGAGAGGGTAACATGTCTCTGAGGAGACTTTTTAAGCAATGTTCTACATAAGTGTCTATTTCCGATCCCATCAATGGTGAAGCCAGATTTGCTTGACATTGCATGTGCAGAAGACTGTCAAATATCACAGGAAAAGCGCATTTGCTGTTAAACCAGTCAAACCCAGGCCTGTCATCAGTAATATACTGATGACAGGCCTGGGTTTTACTGCTTTCACTGGTTTTTGAGGCATAATCCACAGTTTATGGAGCGTATCACTGAATGGCTGACAGGTGGAAGGGCCACTGTAACAAAAGAACATGCATGTATAAGGAAGTGGTTTGCTGACACATTGAAATTATGCCAGTAGCTCAGGAGGAAAAGTCTGGAGATGTTTTTCAGGATCCTAAGAGGGTATTCAACTTTGATGACCCTATTTGCAAAAAACAAGGGTATACCGTTTTGGATCCTGTAGGCAATAGATCGAATTGAAGAACCTCCTTCCTAGAGGTGTCCAAAGAAAAAGACAGGGATAGGTTATAAGGTATTCTGCAGCTGGTGAATTGGCACTCCCCACGATCATATCATACCACGTGATGTCATAGAAGCTGTGAATGCAAGTTGGGGTGTGGGAAAGTCAGATAGTGGTTGGATGACCACTTTGGCCTTTCTTAATTACATTTGTCTAGTTTCTTTTTATCCCTGCATGGATAAGAGAAAAGTGCCACTGAATATATTGTTTTTGCTGATCGAGCAACACAAATCCCACATGTCTTCTGTCTCAGAAATCTTTTGTGCAACCATATATAGAAATGGAATTACAATCGGTATATTGTTGGCTGCCTTATACCCAAATTCAACCCAACGCCATCTCCTTCAACCTTTGGATGTGTCTATATGCTCAAATTCTAGAAGGGTTTGTGGTAGAAAAAAATAATGGAAGGCTTCTTGTCCCAACGAAAGCACACACACACACACACACACACACACACACACACACACACACACACACACAAATAGGGCTTCCCCACTCAGTGTATTCAAGGCTGCAGTAGATCATGATCACATAAGTCATTCTACTGTGACCAACGTAACGGTTTTAAGAAGGCTGGAAATTGATGCCAATGCAGTAGCAAATATGTCAAAGACCACCACCTATATATGACAGCGCTAGCAATGTTCTGAGTGTTGGAGAAATCACTTCGTTTTCATTGAATAATGCATTGGAGATGAAAAGTATGATCAGCACATGGTGGGGGATGTTGAAGATCATGATACTGAATGCATCGCTTTTGTGGTAATCTATGACTATAGTCACTATTAGATTAATTATGACTACACCTCAGACATACCACCAGCTGCATGCAGCTGGTGGTACACATGTATGTATGCCAGAGTTGATGGCACTTTCACTTATCGGGGCGAACACACTTACATACTCCACTATTGCGATGGTGAATACAGCTGAAATACGCTTAATTAGATAACATAGTTGTTTTGTTTTGCGTCGTTCAGTTGGAGAAACGAAGCAATAATAGTAAGGACTGAAGGTTTGTGGAGTCATGTATGTTTGCAAATATTACCCACCCCTTTTGCTACATATGTAAGAAAACCGTGATCGGTGCTCGCGGATAGCGAGCACTACTTACGTACGCCAGTTTATTTGCCACGTGCTGTACAAGCAGTGATGTTTACTAGGAGAGTGCGTGTACTGATGAAAATGGCTGTTCAGTTTGGGAAGAACTAGGCCTACATGTATCAGGGAGTTAGTAGGGAGTACGTACTCCCTATACTAGTATGTAGGATTTGTAGTGCCATTAGAAAACGATTAGCAAAATTCCCGATGCATTATTGTCATATACTAAGCGAGCGTATTTGGATAGAGCCGATGAATACCTATAAAGCTGCCGACGCTTAGAAAGCTCGAACAACAGAGATAAGACTCACTCGTTCCCACACTTTAATCTTAGATTCTCCTCCGGATAAGATAGAAGATTCGCTCGGATAAGAGGTTCATTGCGTTTATCTTCGTAAGGGGGCTTAGGGGACACAAATTTCAACGCAACTGTTGCAACATACAAGGACTTACTCCCCCTGGAGGAGGGGGAGGGGGGGGGGGTCAAACCCCTACCCCCCCACTGGTTGAATTGGCTGATATATATAATTCACATTTCAGGGCAAGCTGCTTTAATATCATTCGTTATTGTGAGATAATTTTGTGATTTCCCCCAGCATTTGCTATCATAAGTCACTAATGTACCACAGGGTGGGTAATGTTATTTTGGGCGTCCTTCTCATTGTCATCACAAATCATGCATCACCATTTTTATTTGAAAGGCCTAACTGATACACAGCAGCTTTCGTGATTTTACAAAGATACACTTGTTTATTATTTTTGTTGGGTGACAGAAAAAATACAGGCTCTCGCTAATTGCCTAGATATTCTGTAAGACTTATATTCGAAATGATCAGACACTTGACCTGTTTGCCTGAAAAAATGTCTGGCATGATCTGCACTGGTATACTGTTAATCAATCATACATGTACATGCATTATTGGTTCGTTTAATAACCCGTATCTAGATTGACTGTAACTAATTAATAGTTAGACACTGGATCTCGAAGGTGACAGTGTCTACCTGATTTAGACTATAGCAACGCGCATGTCGATATATGTTTATGTACGTACTGAAATTCTATTGTGCATGTGTGGTTCAATGGTAAAAAGTTATGCTAAAAAACCCTAGCGAAGACTTGTCGTCATGACTCGCGAAGTAGAATGCTAGAGGGTGGGTACCCAAGTATGGTGACCCGACTCAATTGTTATACAGGATGATACGGTCATAGATAAGGCATGTTCATCATTGAAAACTGTTGGTGTTCAAAGCGCAATTTTACTCAATAAAAACTTGTTCCTGCCCAGCTCAATAAATGAAATCAGTATAGACTAGTATTGCGCTGTGAAGGCCAACTGTGTTCCTTAATTTTCCTATGTTAAAGCCAGTACGATACAAATCAATCTGGTCCCCAGACTGCAGGTACTCTAAGTGCCAGAGGGTGGGTCTCTAACGGTAGAGACCTGCCCTCTGACACTTAGAGTACCAGCCCGTTGGCACTTTGAGGGACGCGATCATGCGAGCGAGGTCTCTACGTAAAATAGGGTACCTGCGATTGACCAATCAGATTGTGAGATTTCATTAAGCTATAGTCTAAACTGCATAAGACACAGCCTATTTCTTTCCATTAGATCAGTAACTAAATTGCCGAAGCCACAATGCTGAAAACCTACTTGTACTCTCGTGGTGCGCACTCATTGGAACTACCCTACACACTTGGAAAACTTTGGTGGCAAGAAGGAGTCTGGTATCGGCGGACAAGGCTTTTGCCAATTAGTGCGCACCATGAGAGTACAAGAAGGTTTTCAGCATTGTGGCTTCGGCTAAAGATGGCAGTAGCGTGAGGTGGCCAGCCTACACGTACTAATCGTAGAGGTAAGAACTTGGTCCAAGGAGCAAGGGATAGTAAGTCGACGTACGAAACTCTGCATACACAATGGTCTGGGAAGAGGAAGAGTTTACGCTGAAAACGAGATGGTGTACGGAAAGGTTTACAAACAAAAATTACAAAAGTATACGATTACCACTTTTCTTGGTAATGGCTAGCGCATGCGCGCTAGGACCTTGGCAGTGTATACCAGGCCCTATAAAGATAGGGCCTGGGGACAAGGCTAGGACAGCTCACAAATTTTGGGGAACAACAGTCCAACTTGGTTCTGCACAAAGTACAAGTGCTTAAATTTTACTCACACATCCTTTCTTATCACTACCGTAAGTGCATTGACCCACACCTTCTCCATTCCAAGCCAAGGTGGGGCCAAGGGTACCTGTATTAGGAAGCAGAGTGACTCAATTCCTACCCCCTGGGGAATTTATTTAAAAAATCCTGATGTGAGAATTGCATATACCAACTATATCTCAAAGGAATAGGGCATTTGAAACGTCTTGTGAAATGTACCAACATAGCTGCATATGATTGGGGGGCCCAGTAGCCCCAGATCCAGGAATCCATTATGGCGCAGTCGGTTTTAACTTAGTTTGACGTACCTTTACCCTCGCACTGTGTGGAGGGGCATTGGTTCTCAAAAAAGTTAAAGGTTATTAAGGTTACCTTTTTACATTACATGTAGCATGGAACATTAATAACTCTTAATTTATGCAAGTGGGTGCGGCTACATCAAACTATTATACGAATACATGTACTGTGGGGCGGGGGGTCTGAAACGTCTTGCTGATCTTCACCATCGTTGTCAAGCTGAAGTGCATCCCCTACGCTTTTGCCCATGGGGAAAACTATTCTTTGTTTGTATATCATGGGCGGATCTAGGAGGGGGGCACCAGGGGCACGTGCCCCCACCCCCCTTTCCGGACGACTCATTAAATATTCATCAGTGTGTGTATATTGCATACCGGGTGCGATTATAACAGCACGAAAAAGTGCGGCGGTAGTTACAGCGCGGATACACGTACATGTACACAGGAAGGGCCAATTATCAAGTATGATTACGATTGCAAATGTGCGTATTGAAAAGAAGTGGAGATCAGTACACCGGTATACTAAAAAGATTATAAACATTGGCGCGCGCATAGCATCGCATATAAAAGCTGAGCTTTATTTTTTGGCCCATAGATTTTAGTAGTTACATTTTAGAAGTATAAACTCGTACTTTGGCAGTTGCTACAACTAATTTCTTGTGAAAAAATACATGCTTTGCACACATATAAACAATATAGCTACTAACTGTTCCCCCTCCCCCCCCTTTTCCAAATTTCTGGATCCGCCCCTACACATGTACATGTAGATTCTATGTAGGCAGTAAATGCACATAGCTTCTTTTATACCAAAGTCATTGGGATTGCTGTCCGATTATTTACCACACTGCCTCATCAAAATCATATTGCAGTACCATTCATTTCCTTAAATGTTGAAACAGGTAATTCCTAACTTTTAATGGTTTGTTACAGACATACATGTATGCTCATTTTTAAGCACAAGCCATTTTTTTGCGTGGAGTCAGCTTGTTCGAGCAGGGTGTTATTTATTGTGTATTTATTGCAAACAATGACTGTAATATAATTATATTATGTATTACCATGCATCTACAGCAGCACAGTACAAAAATGCACATGCACTAAAACACTGCAAAATGTACATGTAAATCCCCATTTAATGAGTTCCTTACAAAATTGAACAGATGGAGTTATATAATAATCTGAATACATGCAGTACTTAATATTATATGCTGCATAGAGAGTATAGATTTACGATGTACATGATGTTTTCTAAGCAAAAATTTCTATCTGGTTGTTGTTTTATTTTGTTTTTGGCAGCTAGCCTGAAGGCCGTTGAACAAAGAGTTATTGGCTTTTCTACATGGCAGTAAACAATACCAAAGACCTTAGCTCATATTTACGTAGAGGTATCGATTTCTCCAGAGTGTTGGGAAAGGGGTCTTATGGCTCAATTCATGAAGTAACTCTAAATAGAGTGCGCTGCATTGCCAAGAGAATCCATGACATTCTGCAGCCACAGGATCATGTTCCTGTTGATAAAGAGGATGAAAATGTGGTGTCCATAAAATTTCATCAAGAATGCGAACTAATGAACACACTCCGACACCCTAACATTGTTCAATGCTTAGGCACTCACAAGTTGGATATAGGTACTGGTCGTTCAGAAGACATGCTTGTGATGGAATATATGCATATGGACTTGGCTCAATGTCTAGAAGCCTATTCTAACATCTGCCTCCCAATGAAGTTCTCCATTCTGTGTGATGTCTCTCATGGCCTGCTTCATTTACACAGCCAAGATCCGCCCATCATCCATCGAGACCTCACAGCATCCAATATCCTCCTCACCCCAGACATGAGGGCCAAGATAGCTGACCTTGGTGTCTCCAAGATATTCGACCTCAGACGTATACAAGCTCTTCGTCTGACCCAAGCTCCAGGAACATTTGCATACATGCCACCAGAGGCACTAACTGAAGAGCCAGAGTATGATACCAAACTGGACATATTTTCGTTTGGAGCTGTGACATTGTATACAGGTACTCAAGAATTTCCTACTGTGTTTGAAGTGCAAATTACACCCGAGGTTCTTGAGAAAAAAGAATTGCAGCTGCTTAGAAGGAAGCGTTGGACCAATAAATTGGGTAGTGTTCATCCACTTTATCCATTGGTAAGCAAATGCCTTCAAGATGATCCCAGTATGAGGCCTTCAGCAGATGAACTTTGCAGTGACATAGAAAAACTGTGCAATGACTATCCCTGGGACTTCAAAGATATAATGAAGGTAATTGGTACCTAAAATTGGCAAAATGTACATGTATGATAAAATGCTTGATTGATAGTGCATGTTGTTGTGTGAATATATGTATATGTTTGTGAATTGTAAACAGATTAATATCCACTTTAAGTTTATGATGTTATAATAGTTGGACTGGGTTATTACTAGTGTAGCATAGCTGCACACTGTTGCATATTCATTTCTGGCTGCATGGAAACATTTGCATTCCAAATCAGTTCTGATTACTAAATTTGACCTTACGTTGCAAGGAATGCTATTACTTAATTCAGTTTTCACGCCGGAAAATGTGGGGCTGTGTTTCCAAACTCTGGTGTGGCTACATGTACATCATAAAGGTTAATACATGTATGTTACTGTAAGCAGTAGAAATAAGAATTGAACTAGGTTTATAATACCAAATACATGTATCAATCCATGTCATATGAGTCTATTTATTCTTTATGCATGCATTTTACCCTAAACTAAGGTAAGCATTTAATGTACCGGCTATACATGTATCATGGTCAGTGGAGCCTGTCAGACAACCCTGCATGCAATTTAATAGTCCGGGTATTCTTCTGTTTGTTCTACAAAACAAAACACAGTGCATAAATTAGTAATCAATTGCATACCAGTTAGTATCCGGTAATGCGACTGCTACTAGCACGTTAATTGGGTGTGTGTGTGTGTTTGTGTGTGTGTGTGCCAGTGTTCTCTAACATAAAAGTACATGTGTGCTAAGGACCTTGGAGCTTGGGTCACAGATTTGTAGAATTTGGTAATGCAATGGAGAACTGACGTGTCTGTCTCTGTGATATGTAGACTGCATGCAATCACACTTCAGCAAGAAAACTATATACTCACAAATGAGGCAGTACACCGATTAGCTGGTGGAGTAAATCCTCATTATCATTATCCACACTGACACACCATACTTGTACATGTACCTCATGTATGCATAGCATACTGTCATACATATATATCTGTGTTCTCTTCACTACCAGTAAGGGTTTAATACATATACAGTACTTGTATTATACATGGGTATGTATCAGTATATGCATGTGTATATATGTTACATACATGTACTTGAAGAATGCCATGTGCAGCTTCCAGTAGTCTATTTTTTTTTAGCTTTTACATCTTGTATCTGACCTACATTTATACCTGTTGAAGTATGAGAGTTCTAACTGACCCTTACTTTAATGTCTGTCTCACGTGCATCACACCCGTGGCCATTCCATCACAACAGTAGCATAACCATTCTGTTGTAGTGTGGAAAGACTTTGATGATTACATGCACAAGATCCCATGCTACTTTCCACATCTCCAACAGTACACTCCCACCTGCTCCTCCCCATCTTCCATTGCACCCACTTGGTTTAGAGACTAGGTCATATGGTAAGGAAGTTGCAGTTTTAAAATAAAGATGACCAATTAAAAATCACTTTTCATTCTGTACTCCAGAATGAGCATGTACTCAATTGATCATAGGAGGGATAGGATAAGATAAGATGGCACTAAACAGAATAAAGACCTGGCACATGGCACACACTTGCACACGCACGCACGCGCAGCCATGATAGCATCGTGTTAAGCCGGGCTTTGTCATTTGTGTGGGGCAAGCAAAGCCTAAAATGGCAATATGTGTCAACACATGACAGCTATTAGGATGCATGATCATGTACTATACAGTTATTTATGGTTATACTCATATGTCATTTTGTACTATAAATGAGTGCATACGAATGTACATGTACGTGCTCTATACTATCCACACCTGAGAACTAATACTCACTCTTATACTATTAAGTGTGTAACTGATTCTTTTACTTAACTTACACCAATAATATCATTACTTAGTGAATAAAATTGTCTACGTGTATGTGTGGTGTTCATATTCAGACATGTTACCTTTAAAATACACAATGTAGCATCACTGCAATATGCTTGGCATTTGGTCTCTTTAGAGTGACGCGTCTGACTTGACAAAGGGAGCTTTAGCGGAAGAGAATAGGCGTCTTCTATCTGAGATGTCTGTTATGAAGGCAAGACATGATGAGGCTTTGAGTTGTGTGCAACAAAAGGACAAGGAGATAGAAGATGTTCTAATGGACTACACAGCACTGCAGAAGAAATTGGAGGAATGTATGTGCAATCTAGATGAGATGCAACAAGAGACCAAGCGTATTCATAAAGAGAAGGAGGAGTATCGAATGGAATACAAGCAAGTGCAGAGGGAGAAGGAGGCAAAACATGAATACAATTTACTGCAGAAGGAGATGGAACATCTGCAACATGAGTGCAAGCAAGTTCATGAACACCTCATGACAGTGCATGCTGCAGAAATTTCAGAGCATGTTGCTGAAAAATCAGAATTAAAAAAAGAAGTGAGTAATAATTATAGCTACATGTATATGACTATAGGGTTACTTTTGTTAGATGATATAGACCCAAAGGTATTTTAGATATGGCTTCGCATAAAATGACTTAATTCCACCCTACATGTATATCAGTAGTGTGAGATCATGTACATGTACACCATGTCCACACAAAAACAAAAGTAGTGGTTAAAAACAGTTTCTAATGTTGTATTAGAATTATTTAATTACCTGAGTTAATTAACCAAACTCAAGACCCTCATTTTGATTAACAGTGAAGACCATCACACTTGGTCCTATAATTTTATTGTACTGTTATTTTGTTCACTTGAATATATTTCGATAACAATGAGCTCAAATGGAAATCTGACTGTAGTGTACTATTTTTCAATATATACTGAAAGTTCATAACCATCATGTGACTATTTACTTTTGTTATTAACACTTGTTGTGACCCAGTACAAAAAAAAAAATTGTAAGCATAATTCCTCCTCCGCAATAGATCTTAACCATATTCGCAATATATCTAATGAACAAGCATTAGCAACCTTTGGCCTTGTCGGTTTTTAAGTCCAGTAAATAGTTACAGTTTTATCGAGCGGCGTCTTTAGCTCGTAAAAGCTTAGCGATGCTATATCGTAGTACGCTCTCACTGGACTGCTATATTTCATTTCCGAGTCGTCACATGTTAGATCTATCGCGAAATTGTACTTGGGAGGCAATAGACCCTCCTTTGCCGTTAAGAAAGTGCCATCAGAGCTGAGTACCTGAAAATCTCTGCCATATCGCGATGAATTGCATTTAAAACGTCATCGTTGCGTCATTTTGCATCATGAATATATTTGTAATGTGACGTCTCGACAGAGATAATATGAATGGATGCAAGTGCTGTCAATGAGGATTGCGAAAACGGTTCTTAACCTAACGATGCTGCATCTTGCAGCCACTCACGACGAACATCTAGTAAATCAGTAGCATCAAATTGGGAAGCTTTATGGGCCATCAAGACATTCGCAAGGCTAGCGTTCTATCACCCAAAGCTTCCAATCCTTGATGGCAGCTTCTAAATAGCTAATTGGGTCCGCTTTGTTGACTTCCTGACGTCTGGATGGCGTAGGTAATCAGGAAGAAGGAAAAAGAGGACGATACACGGCCTAACTGGTTAGGTTTTACGTGCATAACAGGTTAGGCGGTTCACCAGGGGATTAAAGGTTAATAAAAACATGTTTTGTAACATCAAATAATCATATTTAATAATCCTAAATACACATCATACATCTACATGTATATCGGCGTGAGAGTAGGACTCTCACGCCCATGGGGCTGACTGCGTTAGTCCTATATAGAGATATCCTCTGAGATCCCCATTTACTCTGGGACTCCCACATACAGTTACCTAGCCAGCTATATGTAGGTGGCTGTTTGTGCCCGTCAACATCAATGTGTGGTGTTTGGGGGGGTGTGGGATCACATGTCCTTGATTCTGCTGCACGAGAGCACCCTGAGCCAGCAGTGCATTGGAGAAATTGGACCGTTCAGATTGGATAGTTGATCTTTTTGCCACTTCTGAGAAAGGTTGGCTTCAATTCCATAAACCCCAAACACTTCAACTACAAAGGAAACAAATCCATCCTTCAATGTATATTTACATTTTCACCTCTCCGCAGTAGATCCTGAGGTTGTACTCACTTCTATTTTATATTAAGCACATCAAAATCTGCAAAGCAAGACAAGAACATCTGCTGGGTGTTTTTGGTCCTCAGTCCTACCAATGCTGCCACATCACTTATATGAACCTCTGGTGATACAAAAATGAATGCCCTTCGACAAAATTCTACAATGCAACCATGAAGATGATTACATCTTGAACCACATCTCTGGCTGTAATGCCCAAATTTATGGATCATCAATCTGAGCCAAAAGTACTAATTTAAAGCCTAGCCAGACTAATGGCTGGGATTGGCGACACTAAAGCACTTGGTAGAGTGAATCTGGCCTGGTCCACTGAGCTAGAATCAGCTTCCTGTATCCTTGCATGCAAAGAATGCCAGCTGGAGAATTAAGGGGCTGCAATTACATCTAAGAGTGACAAAATATTACATTTTGTAACCGTCATGTTGGAAGTCCCTTCGTAATTGAAAACATTTATGTGCAAATCAAATCAAATCAATTATAATATATACATATATCCTCCTTTTGTTTTTATGCACTTTTTTCATTGGTGATGCTGAACATACATGTATGGTGCATGGGGAAATGAAGTTATTGAAGCCTTCTCTCAGCTGGCATCACGGCTTGCCACTCTAACATGCAGGCCCAAGTCGACCGTCCTTGGAGACTTCTATGGCAGGCTCAATCTCCATCTAGTGAGAGCCAATGCCACTGCCATACTCACCAGATGTGTTTTGCATTAACTATAGGCAGTTTATGATAGTGTATCGTTATTATGTACATACAGTATAATATAATTATTCATACATGTATGTAGTTGTTTATATGCAGTGTGTTATTATTACCATGCCAGTAATGTTTTACTTCATTAATGCCACCAGATTATTGCTTATCTAAAACGTTCCCTTGAACTGGAGGATGAGGTACAAACACTTCAAGGGAAAGGGATGGAACTTCAGGATGCTATAAAACTATTGCAAACTCAGGTGGGCTCACTGCACCATCTTGTTTAAACCAAAAACATAAAATTAATTGATTCCCATGATGTACATATATATGTAAATTGCTCTCACACAGCTATATAATCCAGATTGCTCGGTAAATATGGCAACACACAGCTAAGCTTCTATTTTTTTAAACTATCCCGCAGCTCCTGTGTGCTTTGCTGTCTCTGACTTTTAAACAATGTTGTGAAATATGTTTAGATGATGTTTTATTTAACTTGACAATGTATCCTGCAGAATTTTATAAATTGAAAACTCCAAACAAGTGCTGGTGTGCACATGGTTTATACTGAAGCACAAATTTGAATTTGCACTTTAAACACAATTATGCATGTCTAAACTGCTGTGTTTGTAAAATGGTGATGTTATTCCAGATGAATCAGAAATGTTCAGAAGCACAAGTGTTGAGAATGAAGCTAAACAAACTTAAAGACAGTAAGAAAAAATTACAGAGTGAGGCAGAACTTGCAAATGCCAAGGTACGTTAATTAAATCTTACATGTGGGAATACGACTGAGCAAGGAATGCAGGAACAGAAGCAGAAAGTACATTTTGGGGGATGTCAGGGAATCCATGTTATACCAGGATATGCCCCCTAATGCCCCCAAGACTAATTACATCATGGAGTGGGTAGTGAAAAACACTTTTAAAAGTTGCATATAGTGGAGGTGGGTGGTCTTTTCTGCACTCAAGATTGTGTACATGGATGCAAATGGGGCAATGGTACCACCTTGTAACTTTAACGGACAGATAGTGTTCCATGATAATTGCAGCTCTGCCTTACAAGTACATGTACTATTACTGATGTGGAACTTTACTTGGGTTAGCTCATGAGTTAGCCCTGAGACAAATAAGGGATTTATCTCACAGGATAATGCCCATCATCCAATAAATTCAAGCATGCTTTTTCATATAAATGTTACTGTGATAGCTAGGTATTTGTGACCTTGAAGCAAACAGTTTGAGATATTATCAATAATTTGCAGATTTTGGCATACATATTCTGGTCTTGAATATAAAGCCTAGTAAAGTGGTGATAGTCAGTCATTTAACAATAGTGAAAATGTAGCAAAAAAGAGTTTCCTCTGTCCAGAAAATTGCTCACCCTCATAAATATGGCAGGACTGGTAGTTACTCCATCAATGACAGATTATTATATCATCAGTTTATTTACCGTGTAATCACTTTAACCAGTGGATGACTTTGGAATAGCATTAGCAAAAATTCGAATATCTACATCATACACTACCCAATAATATGTAAGGTACATGTATTTGTATCCAGCCAGTGTCGGTAGCATCGCCATGTTCTACTAGAGTGCCACATGCTACTTACAGTAAAAGAAGTGTGAGAATCAAGCATAATAACATAACAATGGCCAAATAGGGAGTGTGTGAATTATAGAACCACGCAATGGCTTATTGTATTTTAACTGGTGAGGATTATAAACAGCAAATTATGAATGCCCAAGTAGTGATTAATTGATAGCACTTGGTTAACTCAACAAGCTTGGAAAGAAATTATTGTGAAATGTATTTCCGCTCTTAACCCTCGCAAACCTTTTGATGACAGCTTACAGTTTTAGTCTAACTGCTTGACTTTATCGTTTATGTGATTAACTGACTTGAAATAGGTGGAACTTCTTGATGAAGTGGCTTGACAAGGTTCAAACACAGGTAAATGTAGGAGAAATAGACTATTTTATGCAGGATTTGCTATCAATATCAATTCATGATAAATCAGCAAGGATATAGATTCAGATACAGTCATGCAAATGTAATAAAATATGTTGATTTTACCTGGAGTTCTAATGCTACTTGTAGGGGTTTTTTTTTTTCAAATCGCAATCCCATCACCCTATACAGCAAGGCATTTCCATACTTTCTCATCCCTAGACTGAGCTACATGCAAGGCACTTAGTTGTTATCTACTACAAGAATACCAATACAATTACATGTATTAATATAACCCGATCAAAGACTTATGTAAGAAAAAAATAAGTACATGTATGCGAGCACGTATGTTTGATAAAATATAAGTACCTGCAATATATGACACAAAAGTGCGTTTGTGTGTGCAACAGAACCATACATGTACTAGTACCATGTATGGTTGAATTTCTCTGTGCATTTCGACATGATAGGCAAAAATATATTACGACGATTTTCTTTTGGAGAGGAAAGATCGTGAGGTAGCAGTTGCTAAGCTGCATCACTATGAAGAAGAAAGAAAACGGCCATTCAGGTTATTTCGTAACAGACAAGATGACAAACGAGAAGAAACTGAACAGGTAATATTTTTAGATAACAATATTGTTAATAATAATTTATTATTTCTGACTTGTATGTAATGACAGGTGCATTAAGCCTATTTAGTATATAATACATGCCAATTGCAAATGCATACTTAATCAATGCAATTGATTTCCAAATATCGTTCCTAAATAAGGACAGTGGTGAAGTATAAAAACAATGAAGTCAGCTTAGTGGCTATAATCATCATTGATGTAGAGTAGAATTCAGTGGTCACGGGACATTTTTTATCACAGTCATCTGTCAAATCCTTATAGTGAAATCAAAGGTGCCAAGTTGGAATCAGTAGCATTTGAATGATAAAGTAGTTCCATAGAATTATTCTTGCTCTGAAAGTTGACAGCAGCAATGCTAATGATACAAACTGTGCTCACTGAAGCTGAAGTCAGAGGATCAATTACTGACTTGTTTTTAATACTTTCAAAGCATGGTGAAACTTCAATTGCGTATAAACCATATGTTCCATTTTCAATTTATAACAACTAAAGTATTGTTCAATCATCCAGCTTTCTGTAAATATAAACTTATACTTATAGTGCTTTTCCGTTCATCATTGTTTGCATGAGGGTCATTCCAAAAACGTTTTTACCACCCTAGTGTCAAATCTGCATTATATTACCCATATTTAGTATCCACATAGAAATATACACTTTCACTATATAATTGTATACTCTATCATTCTTTGTTTACCAGTTACACTGCCTTGAATAATTAATTATTTCCCCTCTTTTGTTTACTTTGAATGACTACTGCTTCCCCCTTGCAATGAGCATGCTCATTTTTTGTGCACAAAAGGAAGGGCTTTATGGGAACACACCCTTGAGCATGCAAATGCACATTGTTTGTCATAAGGGGGAGTGGCAATACATTCATTTGTCATAAGGTTGTAACATTGCCAAGAATAAGAAAAAAACTACAGTGGAAACCATGATACATGACATTAAAATTTTTTTCCTGCTCTTCAATGTTTGGAATTGGTTTTAACAATAATGGTATGAACTAACGAAATTCTAATAATGCATTTTGGTTGGCAAACTAGTTGTCAACAAGAGTTTGAAATTGAAACTTGTCACGTGACGTCTTGGTTTCTATTTTTGGAAATGTGTGCCCCTCGTTCAGCAAAAGTAATTCTAGCTCATTTCTCCTCCGTTCGGAAACGGATGAGGCTGAACGTTGGCATATAACTACCACGCACATAACTACATCACTTGGTCGGGCCAAATGTTGAATGCGGTAAACAGTTTGAGGACCGCGGCTGCAAATGTGCTGTTTTAGGGGGAGACGCGTTTAGCTGTTTGTCTCGTATCGCGTTGTGTTTATGCTACCGTAAGTTCACAGTACATAGAAAACAGGTATTTCTATCTGAAACGCTCCTTTAATGTCAACTTTCGTTTACTTTGTCGCAAAAAAGTTTGCCTCGAAAGGTTGGGTCCTAAAAGTCAGCCATTTTCGGATGAATAACATTACAATTATTTACATTATTGTGGTTATCGTTGTTATGAGTGAAGTTGGAAGAAGCGAACAAGCGGATAACGGTACTTTTCAGAACCAAACGGAAGGTCCAGTATTACGCGGGCTACTACGAAGAGCTAACAAAGAGGTATTGCCACTTTGGGAAAGTTTGAAAGAAAAAAAAAAGTGCTCCAAGGGGAAATCCCAGAGCTGCAGGTTTGAAGAGGCAATCGTTAAATCTATCAAGTTGACGAGTCGAATTCAAAGGACTGCATCTTATTACTCAGAAATAACGAGCAAGGAACTAGAATCGTTAGCCCAGCACATGCCAAACCTGTCTGACATTGATGCTAGGATCGATGCTCGCATTGAGAATGTACTACATCGAACTGAGCGAGGTAATTTCTCTGATTAATGCAAAGAGTGCTCAGTTCAATGTAGTACATTCTCAGTGCGAGTGCCTTAGCATCAATGCTGAGCTAACGATTCCAGTTCTTTGCTCACTATTTCTTAAAACCTGCAGCTTTGGGGTTTCCCCTTGGAGCATTCCTTTGTTTCAAACCTTCCCAAAGTGGCAGTACCTCTTTGCTAGCTCTTCGTGGTAGCCGTTTTCAGCTTGTTCGCTTCACTCATAACAACGATAACCACAATAATGTAAATAATTGTAATGTTATTCATCTGAAAATGGCTGACTTTTAGGACCCAACCTTTCGAGGCAAACTTTTTTGCGACAAAGTAAACCAAAGTTGACATTAAACGAGCGTTTCAGATAGACATATCTGTTTTCTAGGCACTGTGAACTTACGGTAGCATAAACACAACGCGATACGAGACAAACAGCTAAACGCGTCTCCCCCTAAAACAGCACATTTGCAGCCGCGGTCCTCAAACTGTTTACCGCATTCAACATCTGGCCCGACCAAGTGATATAGCTATGTGAGTGGTAGTTATATGCCAACGTTCAGCCTCATCCGTTTCCGAACGGAGGAGAAATGAGCTAGAATTACTTTTGCTGAACGAGGGGCACACATTTCCAAAAATAGAAACCAAGAAGTCACGTGACAAGTTTCAATTTCAAACTCTTGTTGACAACTAGTTTGCCAACCAAACTGCATTGTTAGAATTTCATTAGTTCATGCCATTATTGTTGAAACCAATTCCAAACATTGAAGAGCAGGAAAAATTTTTTAATGTCACGTACCACGGTTTCCACTGTAGGACACCGTTCTTTGTTTGCTAGATAGCTGCCAACAGTTAACAGCTTTCTGTGAATTCAGCTTTTTGGGATACTGATCACATGGTCTGGGATTTTGATTTTAAGTCAGGCTGCCATATTTAATCTCCCTTTTGCATTCATATCAATTGCATTCTTGAATTGCTTTTATGAAAACACAACAACCACAAAGTTCAGAACAATCAAAACAAACACTTCACAGTTTACTCAGCCTTGTTGCTAGTTTCTCACAGGCTTCCTGCATCTCCTTTCTGCTTACTTTGTATGTTCTTCCTGTGGCAGTTGTTGCTGTAACACAAGTCAGAACATCTGACAGGTCTACATCCAGCATGTCCTCCTGCTCGGGGTACACAAAGGAGGGTGCTTGTAAGCAGGGGTGTAAAAATGTAACAGTTATGCACCGTTCAGCCTCATGCTCAGCAACAACACAGCCAAGCCAGCATTGTTCATTGTACGCAACAGTCACATAACCACCACTTTTTATGGCTAGTGATGGGCAAGCGGCTGCACTGCCTACATCAACCCGTTCTCTCCTTGACACCCTACTGGAAGAAAACAGCTTCACCTCAACAGTGTGGGCTGAAGTAGGGATGAAGCAGTGAAGTTTTTGAGTGCCAGGGACCGTTCTGCTTCTTGCCAAACGCTGCTCTAATTCTTTGGCTTCAAGGTCATGCTCTTTGCTTTCCACAAACTCAAAGTCCATACCTTTGATGTTGTTAAGAGCAAATTGGTATAGATCTTGAGCTGACAGAATGTGGCCCTTGTACGCATGTTGCAGGCTTGCTTTTGTTGCTAGTCGCTTAAGAGTCCCCCCAGCACCATCTCCAGCACTTTTGCCATGGGAGGTGGCAAAAAAGTGCCACTCTGCAGGCACTCCAAAATCAGCTTCATGACTGCACAGATTCAAGAAATTCTTGCAATTTTTGTATTGTGCAGCGCATCCATCAGAAACGTAGAATATCTTCTGTGGTCTTCTACCTTGCCTTCTTTTGGTCAAGAACGCGATCAGCTTCTTTTGAAACAGGTGAACTGCAACAGTGTCATGTTGTGTGCTCTCCGAAATGATGATGTAACACAGGTGACACAGTTCTCCATTCTCCCTGTAATAGCACACAAATGGGTGTATAGTTGCGGACCCGTTATTCCAATGGAAAGCCTGTACAGCGTCTTGCACTACAAAAGAATAATTCTCAGAAAAGTCTGCAATGACGAGGTATTCACCATCCTTAAGTTGGGCTTTTGTTTCATTGACAAATGCAGCCTGCATTTTAGCTGTGAAGTCATGTATTGAAAGCTTCAAGAGTAGGGGGATGAATGCATCAACAAATTCATCTGTTGACATCACTTTGGTCTCTAGGGTGGCCCGGTCAGTGTGTGTCCACTGCCTCACTTCAACCGACTCCACAGCATTTCCATCAAGAATGGCTTGCAGCTCTTCGCAGAAAGGCTCAACACCTGGACATTTTTTGCAGTCTCCATATATACATCTCAAACTTGGAGGATTGCATTGCAGTCTTGAGAGGCAGTCACTGTAGTGGCCAAGTTTACCACCGGAGAGGGAAGAAAGCTTGCTACCCATCATCATCAGCTTCACGTTCTGATGTATGGTGCAAACACAAACAGAATGAGTACCTCCAGCTCCTGCAATGATGCATTCCCTTGGTCTCAGGCTTGCAAACCTTGAGAAGCCGACCTTTATACCAGGATGTCGATTTTTCCATTCGGCATACGCTTCTTTTAGGTTGCATAGCAGCAACTGCTTTTGCACATGTAGCCGTTTTTCATCTGCTCCCAAGACTGATACGACGTCCTTTTGTCCTGGCATGACTCGGCTTATATCATCAGATAGGTAGAAATTTCTGATCATTTCACTGGTCTGTTGAGACAGGATGTTCACGTGCTGTGGATTTGGGCTGGATAGAACTCCCTTTTCAGCTGCTAGCAACTTTGCCTTCCTTGCTAGGTATCGTGAGACACCAAATACTCTAGATATTTTATGGAGTGACCAACTTTGAGGCAAAATCGTTAGAATCGTCAGCTTTTCACTCCTAGACACAGATGCATCGAATTTCTCCTTAAGTTGTTGTATCATCTCCTCTGCATCTTGTGCTGACATTCCAGCGAACCCATCATCAAACAACTGTTCATTTTCATCAAATACATTATCAGCGCTGTGCGTGCTTTCCTGTTCACTAAATGGTACATCAAGGACTGTGTCACTGCTGTCCACAGTAACCTCCGTAGTATCACCTCCAGTATCACTCTGCAGATCATCCATATCTGGTGGTATGGAAGTAGCTGCTGCAGCTTGATGTTGATGTTTGAGTGATTTGCGGCATGCAGAGCACAAATAGTTTAGACGAGTCAGGCCAATGGAAGGATGCTGCAAAATGATAGTATGGGATACAGGTCGTAGATCTCTTCTCTGGCATTTCTTGTGGCGCTTTAGCGGGTCGCAACAGATCTTTTCAGGAGGGAACGACATAGCTGATCGAACAGTACTTATATATACCGTGCAAAGTATGAAAACGTGAACTATTTATATACAGGTAAAGGGGAAAGATATGCGCGCAAAACTATACTTTTGTGCAATTGTTTTATTGTCTTTATTATGCCACGATCAATAGAACAATGCGTGCGCTAAGCCGTTCTATTTACCTCGTGAACAGACGGACTGCGCGCGAGGTAAATAGAACGGCTTAGCGCACGCATTGTAGCCGTTCTATGAACAGACGGACTGCGCGCGAGGTAAATAGAACGGCTTAGCGCACGCATTGTTCTATTGATCGTGGCATAATAAAGACAATAAAACAATTGCACAAAAGTATAGTTTTGCGCGCATATCTTTCCCCTTTACCTGTATATAAATAGTTCACGTTTTCATACTTTGCACGGTATATATAAGTACTGTTCGATCAGCTATGTCGTTCCCTCCTGAAAAGATCTGTTGCGACCCGCTAAAGCGCCACAAGAAATGCCAGAGAAGAGATCTACGACCTGTATCCCATACTATCATTTTGCAGCATCCTTCCATTGGCCTGACTCGTCTAAACTATTTGTGCTCTGCATGCCGCAAATCACTCAAACATCAACATCAAGCTGCAGCAGCTACTTCCATACCACCAGATATGGATGATCTGCAGAGTGATACTGGAGGTGATACTACGGAGGTTACTGTGGACAGCAGTGACACAGTCCTTGATGTACCATTTAGTGAACAGGAAAGCACGCACAGCGCTGATAATGTATTTGATGAAAATGAACAGTTGTTTGATGATGGGTTCGCTGGAATGTCAGCACAAGATGCAGAGGAGATGATACAACAACTTAAGGAGAAATTCGATGCATCTGTGTCTAGGAGTGAAAAGCTGACGATTCTAACGATTTTGCCTCAAAGTTGGTCACTCCATAAAATATCTAGAGTATTTGGTGTCTCACGATACCTAGCAAGGAAGGCAAAGTTGCTAGCAGCTGAAAAGGGAGTTCTATCCAGCCCAAATCCACAGCACGTGAACATCCTGTCTCAACAGACCAGTGAAATGATCAGAAATTTCTACCTATCTGATGATATAAGCCGAGTCATGCCAGGACAAAAGGACGTCGTATCAGTCTTGGGAGCAGATGAAAAACGGCTACATGTGCAAAAGCAGTTGCTGCTATGCAACCTAAAAGAAGCGTATGCCGAATGGAAAAATCGACATCCTGGTATAAAGGTCGGCTTCTCAAGGTTTGCAAGCCTGAGACCAAGGGAATGCATCATTGCAGGAGCTGGAGGTACTCATTCTGTTTGTGTTTGCACCATACATCAGAACGTGAAGCTGATGATGATGGGTAGCAAGCTTTCTTCCCTCTCCGGTGGTAAACTTGGCCACTACAGTGACTGCCTCTCAAGACTGCAATGCAATCCTCCAAGTTTGAGATGTATATATGGAGACTGCAAAAAATGTCCAGGTGTTGAGCCTTTCTGCGAAGAGCTGCAAGCCATTCTTGATGGAAATGCTGTGGAGTCGGTTGAAGTGAGGCAGTGGACACACACTGACCGGGCCACCCTAGAGACCAAAGTGATGTCAACAGATGAATTTGTTGATGCATTCATCCCCCTACTCTTGAAGCTTTCAATACATGACTTCACAGCTAAAATGCAGGCTGCATTTGTCAATGAAACAAAAGCCCAACTTAAGGATGGTGAATACCTCGTCATTGCAGACTTTTCTGAGAATTATTCTTTTGTAGTGCAAGACGCTGTACAGGCTTTCCATTGGAATAACGGGTCCGCAACTATACACCCATTTGTGTGCTATTACAGGGAGAATGGAGAACTGTGTCACCTGTGTTACATCATCATTTCGGAGAGCACACAACATGACACTGTTGCAGTTCACCTGTTTCAAAAGAAGCTGATCGCGTTCTTGACCAAAAGAAGGCAAGGTAGAAGACCACAGAAGATATTCTACGTTTCTGATGGATGCGCTGCACAATACAAAAATTGCAAGAATTTCTTGAATCTGTGCAGTCATGAAGCTGATTTTGGAGTGCCTGCAGAGTGGCACTTTTTTGCCACCTCCCATGGCAAAAGTGCTGGAGATGGTGCTGGGGGGACTCTTAAGCGACTAGCAACAAAAGCAAGCCTGCAACATGCGTACAAGGGCCACATTCTGTCAGCTCAAGATCTATACCAATTTGCTCTTAACAACATCAAAGGTATGGACTTTGAGTTTGTGGAAAGCAAAGAGCATGACCTTGAAGCCAAAGAATTAGAGCAGCGTTTGGCAAGAAGCAGAACGGTCCCTGGCACTCAAAAACTTCACTGCTTCATCCCTACTTCAGCCCACACTGTTGAGGTGAAGCTGTTTTCTTCCAGTAGGGTGTCAAGGAGAGAACGGGTTGATGTAGGCAGTGCAGCCGCTTGCCCATCACTAGCCATAAAAAGTGGTGGTTATGTGACTGTTGCGTACAATGAACAATGCTGGCTTGGCTGTGTTGTTGCTGAGCATGAGGCTGAACGGTGCATAACTGTTACATTTTTACACCCCTGCTTACAAGCACCCTCCTTTGTGTACCCCGAGCAGGAGGACATGCTGGATGTAGACCTGTCAGATGTTCTGACTTGTGTTACAGCAACAACTGCCACAGGAAGAACATACAAAGTAAGCAGAAAGGAGATGCAGGAAGCCTGTGAGAAACTAGCAACAAGGCTGAGTAAACTGTGAAGTGTTTGTTTTGATTGTTCTGAACTTTGTGGTTGTTGTGTTTTCATAAAAGCAATTCAAGAATGCAATTGATATGAATGCAAAAGGGAGATTAAATATGGCAGCCTGACTTAAAATCAAAATCCCAGACCATGTGATCAGTATCCCAAAAAGCTGAATTCACAGAAAGCTGTTAACTGTTGGCAGCTATCTAGCAAACAAAGAACGGTGTCCTAGTTTTTTTCTTATTCTTGGCAATGTTACAACCTTATGACAAATGAATGTATTGCCACTCCCCCTTATGACAAACAATGTGCATTTGCATGCTCAAGGGTGTGTTCCCATAAAGCCCTTCCTTTTGTGCACAAAAAATGAGCATGCTCATTGCAAGGGGGAAGCAGTAGTCATTCAAAGTAAACAAAAGAGGGGAAATAATTAATTATTCAAGGCAGTGTAACTGGTAAACAAAGAATGATAGAGTATACAATTATATAGTGAAAGTGTATATTTCTATGTGGATACTAAATATGGGTAATATAATGCAGATTTGACACTAGGGTGGTAAAAACGTTTTTGGAATGACCCATGAAAGTCATGATGATTGTTAAGAATAAGAAAAGCTGCTTCTACTGCTAAAATAGGGAGCAAGTTGTTAAAATTAGCTGTTCTTGATGATTAAAATTGAAACAGAAGAAGTGATTAAGGTACACATGTACAACAGAATGAAATGATTAACTGAAGTGTGTCCTTAATTAAGGACGCTAAGCTTGCTAGGACCGTGAGCTAGAGATTAAACATTAATGCGTTTGAATTTGTCGCATTTATTATTTATGGGTTTTGCAATTACAAGCATCAGACCTTTATGGGGTAGGGGAATACCTCCACATCCCCCCCCCCCCCCCCCCCCTTAATTCATTGCATTGCGAAATTATTCATGCAGGCAGTTGATGATTGAATATTCATAGCATGTTGTCATACACTGTACAAATATGCTGTTATTTTAATGATTCATATAGAAC
>OX442422.1:1735189-1997080 GCA_949361645.1 Spongilla lacustris | reverse complement strand
CCTATTTCCTATTTGAACTCACGGTCACATACAGCAATCTCGAAGAACACGCCGGGCGCTCGCAACAAGAACCTGATGGTAGCGCAAATCGTATACGTATGCCACAATGTCTTATGATTTGTGACGTCACATGAGAACGCGACGAAGTATCTAAACTCACACCAAACGCCGGTCCGCTGTCAATACATCATGCATGGCATGCATTAAATTGCAAATAGTGCTATATATACATGTATAACATGCATTTATTTTCTATGCAGCTACGTACATGTAGCTATTCAATTGTTAATTGTCTGAAAACTGGACCTTGAGCGTGAAATTTAACTCCTGTACGCCGATCGCGTCGCCGAGAGTTTTCACGGCCAGTAAGGAGTTATCCGGACCAAAGGCGGTCAGTACTTCAACAGGATCCACTGCCGTCCAAGTTCCCATATTGATTTCATGTTCAACGTGAACTGTTTGGCCCAGCGGTACTGGACCGTAGCTTTGCACATACTTCGACTTGAAGACCGCCTCAACTGTGACGTCATTTCCAGTCTGGTTTAAGACGTTGGCAGAGCGGACGTAACTAGGGGGAATAGACATTTTCCTGGTACTATAAGTCCAGTGTCAGTTAATAAGTTCAGACTACTATTGGTACGTGTTGTGCCGAATTTATATACAATCGTTGAGGGACGGTCACGTGACGTGAGAGCGGTTTTTCCCCCCTCACGATTATGGTAGATTTCTAGTACACTGTGGTCATCCAGCCTGGCCTGTCAATGAAGAAAGAAAGGGCCAGATTTTTGCTGTCAACGGTGATCCGCATCAGCCAAAATTAAATGTGATACCGCCTGCACGGTTATTTAATAGCCATTGCAGACGGACATAAAATCACATATAATATGCCCAATGTAAATCAAGTCCAAGGGGGCCGCGGTGGACACTTTAATTCTCTAGAGCTGCTAAATTTTAGTATTACCCGGCTTAATGGTAGATCGACCGCACGCCTACAATACATGCACGTATAGGCGGTTTTGACCTATTATATGTACATGTACATGTAGGCTTTGTTACGAGTCTTGCGCATGCGACCACAGGTCCTCGCATTGAATGGCGTATAAAACTTTGAGCTCTAATAGTGTAACACTAAAGCCTGAACATTAGGCTTCTATTTTAATTTGCTTTGGAGAGTGTTCAACCATATTGGCTTTATCGAGGAATCAGATGGAGCCTATAAAAATTACTCATCTTGATACCCGGTAGCAGAGAGCATACAAGTTGGAAATCGTGTGTGTTTGGCAACAGGAGGCCTAGGTGAAGTTATATGTCGGGTTTTTGAAAATTGGAACAAGCTGAGCAAAAGATGGGTGTGTCCCACCCAGAGTGTCTGCCGCCCACCTTGCAAGTAACCCGCTTTGCTATACTGATTGTTCTAATTTCATGCAAGCGTTGGCTGTTTGTTCATTGTTTGGAATAAGGCGATTTGCAACGCCTACAATCCATATAGATAATAGAGTCTAGTGCGTCTATACTCTATTATCCATGATTAACCCACCTACATGTAGTGGTCGACCTTTCGTCGATTTTCGTAAGTTATACATGTATATACATACGCACATAAATCATCGCTTATAATGAAATCGAAGTAAGATTGTACCCCCCCCCCCCCCCCCCCCCCCCCCCCCCCCCCCAATCTAAAAGAAAAGAAATCTCACGCACGGTCTCATTGAAATCGTGGAAATTAAGCCCTACGCCGAGAAATTTTGAAATGAACGTAAGTCCCCATGGCAACACCGGGACAACCGATGACCTGTGGAATTTGCTGTACAACAAAGGACATGAAGAGAATAAACACATCAATACTCTAATATGATTTGGCACACCTCTGAACTTTGTAAAACAGTTTAAATCACGTGATTTTAGTGTGCAACTGCGTACCTGTTGCCACCCGAATGCAGCCACCTCGGATCGGATATTGGGGACATACCGAGAACAAATCGTTAGCTTCAGTCTTTGGAACCTAGAATTGCGGAAATAGACCTTTCATGGTAAGCTGCACAGATTGTACTACCAATTTATGTCTAGAGCTAAGCTTAACGCATTTTCTGAAGTGGTTTTTAAGCTATGGCAAATCGGCCATTTTGATCGAATTTGATGTGGTAGCGTGTGTTCTTACTTAGATGTGTGGACGTGTAAAAACGATACTATTGTAGCCCAGCAGTAGGTATCATCAAGTGACCTCTTGGGAAAGGGTATAGCTGCTACCATGTCAGGTGTTAACTTATATACGCAGACTAAATGTTCCTTCATGAGTACACCTAGTCTGGGGACCAGACCATATATGGCGTCCCATAGAAGGTTTTGTGCCAGAGGAATGTAATTATCCTGCAGTCCGCAGATCGCTGATTAACGTAATTTATTCATTGCAGCTTATTGTGGGCGTTCCTACATGTGTATGTATCAGGCTAAGGCTTATAGTGGGGATATTACAATCACAATGGAGCCTTGGACGTTCCGTAGTGGATCAAATAAACACGGTAGTACAAAAAAACACATCGATTTCCCTCCGCCTGTTGGTAGTGATACAAAGGTGTCGTTTCCAGCTGTGATGTTCTGTACTGCGTCCCGCTGCTCTTTTCTAAGCGTTACACTTAGCTTTTTGCTTGTCTGGTACGTCTAAAGCATAATCAAACCTGTCGATCGTCACTGTTAGCCATCGCCATGATAGAAACGCCCACAATACAATAACAATTACGTTAATTAGCATTCCTGCGGTACTGCCTCATTTTGAGGCACCGGGCACAAAACCTTCTACGGGACGCCACCAGACCCATATTCTCATATATGGTCTGGTCCCCAGACTAGAGTACACCTCAGCCTTTCTACTGGTACCATGTCTGGTATTGCAGTGTATAGTTGGACATTGCATATGTTAGCAGCCTGAGGAAAGGGGTAGGACCCCACACTGTATAAGGCCACCCCCAACTGGAGAGGACTGCACTGCAGGCAGAAGCATGCTCTCCAGCTGGCCTAAAGCCATGCGGGATACTACTGTCTCCACCTTCTGGTACTGGGGAGGAGGAGATCACAATGCAGCATCAGACAAGCCAGGTGTCACCCTTTCCCTCTTCTCACCCCTCTTCCCCCTTCCCTCCCCCCTTTTTAAAAAACTTTCCTTTGTGTATATCAGTTAGATGCGGCCCATTTACCCCTATGCCACCTGTATTTGTCCATTTGTTCCTGACTTCATTCTTGAGACTTTGTATTGAGGTATATACATGTAGATCTGTCCTTGATCACACACACACACACACACACACACACACACACACACACACACACACACACACACACACACACACACACACACACACACACACACATACACACACACATGAGATGTTGTATGTTGTAAACATTTCCAGGTCACATATCAGAGGCAGCAAATTGGAGGCCGCAAAGATCTCTAGCCATAATGTGCAGGAGTCACTGGCTGCCCACACCAGGCTCTTAAGGCTGCAGTCCTCACTGGTTGCTATACTGGTTTGTACCCCCACCCCCTCCCCCTGTTGTCTCTCACTCCAAACGTTATGCCATTATTTTAATAAGCTGGACCTTGCTCAAGGGGGTGCAGTCCACCAGAACATGCTTCCTTCTCCCTTGTCCAGCAGAATGTGCGGACTGGTGACGCTGCCTCCTGGAACTGTAAATGAGGTAGTGTATGTGTGGGAGGAAGGGGTTGGGCCTGTGTGAGAGGAAGGACATTGGATCTGACTCTGTATAGGAAAGGGGGTTGGGCCTGGGAGTTAGGCCTGTGTGGAGAACAGCTTTAGGCTTGTGTGGAGAAGGGCTTTAGGCCTGTGTGGAGAAGGGCTTTAGGCCTGTGTGGAGAACAGCTTTAGGCTTGTGTGGAGAAGGGCTTTAGGCCTGTGTGGAGAAGGGCTTTAGGCATGTGTGGAGAAGGGCTTTCGGCCTGTGTGGAGAAGGGCTTTAGGCCTGTGTAAAGAAGGGCTTTAGGCCTATGTGGAGAAGGGCTTTAGACCTGTGTGGAGAAGGGCTTTAGACCTGTGTGGAGAAGGGCTTTAGGCCTGTGTGGAGAAGGGCTTTAGGCCTGTGTGGAGAAGGGCTTTAGGCCTGTGCGGAGAATGGCTTTAGGCTTGTGTGGAGTAGGGCGTTTTGCAAGGGCTCATGTGAAGTCACCTACCTTTCATTCCAGATCTCAATGCATCTCCACTGAAAGGAAACAGGTTCAGGAAGTCAACTAGTCATCATTGTTGGCATCAATACCAAAAGAATTTTGCAGCATAGCTTTACAGTCATTTGGTCTTTACCTTTAACAACCTTTTGGCACCATCCTGCAGTGTAGTTGTACTTGTGTCATGTGATAATCTGTTAACAAACGCACGTATACATATAGTAAAACAACGGCAACGCGTGTTGTTTATTCATATAAAAAACAGAACAATTTGGGGTCTACAGAAAATGCATTAAGGATTAAGGACTGTGCTTTCTTGTTGCTCCATGTTTGGTGGTGAAGGTGTAGTATGCCTACCTTAATCTGTCGTTCCCGAAGTCCGCTCGAACGAGTTTTGTAAGCTAGGCTACTTTCGTTTTCGCTCCCGCGTGACCGTGTATAAAGTACTTGCGCAGTATTGTTACGTTTTATTTGATGAGTGCGTACCGAGTGTTTAGAAGAAAGAATGCGTAGGCATTTTTTATGAATAGTTTATATATGATTTATCTATATATTTAAGGGTACCGACAACGTTGGAACATATGCCTTCCTTAATGAGGTAGTTTCGATTACTGACGTGGTATTTACCGTAATGTTCTAATTACAAACCTAGTTTCCAGCCGCAAACAGCCGTGCACGTTTCAAAAAGCACATGACCGCGACCTTTTCAACGTCCGTTTCAGGATGATTTCGCATTTCACATCTTCAAGTCCACAGCATCCATATAAGTGGTGTACATAAAGTCTGCCGCACACATAGACAATATTTTCATATTACAAGTTAAATAATAACAGAATACACAATACTCAGTAGTAGTCTTGTGCTACCATAATGACCAACTCAGCAATTGATGGCCTTCCCACAGTATGCCATCATACATGCTTCTCTTAAAGCTTCAGAATTAGTCTGAGGGAGGGAGGGAGGGAGGGAGGGAGGGAGGGAGGGAGGGAGGGAGGGAGGGGAGGGTAGAAAGATAAAAAAGGTGAAAGGAGAGAAGAGTGGGAGAAGGGGAGGAATAGGGAGGGTGGGAGAGGAGTGAGGGGGAAGGTGGGAGAGGAGTGAGGGGAGGGTGGGAGAGGAGTGAGGGGGAGGGTGGATGAGGAAGGCACTCACAGGATGGGCGTGGCACACACGTGCCACATCCTCAGCAGATGCCCCATACTCCATGGCCAGAACAGCTTCATTGATGAGTTCTCCAGCAGTCTTTAAAAATAAGACCACAAACAGATGTACATGTATTAGTAAGAACATTTTGCAGGGCAGCAGCATACAACACAGTACATGTATTGGACACATATGTACATTGTCTTAAAGTTAAAGTTTTTAAGCGCTAACTCTTTATTACTTTTTGTAATGATGTCATTGTAAATGGACAACATGTTACCACAAGTGCACACACATGTACATGTACTGTACAGTTTATATATTAACAGCAATCAGACGTGGATAGTGTATAAGAATACGTCGAAAGTGCAGGAACTTACTGATCCTAAAATATGAACACCCAACAGACGGTCTGTCTTTGCATCACAAAGGACCTTGACCATACCATCAGCATCGGCTGTTCAAGAGAAGAGGAATATTAGGGATGGGGAGGAGTGAGGTGCTACAGTGGAATGGTATGGGGAGGAGTGAGGTGCTACAGTAGAATGGGATGGGGAGGGGTGAGGTGCTGCAGGGGATGGGGAAGAATAAGGTGCTGCAGCAGATGGGGAGGAGTGAGGTGCTGCAGGGGATGGGGAGAAGGGAGGTGCTACAGTGGGATGGGGAGGAGTGAGGTGCTTTAGCAGTTATATGCCCACACGATACAGCTACAGATTCAAGGATCTGATGATTGTACCGTTGCATGCCAGGATTACGATACATTTTGTATTTCATTTTCATGTGTGCTTTAGACATAAAAATGGACATCACAGAACCTGTCGTAAATCCATCTGCAACAGCGTTATATATTAAATTAAATTAAGGTAAAGTTTAGGTACAGTGGTAGTAAACTAAGTTTAATGCAGAGAGTTGCTCTGTGTTATATAGCGTTACTAAGCTGACTATAGTGACGTTGCTAAGGCCAGATGTAAACATATGTTTTGGCAGATGCATGCAATGAACGATCCTACCCAATCCTATGCTGTGCATGAGTGCCCAATAGCATTGCAGAGCGTCCTTCTCCCCATAACACCCCCTATCCAATCAAATCATCCCAAACTGTTGTCGATATGGTTACAGGTTTGTATTGTATTTAAGCGAGGGCTCCATGGGGGCAGCACTCCAGTCATAGCCTTGACTGCGGCCAGTTGCTCGGGCTTCTACCCTGGGACAGCCACCAAACCATGACCAGCGTCTTGGTTTGGGACACAGGCCGACCCAATGGTGACCAGCGTCACCCATTGGTCCCTGTAGGCCCAGTGGTACGAGGCACAGCTGCTACATGCCTGGCTGCGGCTGTCGCCTGCCCCCATTATGGGCCAAACACAACCACGATTCTTAGCATGGGGTAGGGGGTAAATTTACTCAGCCTGTAAGAGCAATTAGATGGCATTAATTTCAACTTGTGATCAACTGGATGTCTATTGCAGTGGAATATGTACATTTATCTACTGTAACGGGAAAATTATACATTGGTCAGTGTTCACCAAATCTGACCATGTGATACACCATGTGATACACCATGTGATACACCATGTGATACACCATGTGATACACCATATACATGTACAACAGTTATGAGAGGTGGCTCTTTATGGAAGGATGAATAGTAATATTGAAGTGTTGCGATAACTGCATCACATTATAACTACATACAATTATGAGTCTCCAGGCCTGCATAGAGGAATCCACCAATAGCTGGTGTTAAAGGATTTCTTTATAAAGGAGCATACCACAAAGGGACCTTTTCTCTACAGTACAAAAGCGAATATTTCGCTCAAAGCTCCCAAACATGTAATGCGTGAGTCTTTTAATCTTAATCGTCTAATGTCCTGGGTGTGTACCGCTGAGCACATTTGTACTTTGCCACATTGTACATGTACGTGTACTTGTATAAGTCCTTTTATCTGTTTGGGCCGAAGCTTTGAAGCCCAATGACGTGTTAATGTCCAATGTCCTGGGTGTGTACTGTGCAGCTCATTTGTGGGGAGCACAAAACTAAAGGTTTTGTGTTCCGCTATTTCAGTGATCTAGCGATGATAGACAGTTTTGCTACGTTGCATTAAGTCCCTTCTGTTTGGGCCGAAGCTTTGAAAGCTTAATACATGTACCTTCAGCTCTCTTACAGCAACTAGCCACGTACAGCAGAGGTACCCAGGTACATGTACATGTACATAACATGAAGGTCCTTCGCTCCTTTATCCAAAGGTGTGCACAGCTGTGACACACATATTTAAGGGTACAGGTGTGAGGCTGACTACAGAGGAAGTGCAACAGATGGGATGGTGGCCATGAGGAAGAGAGGGACATACATGTACATGTATGTTGCATGTATATCAAGGATATGCACTAACCAGGGACATATAACTAGTACTTGCACTAACCAGGGACATATAACTAGTACCTGCACTAACCAGGGACATATAACTAGTACCTGCACTAACCAGGGACATATAACTAGTACCACTAACCATTGGTTTTGGCTCTGCTGTTGGCAGAAAATGGGAACTTGCCAACCCTGTATTCCACCTTGGCTTCCTTCAAAGCCTCTTCAGACTTTCCAACCCAGCCCACTTCCTGCATCAATGCACACACACACACACACACACACACACACACACATATACATACACACACACACACACATACACACACACACACACACACACACACACACACAATACAGACACATGATCATAGGTCACAACAATTACATGTACTGGTAGTACACAATGATCCCCCTCCATAAATGATCCCATATGAATATAGTTGCACCCTCATTGCGGCTAATGATAACAGTGTACTTGTGTACAACATAACACTATTGAGGATTACATACATCCATTGGCTGGCTTAGTCCATCCCAAGCATCTGGCTTAACTCACATGTGCACATGCTAAGTATATGTACATGTAGACAAATACTGTTATTTAAAAGCATCAGTTTCTGGGAATCCACCACCAATCATAGGTGAAATCCTACCTTTTTTTTTTTTACTGACTTCATGACATCATATTCTGTCAGCCTGACACCCCCCCCCCCCCCCCCCCCCCCCTTTTTATGGGGGAATATCCACGCCTCTTAGCTACATACATGTACATGTAGGTATTGCATCCTCCCCCTCATTAAAGATTCACCTCCTTCACAAAATTAGTGCTCCCGCCCCTAAGCTTAACCATTAATAAGCAGCACTAACCCTTAATATACCCTTGCTAAGCAGCAACCTTTAATTAATGGCCTGTACACAAGGGGCAAGCCGTTCACAGCCAGCTACATGCTGGTAGTTTGGTCACAGGCAAAGACATGTTGAGAAATAAAATGCATAGCCATTACAAAGGAGAATGTGAAGGGAGTACATTAAAATGTGGAGTATGTGGGTGAGGGTTAGGTGGGAGGAGTGTGTGGGTGAGGGTTAGGTGGGAGGAGTGTGTGGGTGAGGGTTAGGTGGGAGGAGTGTGTGGGTGAGGGTTAGGTGGGAGGCGTGTGTGGGTGACGGTTAGGTGGGAGGCGTGTGTGGGTGAGGGTTAGGTGGGAGGAGTGTGTGGGTGAGGGTTAGGTGGGAAGAGTGTGTGGGTGAGGGTTAGGTGGGAGGCGTGTGTGGGTGAGGGTTAGGTGGGAGGCGTGTGTGGGTGAGGGTTAGGTGGGAGGAGTGTGTGGGTGAGGGTTAGGTAGGAGGAGTGTGTGGGTGAGGGTTAGGTAGGAGGAGTGTGTGGGTGAGGGTTAGGTGGGAGGCGTGTGTGGGTGAGGGTTAGGTGGGAGGAGTGTGTGGGTGAGGGTTAGGTAGGAGGAGTGTGTGGGTGAGGGTTAGGTAGGAGGAGTGTGTGGGTGAGGGTTAGGTGGGAGGAGTGTGTGGGTGAGGGTTATGTGGGAGGAGTGTGGGTGAGGGTTAGGTGGGAGGAGTGTGTGGGTGAGGGTTAGGTGGGAGGAGTGTGTGGGTGAGGGTTAGGTGGGAGGAGTGTGTGGGTGAGGGCTAGGTGGGAGGAGTGTGGGTGAGGGTTAGGTGGGAGAAGTGTGGGTGAGGGTTAGGTGGGAGGAGTGTGGGTGAGGGTTAGGTGGGAGGAGTGTGGGTGAGGGTTAGGTGGGAGGAGTGTGGGTGAGGGTTAGGTGGGAGGAGTGTGGGTGAGGGTTAGGTGGGAGGAGTGTGGGTGAGGGTACGTTTGAGGTGTGTGTACAGGGTACTCACGGGATGGGTGTATATGACTGAGGGCACACAGTCATAGTTGATGTGGGTGGGGTGTCCCAACATTCCCTCCACACACAAGATGCCTAGCGATGGAAGGGATACATAAATACCAGTACACACAAGTACATGTACATGTATACCTGTCACCAGTCAATTACGGCACCATACAAATCATTCTACCATAGTACATGTCTACAGATGTCGCGCAGTTAATCAAGTCCATGTACTTGTACATGTACATGTATGTTGATTAGTGTGGGACATAATTATGCTATATGCTGTTATTATCTTGCACCAACAAGCATTGCCACTCGCGTATGGCTGTGTGTGAACTATATCATGTTGGATGCTGTAGTGTGGCCCAAATGCTACATGTACTTAGGTGCTACAATCCTCTTGTACTAAACTGTTTTGATCTGGTAGTACAATGTACATGTACATGTAGATACATGTACATTGTGACACTACAAAGCTACAGCACATTATTAACTAAACTACATTATTTAACTACAGCACATTATTAACTACACTACATTATTAACTACAGCACATTATTAACTACACTACATTATTAACTACAGCACATTATTAACTACATTTATGGAAACTTTGTACTGACTGTACATATGTACACACCTGTACACACCCACATATACACCCCCACACATGAGTGTACACCTCCACATACATGTACACCCCACACATATACACCCCCACACCCCACATGTACACCCCCACATGCACACACCCACCCCACACATACAACCCCTCCTCCCCAGACCTTCATCCTCAGCCTTATGTGCAAGCATTGGCCCCTGGATGCAGTCACCTATGGCATAAATACTGCGGGAGAGAGCAGGGAGGTAAGGATCCAATGGCTCCTCCTAACATTCCTCACCTTGGTACAGTGGTCCTGAATCCTTCCCCTACAGGCACCCTCCCACGCTTGTCCAGAGCAATACCAACATTCTGTTTGATGAATTAGTTGATTTAATTTCTGACGCATAACATAACATGTACGAGATGAAATGTACTGCAAGCATACAATGTACATGTATGTGTCCCCAGATGTCTAGGACAGCACACATCAATCTGTACGTTGCATGAACTCATGTACAAGTACATGTACATGTGCATGTGCATCTTACAGGGATTCAACACACTGCACTATGTGTGGACTAAGTGATCAAATAGTGTGTAAGAAGCTTCACGTACAATGTACATGTACACATAGGTAAATGTACAACATTGCACTGGCCATTTACATGCATTTAGTGCGAGGAATATTTTTACATTTGCAGTACACAAAACAAATTGCGATAGGATTCGACCCCAAGTATGGATGTCATTTTTTAAACGCTACCCAAGCTTGATATCATATCTCGCAAAACCACGTGGTTTAACACTGATCAATGCTGTCCTACAAACAAAATGTACATGTACATGTAACTGCAAAATTCTATTTAAAAAATTTGAGTGCTATATAATGCAACTTTTCCATTACTCCTACCAGTATAGTCTCAAGTCCAAGCAACACCCAGTATCACTAGTCTCTGGTGCCATGATGTAATGTATGGAATATTACGTCTGTTCACTAACGCCAACATTTCGTGATGAGCAGGAATGTAATTATCGCTGTACACACGAGCAAGGAATGCAATTATCACCCACAAATATTCTAGAAGGCGTGTCGCATGGCGACTGTATCTTTACGAAGAGCTGCATGCGTACTTTGTACTAAAGGCCAAAAACAGGCGACCCATCCACAATGGAGCGAATCTTGATGTCTTCTCAACGTTAACTGCTATGGTTATGTTGTGTTCCATCATTGCTCTCACCTGATCTTTCATAAGAGAGATCAGAGGGCTCACTACCACAACAATGCTACTATCAGTGTGGGTACACAGTTTCAAATTATCAAACACTTTGGGAAGCAAACAGTAACACAGTGACTTTCCGCTTCCCATTGGGAGGCAGACAAACACATCTCTGCCGTTCATGAAGCTTCTTAGTACAGCGAGTTGATTTGGTTGTACATGTAGCTCAGAATATCCCGGTTATTCAGTTGCTTTTGAAATGGCTCGATCAATAGCTTCCTTCAAATACAGCGCCATGACGTTCAATGAGGTGTGAATTCCACAGTGGCCTAATTACCTCATGTCACATGATATCTCCAATCTGACAGGTAGCGCCAACATTCCTGTGCTAACACACGGAATGCTGGCATTAGTGAACAGACGTAATATTACGTCATGGCATGAGAGACTACAGTATCACCACCACACCCCCCTCTCACCTCCAGACCAAGTTTGGCGGTATAGGGGCGTCTCCCGATACAGACCAGCAGGACATCACAAGTCAGCTCCTGTGGGGAGCCTCCCTTCACCGACTCCATGGTAACCTTCACACCCCCACCAGAACGAACAGCCCCTGAAATCAAATCACATTTAAGGCTAACAGCTCGGTACACATATGCTGATAATTGGAATTATGCAATTAGAGAATTTCAAACGCAAAAACAGCATACAAGCTGCTACTGTACAAGTATGTACATGTACTTATTAACATTTAAATAATCTCCAATTGTCCTTATGTAAGGAGCATGGTCCTTACATAAGTATAAAAGCAATGGCATCACCTTGGTGGCTATAATCATCATTGATTAAAAGTGGAGTTGGTCGCAGGACACAATTAATTTTATCACAGACATCAGTCAAATTCTTATAGGGAAACTGTAATCATCAAGCTGGGATCAGTAAACATTTGAATTAGTTGGACGTAGCCCGACCCTTCGCGTATTGGCGGAAGGTCGGGTATCAAGCCTATACCTGGATTTGTACCCATCGATAGTGCTGTGGGCTATTAACACCTGATAAGTCTGACCGTTGATTGAGTGATAATTCGTGCATGCTTGGACTATGGAGAGAGTTAAAGATTGCGTTACCGACACGGCTAAATAGTTGGGTTACCCAGAGATGAAACCCGAGCAACTTGAAGTAGCTGCTACTTCCATTGAGGGCAGAGATGTTTTTTCAGTTCTGCCTATTGGCTTTGGCAAGAGTTTATGTTACACTTGCTTGCCACTAGCGTTTGATAAATTTATGAAAAAAGAGCGAGGCTATTCTTTAGTCATCGTCTTGTGCAACTTCTACATCGTGTTACATCAATAATTTACTACTCACAATTACAGGCAGCAACGTATTGCTCAATGCTTAATTGCGTAATTATCACTCAATCAACGGTCAGACTAATCAGGTGTTACTAGCCCACAGCACTATCAGATGGGTACAAATCCAGGTATAGGCTTGATACCTGACCTTCCGCCAATACGCGAAGGTCGGGCTACGCCCAACTATATTTGAATGGCAAAGCAGTACCATAGATTTGCATATTTCTTTGTACTGCAAGTTGATAGTGGCAATACCAATGGTACAAACGTTGCTTACTGAGGTCAGTGATGACTACCAAGGAAATCAATCAAAATTTTAAATTCTAAAACTTCAATTGTATAAACAGTACCATCCGCCTGGTAAATTCCAATGCATCACTACTGAAGTAATGCCCCCAATCAACCAGCTTTCTGTAAATATAAATTTACATACTACACTGTACTTTGCCGCTCATAATTCTGTCAATATGCTGTGTGAAAGTCGTCGTAAAATAAAAAATAAAAAAACCCCGCTCCCATCACCACAATAATGGAGCAAGTTGTTAAAACCTGTAACACCTACATGTAGCTGCTCTTGATATAATTTACATGTATATCATCAAAGTTGAAAAACAAGTGACCTAGGTGTAACTGGAAAACGATATAAGATGTTCTTCGTTACACTTCTTCGTGGAAAAAAAAAGTGCGTCTTTAATAAGAATTGAGATTAAACATTAACCAGTTAAATAAATCCTTAAAACCGTTCAAGCCCCTGGGTCCACTCCACTGCAAAGGGGATACATGTCCACCCACAACATTTGCACGTTCACATCACTGTTAATTCTAAATGTACATGTGCACATCTGTGCACTATGTGTGGTGGTCATGTACATGCACACAGTAGTTAGCATGCACTGCCACAAATGCACACAAATATGTACACACATACATGCATACACGTATACACATACACATGAGTTACATGTACATGTACATACACACATGTATGCACACACACGTACACAAGTATGCACACACATGCACACACACGTACACAAGTATGCACACACATGCACACATATACACATACACATGTATACAATAATGCACACACATACACACATGTAATGCACACACACATACACATACATACATGTATACACATACATGTACATACATACATGGGTACACACGTAAGACACCCACCTGTGACCTTGGTATCCAACATAAAGTCCATCCCTTGCTTCTTCAGGATCCTTTGGAAATTCTTACTGCATGCGGGAAGAGAACATGCTTAAGGTCACCTAGACAACCGAATGATGGCCTACACCAACACAACACTCACGATATCTCCATGTCGATACCCATCCCACCCACGTGACCCAAGAACTCCACTGCAGTGACCTTTGACCCCAGTCGTGACCACACCGATCCCTGGTTCAAACAGATGTGGAAAAGAAAGATTGAAAAATTGACATGATATTGACATACTGTACTGTGTACATGTGTGCAGAGGTCCATATATGTACATGTGTGCAGAGGTCCATATATGTACATGTGTGCAGAGGTCCATATACAGTGTACTGTGTACATGCACATGCACATGTACAGAAGCCCTACAACTGCATATATATATGTAAGAATGTGCTAAATATAGGAACTTTCATTTTCCAAATTTATCATTCAAACATGTTGTTTCCTCGCTTTTGACACCTTCAAATCCTACACAAATGCCACCCACTTCATCGTAGGTACATTTGTATACGCGACCACGTTTTAGCAGGCTGTCAACCTCCTTATTTTATCATCTTCCTCTTTTCTGGGTGGCCACAAAGTAAGGACAGTGGTCCAACTACATGTAGTACATGTACATGTACACGTATTATAGCACCAGCAATGTTGTCCCCATGTCCACATGTGTGCAAATACATGCAAGTGTGTATATGTATACATGAACTGATGAATATGCACATGTACATGTAGATGGACATACATGTGATATTCAAGCACGCATGTACATGTACATGTACATGCGTGCTTGAATATCACATGTATGTCCATACATCACATGTACATGTACATATACATGTACATGTACATATCTATCTATAAGTCACGTACACACTGTGTATGTGTGCATGCAAACATACACATGATGCTGTTGTAAACACGTACATGTTTGTACACACATGTACGTGTACACACAAAGCACAAATGCTATCCATAACACACCCACATAAACACACACACATGCCCACATAAACACACACACATGCCCACATAAACACACACACATATGCCCACATAAACACACACACACATATGCCCACATAAACACACACACACATATGCCCACATAAACACACACACACACATATGCCCACATAAACACACCATGTGGATATTACACAAACCCTACCACTCCATGACGTATACACATGTACATGTACTTTTTAATAACAATGCACACGTACCGCACACACCAAACAACAAATACAAAACATTCACTGTGTGTTGTGTTGGTGATACGCAGAGGTACATGTATACATGTGTACCCTTTTACACCCATGTACAACAATGCAGCAAGATCAAATCTTGGTGAAACAATTTGAGTATTGTACTGCTGGACACCTGACTGCACATGTGCATAGACAATAAACCTCACCCAATGACTAAGGAAGGCAGATACATACAGTGCCGTCCACCCACAAGTTCACACTCGCACGTGTGTGTATGCGAGTCGAGTGTGAGTGCAATTAGCAAGTGCAATTAGCCCTCAATACGCGCGCTGTTCGAGCGTCACTCAAATACCTATTTACGGCATAGCTACAGATGATTACGTTAGTTTCAAGCTATTAATAGTATATGTTTTTGTTCCAGCTGTTTAGCTTTGGAGTTAAGGCGCGCGAGTCATTACACTCGATCAAGTCACGCGCGAGTCGAGCGCGTGTCGAGTGCAAGTCAAGCGCGCGCGAGTGTGAGCTTGTGGGTGAAGAGGCACAAACTGAAAGATTAAATTTAATCATTGCGCACACCAACACACCCATACATTTCATCCAGTACGTGTAACACGTGCACACATCACATACATGTACGTCACACCAGCACATGTACACATGTGTACGTACACCTAACCCACACATGGTACAGTGGAAATGTTAACACCTTGCTACAGTGAAAACTAACCATTCATAGTTTTCTCCGGCACCCGATAATTGCATTAGTCGGTAATAACATGTATCCTGTGCCGGGAAAGCTAACTATTTTCCACTGCAGTGAGGTGTCACGTTTCCACTGTAGTGAGCTGGGCACAGTACACAACACTTACTGAAATGATATCTACATCTACATGACAACTTGCATTCATGACAGCCACATGACACTCCCATTGACCAAATGTACACACACACACACACACGCATGCACCCACACACACGCAAGCACGCACACACACACACACACACACAGCTCAACAACAAAATAAAATTTACAAGCGGTCAACTAACCAGTTCAACACCTATCACTCCAGCTCCAATGACCACCATCTTCTCAGGGACCTTGGTCAGGGACAGTGCTCCAGTGGAGGACACCACTGTCTTCTCATCAATCTGCACAAACAACAGGACAAACAGTAAACAGAACATACAAAAACAAAAGTAATTCCATATATGTTTTCTTTTTTAAATTATGTATTAGCTGGTTACATGCTTACATGCACATCACTACAGATATGACCAAATGGTCAGTTTCCATACATATACATTGTATATACATGTATCTAAATGTATACATTTGTACATGTATTTGTGATAAAAACCTATAGCCCCACAGTACACCTACATGTATAACCCCACAGCACACCTATAACCCCACAGTACACCTATAACCCCACAGCACACCTATAACCCCACAGTACACCTATAACCCCACAGCACACCTATAACCCCACAGTACACCTATAACCCCACAGTACACCTATAACCCCACAGTACACCTATAACCCCACAGTACACCTATAACCCCACAGTACACCTATAACCCCACAGTACACCTATAACCCCACAGTACACCTATAACCCCACAGTACACCTATAACCCCACAGCACACCTATAACCCCACAGCACACCTATAACCCCACAGCACACCTATAACCCCACAGTACACCTATAACCCCACAGTACACCTATAACCCCACAGCACACCTATAACCCCACAGTACACCTATAACCCCACAGCACACCTATAACCCCACAGTACACCTATAACCCCACAGCACACCTATAACCCCGCAGTACACCTATAACCCCACAGCACACCTATAACCCCACAGTACACCTATAACCCCACAGTACACCTATAACCCCACAGTACACCTATAACCCCACAGTACACCTATAACCCCACAGTACACCTATAACCCCACAGTACACCTATAACCCCACAGTACACCTATAACCCCACAGTACACCTATAACCCCACAGTACACCTATAACCCCACAGCACACCAGTATACCTACATGTACATGTACATGTCACTATAGTGATTTTGCTGGACACTCTCCCATACAAGCACATGTACATATGCATATGCAGTTTTACTGGTCAAGGAATCTCTGGAATTCATACCACCATTGGCTGTGCTGAACACTGCTTTAAACAAGGGTCTTGTGATGGAGATCTACTCAAGGGTGCCGACCTACTGAACACAATGCATACACCCAACTGTACAGGTACAGGTAATGGATCCAGTTGCACACATACTCAAAAGATGACCAGTGCCTGATATTAAAACATTAACACAGCACACGTGTACACATGCAATTTTCAACACACACAAGTACAAAGTGACTGTCAGATTCAAATACAACACACACACACACACACACACACACACACACACACACACACACACACACACACACACACACACACACACACACACACACACACACAAACAATCCCACACATGTATGTTTCAATGGAAGAGGGAGTGTTACATAAACCAACTGCTACCCACAGCTATTTGTTGTTGGCTTCCATGTAAAACAAACACGATATCAATACATGTGGCACCAAGAAACATGTACACCCACACTCCACTACAGGCACATACATGTACACCCTCACCCCACTACAGGCACATACACCCTCACCCCACTACAGGCACATACACCCTCACTCCACTACAGGCACATACATGTACACCCTCACTCCACTACAGGCACATACACCCTCACTCCACTATAGGCACATACACCCTCACCCCACTACAGGCACATACACCCTCACTCCACTACAGGCACATACACCCTCACTCCACTACAGGCACATACATGTACACCCCACCCCACTACAGGCACATACACCCTCACCCCACTACAGGCACATACATGTACACCCTCACCCCACTACAGGCACATACACCCTCATCCCACTACAGGCACATACACCCTCACCCCACTACAGGCACATACACCCCACCCCACTACAGGCACAGAACCTTCACCTCCACTGCTAAGCTGCATGCTAAGCGTGCTGGTTGCTTCATGCACATGTATGATAGCTAGATGGAGCTTTGGAGTTTAAACACAACAGCAATCATGTACATATTACAACACACTGCATGTACAAACAGACATACCACAACACTCACAAACACGCACATCCCGACACGCACATACCCATATGTATTAAATGCACACCTGCTTTTACCTCGATACCGGGAAAGGGTGTAACCTCCGACCCCGTTGCTATTAGAATATTCTTTGTTTTGAGCACCTGCTTGCCTCCACCTGATTGGTGGACAGTGACCTCATTTGGACTGGTGATAGTACCATGCCCTTGTACATGAGTCACCTGGGAGGGATGAGAGGGGAGGAGGAGGGAGGAGGAAGAGGGAGGAGGAAGAGGGAGGAGGAAGAGGGAGGAGGAGTGGTTGTGTAAAAGAGGAGGGGTGGAGTGATAGCATCCCTGTTTGATACAACATTACACTGCTCTGAAATAATATTCGAAAATTGCATACAAGAATGTTCAAAGTGAAGTGTAAGGGAGTGGGAAGAGGTGGAGTGAGGGAGATTGATGTGAGGTTGTGTGGAGGTAGGTGTGCATGAAGGTGGAGGTAGGTGTGCATGAAGGTGGAGGTAGGTGTGCATGAAGGTGGAGGTAGGTGTGCATGAAGGTGGAGGTAGGTGTGCATGAAGGTGGAGGTAGGTGTGCATGAAGGTGGAGGGAGGTGTGCATGAAGGTGGAGGTAGGTGTGCATGGAGGTGGAGGTAGGTGTGCATGAAGGTGGAGGTAGGTGTGCATGAAGGTGGAGGCAGGTGTGCATGGAGGTGGAGGTAGGTGTGCATGAAGGTGGAGGTAGGTGTGAATGAAGGTGGAGGTAGGGAGAGAGAGGGAGGGAGGTGCGCATGAAGGTGGAGGTAGGTGTGCATGAAGGTGGAGGTAGGTGTGCATGAAGGTGGAGGTAGGTGTGCATGGAGGTGGAGGTAGGTGTGCATGAAGGTGGAGGTAGGTGTGCATGAAGGTGGAGGTAGGTGTGCATGAAGGTGGAGGCAGGTGTGCATGGAGGTGGAGGTAGGTGTGCATGAAGGTGGAGGTAGGTGTGAATGAAGGTGGAGGTAGGGAGAGAGAGGGAGGTAGGTGTGCATGAAGGTGGAGGTAGGTGTGCATGAAGGTGGAGGTAGGTGTGCATGAAGGTGGAGGTAGGTGTGCATGAAGGTGGAGGTAGGTGTGCATGAAGGTGGAGGTAGGTGTGCATGGAGGTGGAGGTAGGTGTGCATGAAGGTGGAGGTAGGTGTGCATGAAGGTGGAGGCAGGTGTGCATGGAGGTGGAGGTAGGTGTGCATGAAGGTGGAGGTAGGTGTGAATGAAGGTGGAGGTAGGGAGAGAGAGGGAGGGAGGTGCGCATGAAGGTGGAGGTAGGTGTGCATGAAGGTGGAGGTAGGTGTGCATGGAGGTGGAGGTAGGTGTGCATGAAGGTGGAGGTAGGTGTGCATGAAGGTGGAGGCAGGTGTGCATGGAGGTGGAGGTAGGTGTGCATGAAGGTGGAGGTAGGTGTGAATGAAGGTGGAGGTAGGGAGAGAGAGGGAGGGAGGTGCGCATGAGGGTGGAGGTAGGAAGAGGGAGGTGTGCATGAGGGTGGAGGTAGGAAGAGGGAGGTGTGCATGAGGGTGGAGGGAGGAAGAGGTAGGTGTGCATGAGGGTGGAGGGAGGAAGAGGGAGGTAGGTGTGCATGAAGGTGGAGGGAGGAAGAGGGAGGTAGGTGTGCATGAAGGTGGAGGGAGGAAGAGGGAGGTGTGCATGAAGGTGGAGGGAGGAAGAGGGAGGTGTTTATGTTGACCGCACTAAATAACATACCACCAACAAGCAAAGACAATCACAGACAGCCCTTGTGTGCACATTTTCTTGGCAACAGCAGTTGTGTAAATTGCATTCATCAACTTAATTATTTAAATACCACAATCTTTCACACCTTTTAAACCCAGTCTTTTGTTTTTTGTTGTCAAAAAGATATCAAGTGACTTGTCCTTCACATTACTTTGATTAGTAATGGTAATATACATGACTTTGATTAGTAATGGTAATATACATGACTTTGATTAGTAATGGTAATATACATGACTTTGATTAGTAATGGTAATATACATGACTTTGATTAGTAATGGTAATATACATGACTTTGATTAGTAATGGTAATATACATGACTTTGATTAGTAATGGTAATATACATGACTTTGATTAGTAATGGTAATATACATGACTTTGATTAGTAATGGTAATATACATGACTTTGATTAGTAATGGTAATATACATGACTTTGATTAGTAATGGTAATATACATTACTTTGATTAGTAATGGTAATATACATGACTTTGATTAGTAATGGTAATATACATTACTTTGATTAGTAATGGTAATATACATGACTTTGATTAGTAATGGTAATATACATGACTTTGATTAGTAATGGTAATATACATGACTTTGATTAGTAATGGTAATATACATGACTTTGATTAGTAATGGTAATATACATGACTTTGATTAGTAATGGTAATATACATGACTTTGATTAGTAATGGTAATATACATTACTTTGATTAGTAATGGTAATATACATGACTTTGATTAGTAATGGTAATATACATGACTTTGATTAGTAATGGTAATATACATTACTTTGATTAGTAATGGTAATATACATGACTTTGATTAGTAATGGTAATATACATGACTTTGATTAGTAATGGTAATATACATGACTTTGATTAGTAATGGTAATATACATGACTTTGATTAGTAATGGTAATATACATGACTTTGATTAGTAATGGTAATATACATGACTTTGATTAGTAATGGTAATATACATGACTTTGATTAGTAATGGTAATATACATGACTTTGATTAGTAATGGTAATATACATGACTTTGATTAGTAATGGTAATATACATGACTTTGATTAGTAATGGTAATATACATGACTTTGATTAGTAATGGTAATATACATGACTTTGATTAGTAATGGTAATATACTTCACATGAGTAATGGTAACATCCATGTTTAAGCTAACATTGATATGTAAGGGAGATAAGGGAGGAGGGGGGGGGGGGGGGAACCCCCCAAACAGATGATATCATACAAGTACATACTGAACTAGCCATAAAGATGTATAGTGTTGCAAAGGGGCCTTTGAACAGACGTTGGAATTTACATGTACAAGTAGGATGTCAGAATTCACAATGTCCGATTATTTCAGACTACATGTATGCCAGATATTGGATTCTAGAGTATGACCATTTGCATTGCACCACCTTATCCATAGCAAGAAACCACAAATGAATCACAAGGGATTTGTTTCAATAATACTCTAAAAGCCACACACCAGCCCCCCCCCCCCCCCTCCCCCACCCCCCACCTTGTGCATGCTTTGATAAAGAGGAATCTGAAGTTTGGCAAAGTGGTAGTGGAGCACCAAGGGTAGTCCACTTCCAGTTTGCACCAACCAATGCTCCATCTGAAACCTTTTCATCGCGTGATTTATTTCAAAGAAATAGCTCTATTCAGACTCATACATGTAGGTCTGGTACATGTATGTGCCTTGTATGAAATTGGAAGAATAAGACTTGACCCAGCATGAGTCTGAATCTTATCAATTGGGTACCAGTTGAAGTAATTACAGCATTGAGCATGTCCATAAATTTTGGAATGATTTGGACAGCTAAAAGTATATACATGTACACTGCCACACTGCTATGCACTCACATCCACAGTATCATTAATATCGATTTGCAGTCAGTAATTAAAAAATTAGCATTGGACGTTCGAGGGCGTTCAAATCGAACGTCCATCAAAGTCCAAACATGCACCCTGTGTTTAATTGCCAAGGTGGTAAGGCCAAAAATACACTGGGCAATATTTTGAATGCATCTCCGAGGGTGGGGGGGCAAGGAAAATTGTATGGGATCCCCATCATCCAATATTGTAGGGCTTAATGAGAGGATTACAAATCTGCTTTTAAAATAAAAATCACACGTAAAAGAAAAAAGATACGAGGGATCAAAAGTGGGGGGCGTAGGGGGTACCACTACATTTTCACATGATTTGTGTTTTTTTGGTTCGCTTTGGATTTACACGGGAGTAGCACTCCCTGCCAAAGAACCTCACTGAGATCTCACACATAATCGCTAGACACTTGTAAAACCGTCAGTGATGGATTTAACGTTTAACCCCCTTGTTTTGTTATTTCCTATTGCTAACAAAATTAGGAAATAACCACAAGGGGGTTAAATGTTAAATCCATCACTGACGGTTTTACAAGTGTCTAGCGATTATGTGTGAGATCTCAGTGAGGTTCTTTGGCTGGGAGGAATAGATCAATGCTACTCCCGTGTAAATCCAAAACGAAACAAAAAAGATACAAAAACATGTGAAAATGTAATGAGCGTAGGGTGGTACCCCCTACGCCCCCCGCTTTTGATCTCTCGTATCTTTTTTTCATTTACGCCCGATTCGTATTTTGAAAGCAGACTTGTAATTCTCTCATCCAGCTTTACAGCTTTTGAACGATGGGGGGGGGGGGGGGGGGTGGTGGTGGTGGTGGTGGTGGTGGTGTATTCTCTCCCCCCCCCCCCCCCCCCCCCCCGTGCATCTCAATCAAAATTTAACTCCATGCATGAAATAATGACCAGAGAGTGTAACACATATTATACAATGTACACCTCATCACACACCTCATCACACATTACACCTCATCACACACCTCATCACACACCTCATCATACATCACACCTCATCACACATTACACCTCATCACACACCTCATCACACATTACACCTCATCACACATCACACCTCATCACACACCTCATCACACATTACACCTCATACATCACACCTCATCACACATTACACGTCATCACACATCACACCTCATCACCATCACACATTACACCTCATCACAACTGTCCAAACCACACACAGAACTCATCACCACCAGCACGAAAGTGTTCATCACAAACCGATAAGTATACATGTACATCCACATCCCCACATCACCACATCACATCCTTCACCTCATCACATCCTTCACTTCATCCCCACATCACATCCTTCACCTCATCACATCACATCCTTCACTTCATCACCACATCACATCCTTCACCTCATCCCCACATCACATCCTTCACCTCATCACCACATCACATCCTTCACCTCATCACCACATCACCACATCACATCCTTCACCTCATCACCACATCACATCCTTCACCTCATCACCACATCACATCCTTCACCTCATCACCACATCACCACATCACATCCTTCACCTCATCACCACATCACATCCTTCACTTCATCCCCACATCACATCCTTCACTTCATCACCACATCACATCCTTCACTTCATCACCACATCACATCCTTCACTTCATCCCCACATCACATCCTTCACTTCATCCCCACATCACATCCTTCACTTCATCCCCACATCACATCCTTCACTTCATCCCCACATCACATCCTTCACTTCATCCCCACATCACATCCTTCACTTCATCCCCACATCACATCCTTCACTTCATCCCCACATCACATCCTTCACTTCATCCCCAAATCACATCCTTCACTTCATCCCCACTTCACTTCATCCCCACATCACATCCTTCACTTCATCCCCACATCACATCCTTCACTTCATCCCCACATCACATCCTTCACTTCATCCCCACATCACATCCTTCACTTCATCCCCACATCACATCCTTCACTTCATCCCCACTTCACTTCATCCCCACATCACATCCTTCACTTCATCACCACATCACATCCTTCACTTCATCACCACATCACATCCTTCACTTCATCCCCCACATCACATCCTTCACTTCATCCCCACTTCACTTCATCCCCACATCACATCCTTCACTTCATCACCACATCACATCCTTCACTTCATCACCACATCACATCCTTCACTTCATCCCCACATCACATCCTTCACTTCATCCCCACATCACATCCTTCACTTCATCACCACATCACATCCTTCACTTCATCCCCACATCACATCCTTCACTTCATCCCCAAATCACATCCTTCACTTCATCCCCACATCACATCCTTCACTTCATCACCACATCACATCCTTCACTTCATCCCCACATCACCTCATCACCTCAGCACATCCTCACCTTGTTGTTCTTGAAAAGGTAAGCCACCCCACTGGTAAGGCCCTTGACAGCTTCCTCCTTCTGCTTGAGCATGTTGGGCAGGTTCAAGCTCAAACCACTAACTGCACACAGAAAGGGTAGCAGATAATGATATCTCACACCTTTAGCAAGATCCTGATTGTACATGCTGGCAACCTAACTGTTGCTTCTATCGCAACTGCACAACATGGTACTTCCCTTCCTTGGTTCTGATGTAATACATGTACATGCACATCTAACATGAGCACTTGATCTAAGTGTGCTCTTATCCCAAGGACTGTGCACATTTATGCACATTATGGTCACTGCACAAACAGTAAAGGATTACAGTAGTTTTACTAAGTTTTACAGAGTTAATCCCTTGCTTTTACTACTGCCAGTAAACTGGCAATAGTATAGTCCCTGTACACATACATGTACTGAGGCAGTAATCCTAGTAAAAACTATAGTAATCTTAGTAAAAACTACAGTAATCTTGGTAAACCTACATGTACAGAAATGCTCCACTGTTCTTTCAGTGTGCATGTATGCCCAAGGTAAGTAATCAAATGATACACATGTGGTTAGTGAGGTTGAGGGGCCAGTTGGCAAGGTGACAGTTGGGGGGTACACAGGAACAAGGATGTGGAGGCATGTGGGGTGATGTGTGGTGGAATGTGGGGTAGGGGAGAAAAGGAACTCTACTAGGAAAGAGTGTGCTTATTGGGAAAGCCCAAACACTTCAACCTCTAAAGCCACTTTGGAAAGGTGTCAGCCAATCCTTTCCTCTACACAAACCATCACTGGCCCTTGGAATATAAGGCCACCATACTTGGGATATAAGGCCAGCATACTTGGGATATAAGGCCACCATATTTGTGATATAAGGCCAGCATACTTGGGATATAAGGCCACCATACTTGTGATATAAGGCCACCATACTTGTGATATAAGGCCACCATACTTGGGATATAAGGCCACCATACTTGGGATATAAGGCCACCATACTTGTGATATAAGGCCACCATACTTGTGATATATGGCCACCATACTTGTGATATAAGGCCACCATACTTGTGATATAAGGCCACCATACTTGTGATATAAGGCCAGCATACTTGGGATATAAGGCCACCATACTTGTGATATAAGGCCACCATACTTGGGATATAAGGCCACCATACTTGGGATATAAGGCCACCATACTTGTGATATAAGGCCACCATACTTGTGATATAAGGCCACCATACTTGTGATATAAAGCCAGCATACTTGTGATATAAGGCCAGCATACTTGTGATATAAGGCCAGCATACTTGGGATATAAGGCCAGCATACTTGGGATATAAGGCCAGCATACTTGGGATATAAGGCCACCATACTTGGGATATAAGGCCACCATACTTGGGATATAAGGCCACCATACTTGGGATATAAGGCCACATCATACTCTAGGGCAACATGAACATGTTGCCAGAAACTCAATTTACTGATGAACATTTGCCCACATTAATTTTGAGCTTAGCGTACAGTGGCCATAATTACATAGCACAAGCCTATGGTGATAGTGTAGAATGCAAGTTGATTACAGCTCAGTTGTACTCATCTTTCGATCACTGACACTCAGAGCACGCTTCTTACATGCATTCATTCACTACACACACACACACGCACACACATAAACACATCCACACACACACACGCACACACATACCATCAATTCCTCTCTTTGAGAACTCGTGCTGGGCCACATGATAGAGGTGGGAGTTGTGAAGCAAAGCCTGAAATAAAAAAAATAAAAATAGATGTATGTGCACCCCATAGCCATATTGTGGATATAGATGTAGAATGCAGACGTTGTCTAGTGTGGACAGTTCACGAGTTTTAGAGGCACATGCACACACGTAGTGCAGACCAACCTTCGACGGAATGCATCCAACGTTCAGACAGGTACCCCCAAGGGTCTTGTCCTTCTCCACACACACAGTCTGCAGAAAGTGATGTCATAATCACAACACCATCCACCAAAAATAATAATTTATATATACATGTAATTACGTCACAGATCACATGAAAGTGAGGTGTGTTTTAATTAACACACACACACACACACACACACACACACACACACACACACACACACACACACACACACACACACACACACACACACACACTAATGAACAGTAGCTCTGAACTAGCACAACACTAGGAGATGGACGAGGGTGAACATACATATGTACATGTACTGTCGCTACCCAGCCAATTATCAAGTGATGGGTGAGTCACCTGAAAAATCAAGCACCTCTGTTGAGTATTTGCAAACTGATACACACTTTAGAGCTTAAATTGAAACATCAAAACTGTAGCCAATTTTCAAATGTCTGTGTTCCCATGTTCTCCATTTGGGGTAAAGATCCGAAACAACTTTGCTGAACTACATGTACCCATTATTAGAGTACATGCATGAGGCCTGCCTGGGGAAGAGTATGAGGCCTGCCTGGGGAAGAGTATGAGGCCTGCCTGGGGAAGAGTATGAGGCCGGCCAGGGGAAGAGTATGAGGCCTGCCTGGGGAAGAGTATGAGGCCTGCCTGGGGAAGAGTATGAGGACTGCCTGGGGAAGAGTATGAGGCCTGCCTGGGGAAGAGTATGAGGCCTGCCTGGGGAAGAGTATGAGGCCTGCCTGGGGAAGAGTTTGCCTCAAGAGAAGAGTGCTGTTATGCTGAATTGTAGTTTGCACATGGTTTTTAATGCAATTGTGGTCATGTATAGATAAAACAACTATATTGGCAAAACCATTCCCTGGTAGGATGTAAGGTGAAATGGGAGTGTTATTTATGTACACAATACAACACACATGTACCCATAACACATCACTTTGATTCATATATATGGTACTGCCCATACATGGTACTTTATACATGCAGTAACCTTTACTTTGACTGATACCAAATGTTTGGCTGACCAGACTTCAGCTACCCCCTCCCCCCCCCCCCTTCCCCCTTCCTCTCAACATACACCACACAAAGGGTTAATCATCATATGACAAAATGTTGAAGGGAAGAGGTGGTACATGTATGTTGAAGGGCTCAAACATATATATGTACATCAATGTATATAGTCATACACCTCAACATACATGCCGACATACACCATCCCCTCCCCTCAACACACTCCACATACACATGCACACTGACCCTCCCCCTCAACACACACATGCACACTGACATACATGTACACCATCCCTTTCCCTCAACACACTCCACATACACATGCACACTGACACATCCCATCCCCTCCCCTCAACACACACACGTACACCGACATACACCATCCCTTCCCCCTCAACACACTTAACCCATACATGCATGCAAGCAAACACTACTTTAAGGCTGGCTTAAATCTACAGACACAGGTACGCATGGATAAATAGCAAGTTTGAAGTCATTTTGCAGCATAATTAAAATTAAGGTGACATACATGTACACACATGTAGTGAAAAAATAAAGTTCATGTTATTTAAAAAGAGATGCAACAGAGTGTGGTACTTGAGAGGTACATTATGGCACACAAAGGTAGTGGCGTATCCAGAGAGGGTGCTCCGGGTGCTTGAGCACCCCCCTCGACCAAAACCCCTCGACCAAAATTGTAACCCGGCATTAATTATTAATGATAACGTATTTGCTGTGCGCCAAACAAAGGCCCCCACTTTTCATATCGGACCTGAAGCGAACTCCCCCCCCCCCCCCCCCCTCGACTTTTCGTATCGGACCTCATATTAAGCACCCCCCTTGCTGAAATCCTGGATACACCACTGCAAAGGTGTGTGATGGCCACGTGAGAGGAGTGCTTTGCATATCACCATGGTAACAGACTATTCATAAGACCATCAAACCACACACACACACACACACATGCACACACACACACACACACACACACGCACACACACACACACACACACACACACACACACACACACACACACACACACACACACACACACACACACACACACACACACACACACACACCTTACCTTCATCCCGAGCTGGGCTGCCTTGATGGCGGCCACATACCCTCCTGGTCCGCTGCCTATGACTACCAGATCTGCCTCATCTGAATCAAGAAGAAAAAAAATTTGGGGTGTTTATCGCGGTTAATTAGTGAAGTACCTGAACTGCTGCTGGCAAATCGTCTGAAATGGACTGCACTCCGCACATGTAGGGACTAGTAAAATTATATAACTTCACGAAAGAAGAGGTTGACATTTACTAACTCGTATGTGACATGCCGTTCGCATAAGTGCAGCCATCTCGGGGACCAGAGGTTGCTAGATCACGCGATGCAACGTAAGGGGGCGTGGCTTTAACGGTATATATAACCTATAATCGCTAATGAGCTGAGACTCGTGAATTATAGCAAATTTATCGTTGCGCCCAGAAATGTCCCAGCGACCCACAAAGATCTGCGAACTGAGTTTTGGCGTCATATTCGAGCTCTGCAAGCACCTTGATCAACCGAGTCAACGCAATTGGAAGGCTCTTCTCGCTAAGGCGCCCGGTGCGTTACACCAACAAAACATAATAATAAATACTGTTCCATCGCGTTCTAGGTTTTATGCTGTATGCAGCTAATGTTGCAAGTCGCGCACACACGCACTCACACGGGTAAACACTTACGGTGACTTCAAAGGCGCGCCAATTGTCGAACATGAATCGATCGCCCACGAACACAAAAATAAATTAGCTCTAAACCTGTTTTGCAGCATGTTTAACAAAAGTACCATTTTCCCCCTGTTCCCCCCTGTTTCCCCCCTGTTCCCATTCCAAAGGTACCGTGTACACGTCCTTCGATGTCGGCGCCTTTGAACGCATCGGGAACCAGCCCAACGGCAGCGCAACACAAGCGGTCATCAACGACTTCATGACGCGAGGGTACACCGTGGACGACCTCTTCCTGATGCTGAACGCCATCGAGCACGTAGAGGGAATGAGGGTGATCAGAAACCACGGTGAGCTTGACTAGAGCACACATCACCATCACTAGTGCACATCACCATCACCAGAGCACACATCACCATCACCAGAGCACATCACCATCACTAGAGCACATCATCACCATCACTAGAGCACACATCACCATCACCAGAGCACATCACCATCACTAGAGCACACACCACCATCACTAGAGCACACATCACCATCACTAGAGCACATCACCATCACCAGAGCACATCACCATCACTAGAGCACACATCACCATCACCAGAGCACACACCACCATCACTAGAGCACACATCACCATCACCAGAGCACACATCACCATCACCAGAGCACATCACCATCACTAGAGCACACATCACCATCACTAGAGCACACATCACCATCACTAGAGCACACATCATCATCACCAGAGCATACATCACCATCACTAGAGCACACATCACCATCACCAGAGCACACATCACCATCACTAGAGCACACATCACCATCACTAGAGCACACATCACCATCACCAGAGCACATCATCACCATCACCAGAGCACATCACCATCACTAGAGCACACATCACCATCACTAGAGCACACATCAACATCACTAGAGCACACATCATCATCACCAGAGCACACATCACCATCACTAGAGCACACATCACCATCACCAGAGCACACATCACCATCACTAGAGCACACATCACCATCACTAGAGCACACATCACCATCACCAGAGCACACATCACCATCACTAGAGCACACATCACCATCACCAGAGCACATCACCATCACTAGAGCACACATCACCATCACTAGAGCACACATCATCACCAGAGCACATCACCATCACCAGAGCACACATCACCATCACTAGAGCACACATCACCATCACTAGAGCACACATCACCATCACCAGAGCACACATCACCATCACTAGAGCACACATCACCATCACCAGAGCACATCACCATCACTAGAGCACACATCACCATCACTAGAGCACACATCACCATCACCAGAGCACATCACCATCACTAGAGCACACATCACCATCACTAGAGCACACATCACCATCACCAGAGCACACATCACCATCACTAGAGCACACATCACCATCACCAGAGCACATCACCATCACTAGAGCACACATCACCATCACTAGAGCACACATCACCATCACCAGAGCACACATCACCTTCGCCATCAGTCCACAACTCTTACATCATATCCCAAATAATGAAACAACACTTGCTTGCAAGCTACAAACAAGAGGCTTCCTTCCTACTACCACTACTACTGTGTACTACACCTATATGATAGTTAGCTTTGTTAATTGTCAGATGTTGAACTGGTCATTACTGTGCAATCTCCCATACACCTACATGTATATAAATGGAACCTGTGTCTTGTATTTGTGCACCCACATGCACAATAATTGTATACATATATATATATATATATATAAAATTATAATTATATATATATATATGTGCATGTCACTATTTACAGTGCATGTGTACATGTATATGTACATTGTGTAGCACACCTACCATACAAAATTAATAAAACTAAAATAGCATTTTCGTGGTCAAATAACTAAGGTGATTCATCTGTTTGTAACCCAAATTTCATTGGACAAAAGGCACACAAATCATTACACTCAAAATGCAGCTGTGCTGTCATCCACTGTAGCGGCAGATATGTATATTCAGTTCAGGGAGATCCTCTGGGATATTACCACACACCTTCAGTAGGCTTCAGGAGGCTTCAGGAGGCTGGTCATACATGTATTCATGCCAGGCAATGATTTCTCCCTGCTCTATATTTTTGTGGGTCTGGGGAGTGCCCACGGAAAAATTTTCTCCATGAAAATCTGAAAGTGTATATTTCTGTACAAACTAGTATATGCAGTACTGATACATCTATGTATGATACATACATGTATACATGTATGGTACATACATGTATGCACATATGATACATACATGTATGCACATATGGTACGTACATGTATACACATATGGTACATACATGTATACACATATGGTACATACATGTGTACACATATGGTACATACATGTATGCACGTATGGTACATACATGCACACATGTATGTGTGTACCTATACATGCTTTGATTGTGTATATGATATGGCTGTGTGTATTTTATTTTAAAATAGCACTGGTATTCATTCACCCAATGGTTTTCCTGCTGTTGATGTAAACTATACGGTTTGATATAATTGCACCCCCATTCCAATATAAGCACACCATCTTAAAAGGACACGTTACCCCTGCAAAAATTTGTATTCCTTCACTAGCACGTGTGCGTGTGTGTGTGTGTGTGTGATGCTGTGAAGCAACCACACTGCGTATTGTATCGCATTAGAACCACTACATTTATGTACCACTATAGGACAACTATGTACCATACTATAGGACCACTATGTACCACTATAGGACCACTATGTACCATATTATAGGACCACTATGTACCACTATAGGACCACTATGTACCACTATAGGACGACTATGTACCATATTATAGGACCACTATGTACCACTATAGGACCACTATGTACCACTATAGGACGACTATGTACCATACTATAGGACCACTATGTACCACTATAGGACCACTATGTACCATACTATAAGATCACTATGTACCATACTATAGGACCACTATGTACCATACTATAAGATCACTATGTACCATACTATAGGACCACTATGTACCATACTATAGGACCACTATGTACCATACTATAAGATCACTATGTACCATACTATAGGACCACTATGTACCATACTATAGGACCACTATGTACCATACTATAGGACCACTATGTACCATACTATAGGACCACTATGTACCATACTATAGGACCACTATGTACCATACTATAGGACCACTATGTACCATATTATAGGCGAGTTTGTATAGCGCGCGAAGCATGCAGTACGGCGCCAAAGGCGCCTCGTCCGCAAAGCGGACTCAGGACAAGGCCGTTCAATTTTTTTTATTTCAACAGGCTTCTTCATTGGAGAGTGTGCATTTAGCACGGGGGGTGTAATTTGACACCGGATTCGTTCTCCGGGTGGAAAGTTGGGTCCCCCCCGCGCACTTCGCGCGACCCTACCCTAGACTCTAAGGGGGCCCTTCGGGCCCTCCCTACCTTCCCTCTCTCCTAACATACCTGCTTCGCAGTCTTAGAGTAGGACCACTATGTACCATACTATAGAACCACTATGTACCTAACTATACGATCACTACGAATCATATCCAGTAGGCCTTATTTCAATGTGCGTTTATAGCAGAACAGGGCAGCACAAGTGGCCACTTGTAGTGATGTCACTTTTAATGTACTGAATATAAATGGTTATACTGTTCCCCGCCCCCCTGCCCCACCCCTTCCAATTGCAATAACCTTTCAATTCCATTTGCACCATAACATATGCACCATAACATATCACCATAACATATGCACCATAACATATCACCATAACATATGCACCATAAAATGTACCACACTTTGCTTACCATACTACATGTATAAAGATGTACATGTCTGAGCCACTCAACCTTTTGCCCTAGTGGTCCCTACAGTACACACCACTGTCCCCTCCATCACCAACACACCACACCACGTCACGCTATATTGCACCCTCACCCATCACCATGTGCACCAAACCACTACCCCTGCCGCTATCTATCTGCGCCACCTGTCATCACCCCCCAATCGCTCCAATCTGAATACGATAATAGCGCTTTGTCCTAGGTCATCTCATTGTGATGATTGAGCCTTGCTCCCAAGGTCACATTTGGTGGTGCTTTGTAAACCACTGCAGCGTTTAGCAGCAGAGATACATATGTTCATAGATATGGTCTTAAATTGGAGGGAGGGAGGGAGGGAGGGAGGGAGGGAGGGAGGGAGGGAGGGAGGGAGGGAGGGAGAGAGAGAGAGAGAGAGAGAGGGATTGATTGATGGCACACATACCCACTGGCTGTGTGACCTGTTTTACTACTGATTCTGCATCCCCCCCATGTTATACTAGTACTTGTACATGTGCAAAATATAACTTGCGCTCTAGTAGGAATGGAATACCAGGAATAGGCCAGCTTGCTGTGGTACTGACATTTGTCATGTTTCTAAACTTCTCTGCTGCAATGCAAATAATGATAGTTTTAACACTATGTGTACACGTATCTCATGCCTCCATGACCTATGTCTCCATGCTTACCTGAGAACCTTTTGGGTTGTTTATAAAAACATTGATAGAAAAAATGTGTAGTTTGTTGTATTCTGTTTCAGTATGGGGGTTAGTGTACAATAGTATTCACGAGCTCAGGCCCTCTTTGTCTCGTGTGGGTTGTCAGGGTCATCGTCTTGCGTGTTTGGCTCTAAAACCGCATCCTCCTGCGTGTCTGAAAATATGCTTAGTGATCCAACATTCTATTTGTTGCGCACCTTACTCTCCATGTCCCCCCCTCTCCCTCCCTCCTCCCCAAACCCCCCTGCAGTGTCTCCTAAAGTTAAGGAAGTGTTGGACTGCAGCAATGTGAATATGAGCACCGGTCAGAAGGAAGGTACGTTGGGGGGCATTATTAAGAGCACAGGTTAGAAGGAAGGTTTTTTGTGGGGCAGTATTATACCTACAAGACTCTTCCCTCTCCTTCATACATACATACATACACACATACATACATACATACATACACACACACATACATACATACATACATACATACATACATACATACATACATACATACATACATACATACATACATACATACATACATACATACATACATACATACATACATACATACATACATACATACATACATACATACATACATACATACATACATACATACATACATACATACATACATACATACGTACGTACGTACGTACGTACGTACATGCATACATACATACATACATGCATACATACAAATGTACGTACATACATACATACGTACATACATACATACATATATACATACATACATACATCACAGTCACATACTTACATACATGTACATATGCATCAAAGCCACACCCACAATATAGTTCATTACTACACTGTATGTACACATGTACACGTAGTAGGGTCATGTACAGATACAGTTAGTTAGAGAATAGTGTACATTCCTTACTCCCACCTGTACAGCCCCTCCCTCTTCCCCCTCCACCCCACCTGTACTGCCCCTCCCTCTTCCCCCCTCCTTCTGCCCCTCCCACTAACCCCACCTCCTCTCTACCCTATACTAGAATTGGCTACATCTCCCACCTCCACCCAGTTTGAGGTCCACCCAGAGTACGGGCCCCTCCCCCCTCCCACCCCTCCATCATCAGCCGACCTCTTCAAAGGCACCTCGCTGCGATGGATGGACGTCGGCATGGCAACGTGGGCCAGCGTAGAGCCGCCCCACAGCGCAAAGGCAGGCGGCCACACCTCCCAGCATGAGGGTGTGTGGCCGGGCTCTGCATATGCCACATATGCAGACCCTAGTTCCCGGGAGACAGCCGGGATAGACCATGAAGTCCGATATGTCGAACAGGCCACAATCACCGCGCCCCCTGCCCTTCCTACTGCTACTGGCCCCTCCCACATCCTGCCCGCGTACCGTACCAAGGTACCCCCCACCTGCCTACCCCTGTCCTATCCTCCTCCCCTCTCCTATCCTCCTCCTCTCTCCTATCCTCCTACCCTCTCCTACCCTCCACCGGATTGGTCCATGTCCTCCTCCGGCCAACATCCCCCGCCGGTTCACCACGCCCACCAACCCCAGCAGTGCTATCCCGGGATGTCCCACAGGACTGGGTACCCATCGCAACACATACCCTACCTTGCCGTCTCCCCACCTCACTACGATGGGAGTGGCCATTCTAACCCCTACCCTCCTGCCATATCCCCTGCCTCCCACCACCCCAACTGCATCTCCGCCCCTCCTTCGTTTGGCTCCTCCCCCTTCCAGCCGCCCGTCACGACACCTCCCTCCACATTTCAGCCCGCGTTCCAACCCACGGTACAGTCCCAGTTCCAATCCAGCAGTTCCGGCAGCAGGGACTCGACCGCCTTCATGCCGGTGTTCAAGGGCCCCCTGTCCCCGGACATGGGCGCGGGGACCCCCCCTCAGGGCCAGACCCCTCCCCCGCCCCCCATGGACATGTCCCCCAGCCTGAGTGCCCTGGTGTTCACCTACAGCGAGCTGAGCGACAGCACGGGGAACTTCACCGAGGGCCTGGTGGGACAGGGGTCCTTTGGGAGTGTATTCATGGCCATGGTGAGGGGGAATGGCCCCTATGCCATCAAGAAACTGCATAGCGTAAGTTTGGGGGGGTGGGGGGTAGGGGTGGGAGATTGCCTTTGGACCAATTGTTTTATTAGTGTGTGTATGTGTGTCTGTGTTTGTGTTCATTACTGTATGTGTGTATTTGTGTGTACATGTACATGTATGTATGCTTGTGTGCATGTGTGTGTGTGTGCATGTGTGTGTGTGCGTGTGTGTGTGTGTGTGCATGTGTGTGTGTGTTTGTTTGGGCTTCTATTTACTACTGTGAGTGTCTACTAGTGACAGGTGGTCTTCTTGGGTACAAGAGTTGGAGAGAACAAAAGTGCATTGTGGTAGTACAGAGCATACAGGGAGTAGAAGGTCCCTACCCCCAAAAGTCAATCGGAATAAGTGTTATACGTTTTGCCTCGATATAATGGTGGAAGCAATACATGTAGGGCACCGAAGTTAGGGAATTTGTAAGGTTTTAGGACTTCCTGTATGCAAATTTCAAGCTCTTAACAAACATAATGATTGCATGTCTAGCCACATGATTATGTAGCTAGACATGCCTCAATACCATTGGTGTATATGTAGATGCTTATATAATACCATATAATACCATATGTATTGATGTATAAATACTCATAAAACCATATATATATAGATGCCTGTATAATACCATATGTAGATAACCTATATAATAAAAATTAATATAATACCATTGGTCATCCGTACTGGTTGTCCATATGCACTCCATAATGCCATTGGATAGATTCTCCTTATCATACGCACACCACACACATTGTCTGTGTTTACTCATGTGCCACACACTGTGCACACATCAACACTCCAAGTCTGTTGTTGCCTTTTTGTTTCACTTTAGGTGTCATTTGGAATATTGTACACCGATACGTATCTAGTGTAGTTACGCAGTTTGACATATACCCAAACAGACCTTGGACAATCACTTTGCTTGTACACGTACATGTTGGAGTGTTGTGGAATGATTTGAGTCTCTCTCTTCTTCCTCTCCCTACAGGAATCCGAAATGGAAGGTGGTTCGTTCTTTGAGTCCTTTCACCGAAGTTCCTTCACACAAGAAATAGAAGTTCTTAGCAAGTGAGGAGCATGCCTCCTCCCCCTCCCCTCTCCAGAGGAGCCTCCCCCAATACATGGGCATGCCTCCTCCCCCTCCCTCTCCAGGGGAGCCTCCCCCAATACATGGGCATGCCTCCTCCCCCTCCCTCTCCAGGGGAGCCTCCCCCAATACATGGGCATGCCTCCTCCCCCTCCCTCTCCAGGGGAGCCTCCCCCAATACATGGGCATGCCTCCTCCCCCTCCCTCTCCAGGGGAGCCTCCCCCAATACATGGGCATGCCTCCTCCCCCTCCCTCTCCAGGGGAGCCTCCCCCAATACATGGGCATGCCTCCTCCCCCTCCCCTCTCCAGGGGAGCCTCCTCCCCTCCCATCCCTCATCACACCCAAACCATATCATTCATCTAAATGTACTTCACTTCTCCATCTTTTTCTATCCTTCCTTCCCCTCTCTTTCCCTCTCCATTCCTCCTCTCCCCTCCTCCCCTCCTCCCCTCCTCCCCTCCTCCCCTCCTCCCCTCCTCTCCTCCCCTCCTCCCCTCCTCTCCTCTCTCCTCCCCTCCTCTCCCTCCTTCCTTACAATCACAGGTACCACCACCGTAACATCCTGTCATTGGTTGCCTATAGTGACGATGGGCCACGCCCATGTCTGATCTATGAATACATGCAGAATGGTTCTCTGGCTGACTGCCTACTGAGCAAGGTGAGGGGGGGGTGGAGGGATGGGGAGGAGGGAATGGGAACACATGTGCACGGAGGGGACTACATGTATGTACATGTATGGGATATGTATGAACTGTATCTTTGGAGAAGGGGTGGGTATAGGGGGAGTGGTGGGTACAGGGGGAGTGGAGGGGGAGGGGTAGGTATAGGGGGAGTGATGGGCACAGAGGGATGGATGGGAGGTACGTGTAGATACAGGTAAGCTTTGTGTGCAGACATGTGTACCATATCTCTGCTGTAGCCTCAGGGTGCACTTATAATGTAGTGCCCCTCCCACCAGGGTGCACTTATAATGTAGTGCCCCTCCCACCAGGGTGCACTTATAATGTAGTGCCCCTCCCACCAGGGTGCACTTATAATGTAGTGCCCCTCCCACCAGGGTGCACTTATAATGTAGTGCCCCTCCCACCAGGGTGCACTTATAATGTAGTGCCCCTCCCACCTTAGACCCACCTCCATATCTCTCATTGCTCCTCCTCCCCATCCCTGCACAGAAGGGCTCTCCCCTCTCATGGAGGCTGAGGGTCAATATTGGAGTGGAGATAGCCACAGCACTCAACTTCCTCCACACCATTAACAAGCCCAAGTCACTTATCCATGGAGATGTCAAGAGGTAAAGATGCCACCCCTCCCCCACCACGCCCCCACCATGCCCGCCATCTTGCCACTCCCTCCTCCCCATTATCCCCTTGTGCTCCCCCCACACTCAGTGTCTCTTAAGGTCATGTTGATCAGAACGGTGTGTTACATGTACATGCACATGTGTTCGGGGAGGGAGGGGATGTAATGGTGGGAGGGAGGGGATGTAATGGTGGGAGGGAGGGGATGTAATGGTGGGAGGGAGGGGATGTAATGGTGGGAGGGAGGGGATGTAATGGTGGGAGGGAGGGGATGTAATGGTGGGAGGGAGGGGATGTAATGGTGGGAGGGAGGGGATGTAATGGTGGGAGGGAGGGGATGTAATGATGGGAGGGAGGGATGTAATGGTGGGAGGGAGGGATGTAATGGTGGGAGGGAGGGGATGTAATGGTGGGAGGGAGGGGATGTAATGGTGGGAGGGAGGGGATGTAATGGTGGGAGGGAGGGGATGTAATGATGGGAGGGAGGGATGTAATGGTGGGAGGGAGGGATGTAATGGTGGGAGGGAGGGGATGTAATGGTGGGAGGGAGGGGATGTAATGGTGGGAGGGAGGGGTGTAATGGTGGGAGGGAGGGGATGTAATGGTGGGAGGGAGGGGGTGTAATGGTGGGAGGGAGGGGATGTAATGGTGGGAGGGAGGGATGTAATGGTGGGAGGGAGGGGATGTAATGGTGGGAGGGAGGGGATGTAATGGTGGGAGGGAGGGGTGTAATGGTGGGAGGGAGGGGATGTAACGGTGGACATTTATGGTGAGGGACGGAATGCAATGTTGAACATTTTTTAAGTCCATGTGCATGTACATGTATGGGATATTTACGTTTAGAGAGTGTGTAATTCCTCAAAGGTGTGATGGATCATGATTACAAGTGTTAAGTGTGTGGATCATTATCTTTACCATATAAGGATTGGGTGCTTTCCCCTGCCTCCAGTCCCTTACACACTGTGCATGCCTGGATAGGACCACTTGGAGTGGATGGGGATACATGTAGGGGTGGGGGTGGGGTTGGAGTTTCACTCCCAAAAGGAATGAGTACGTACAGTGCACATGTACACACAGGAATACATGTATACACGTGTACACGTGTACATGTGCACAACACAGTTCAAACAAAATACACATACATTTATATACATGCACATATACATACACATACACATACATGTACATGTACACACACTCACACACACACACACACATGCACACACACGCACACGCACGCACACATGCACACACAAACACATGCACACACACACACACACACACACACACACATGCACACACACACACACACGGAGCCCTTACTCCCTATCTCTCCCCTCTCTGGTCCCCACTAGTGCCAACATCCTCCTTGATGACCACTGTGTACCCAAGCTCTCTGACTTTGGCCTGGCGAGGGAGCTACAGGCCAAACCAAACCACAAGAGCACCTATAGCACCCAGTCCAAGGTTGTCATGGGAACGCTGGCCTACATGGCCCCTGAGTTCCTGAGGAACAGGAAGATGACCACTAAGACTGATGTGTACAGCTTTGGTGTGGTCCTATTGGAACTGTTCACGGGGATGGCAGCTGATGACCCTTCCCTCAAGCAAAGGACCCTGGTGGGTAGGGGGAGGGGCTAGTAGGATGTGAGGGAGGTAGGTGGGGTATGTTGGGGGAGGTAGGTGGGGTATGTTGGGGGTGGAGTTACATGAGGGGGTGGGGTATGTTGGGGGTGGAGTTACATGAGGGGGTGGGGTATGTTGGGGGTGGAGTTACATGTAGCAGGTGGGGTATGTTGGGGGTGGAGTTACATGTAGCAGGTGGGGTATGTTAGGGGGTGGAGTTACATGTAGCAGGTGGGGTATGTTAGGGGGTGGAGTTACATGTAGCAGGTGGGGTATGTTAGGGGGTGGAGTTACATGTAGCAGGTGGGGTATGTTAGGGGGTGGAGTTACATGTAGCAGGTGGGGTATGTTGGGGGGTGGAGTTACATGTAGCAGGTGGGGTATGTTAGGGGGTGGAGTTACATGTAGCAGGTGGGGTATGTTAGGGGGTGAAGTTACATGTAGCAGGTGAGGTATGTTAGGGGGTGAAGTTAGATGTAGCAGGTGGGGTATGTTAGGGGGTGGGTAGAGCAGACATCACAATGTGGTCAGACGAGAGGTCACATGTGGTAGGAGGTGGGTGGGGCCCCGGGTGGCACCAGTGATAATGTGCTCAGCTGTATATAGTACTCTACAGGCATGCATGTATAGCTAAGCACATGTAGTCACATACACGTACATACGTACATGTAGGATTTGCAATGATTTTTTATGTGATGTATGTAGTCAACTAAAGATTTACATCATCTACATATCATACCTACGCGTACATGTAGGAGATGGTAAGAACCAAACCAAAGACTATAATTGATGAAATGGTTATATCCAAATGACTTTATAAGTTGTTAAGAAAAAACTATGGCATTGTATTACCTAACCAAAGGACGACACATAATTATTAAGTCATTTGGATAACCATTTAATCAATTATAGCCTTTAGGTTTAGGAGGTGGTGTAAAGCACCGATAGCTGGACGTTAGACTTAAATTCGAGTTAACTGGAATGTGTTCAGTTGCACACTGCAGTTTGGTACGGTACATAGTGCATGTAGCCATATGGCTTGGCCATAGCCCTCAGCTTGGTGGTGGAGAAAGTTAGGCACACACACACACACACACGCACACACACACACACACACACACACACACACACACACACACACACACACACACACACATAGACAGACACACACACACACACACACACACACACACACACACACACACACACACACACACACATAGCCAGCCATGCTTATGACAATGAATAAAGATTTGGCTTACTATTGTGAGGTTTGGTTAATTGAAACGTACATGTACATGTACAGTTTAGTAATTAATCCACTTCAAACCTCTTTGCAATACATTGATATAGCTTGCTAGTGGGAGGGACATATTTTTTATTCCTGTACATAATTATTATCATTGTTAATATATTTTTAAAAACCCATTTATCAATTGACTTATATAAACAACTTAACTACACTGCACATAGAACTATTGCAAAATGTTATGCACAACTAGTGTGGAACATTTAATTACACTGTGGCCCAGTAACCAGGTACATGTACATGTAGTGAGGTACCCACCATTGATTTGAATGTCTAAAATACATCTGCATGTACATGTACATCTTTATGTGCTGGGTTTACATAATTACACCACCCACTGACCATGTCCCCCTCCCACCACATTCATGCACCTCCCCCCCCCCCCACCAACAGACTGTTAGGTTAGAGGACCTCTTTGGGGACACAGATGCCAACAGGGGGAGGATCCTTCAAGAAGCTGACAAACGGGCAAACTGGCCAGATGACATCGGAATCGGACTGTTTGACATAGCAACCATTTGCCTCAATAAGAAAGCCAAAGAACGACCAGATATGGACCAGGTATGGGACCAGATATTAGCCAGGTATGGGACCTAATGTGGACCAGGTATGGGACCAGATATTAGCCAGGTATGGGATCTGATGTGGACCAGGTATGGGACCAGATATTAGCCAGGTATGGGACCAGATATTAGCCAGGTATGGGACCAGGTATGGACCAGGTATGGGACCATGAAATACAGGGGTACAAGGGACTAGGGGGTATAAGGAACTATTTACAAACAGTCAGTGCAGAGAAATGGTTTTATTAGAGGGAGCTTGGCGGGAAGAAGGCTTAAGAATTTCAATACAGGCCAAGGTCCAGTTCCTCTTTGGCTAATGTGGCTCTGCTGCATAGCATGTGAGGAAGGCATAAATGTTTTTTGCAAGCCCATATCATCTTGCCCTCTGAACTATAGGACGTTTGGCAGCATAAATCTAGGTGCATCATGGGAAGGTCAACTACATTGTACTTTGTTTGGAAAGGAACGAAATTATGCATCTTTTATTTGGCCAGCCACCCACATCCCTGTTCTAATATCTCACACCCAGCAGTAATATTCAAGTGGTTTCGTAAAGACTTCCAGATATACTCAACATGATTAAATTACACATCAAACAATCGCAGAATCTGTCCTTAATTACATTTGAACCATTTCCCACATTAATATATACATGTGACAGCTTTATAATTTTCATGTTTACTTTCACATGTATATGTAATTGCCACAGGCCTCCTGTTCCCTATTTACTTTCCAAGTGATAGTGCTAGCATTAACCTTTAATCTCCAGATGTCCTAAGGTAGGAACCAAGTTAAAATAATTTTTTTAGGAAACCCATATGAACAGAGAACAAACCAAAACCTCATTGAAATGTATAAATGGTTAGCAATTCAGTAAAAAATACTGCATGGAACAGCTGTACTTTGTACTTCCTTAAAGATTGTCAAATTGCATGTGTACACGTAATACTGCATTGCATTTTCGGTAAATTGCAAAGCAACTTCAAGTAATGTTGGAAACATTACTACAACATGTTAATAGAAGGGGGTAGTAAGAAAACTAGGTCTTTTGCACAAAGTACATGTTTTGTAAATTTAAAAAGTACATTGTAGATTTGGAATTTGCTAGCATGAACGATACATATTTGTCAGTCGCATGTTTAGGAATAGCCAAGTGAATGGACAAAATCATGAAATGGCAAAACCAAATAGAGTTAGAACGCTGCCATAGAATGTATGCAGCACACACATCGGGATTCAAAAAACTTAAAAAAGAAAAACATCACACGTCATAATTTCTTTCTGTGACAATTAAATTGTCCGCATGATGCATTTTTAGAACTGCAATACATCTGGGGGTTTTTTTTGCATCGTGTAATCAAGGGTGTGATGAAAAAAAAAAAAAAACATTTTGACAACTGGGTAAATTTAGCATGATAGACACATCAAAGTTGAACCTGTATTTCATAATTAATTTTCAAACATTTGTCCTATGTGTAGATAGGACTTGGCCCTGGAGATTAAAGGTTAACCCTAACTCTCCCTAACCCCAGGCATATCCTTTCCCTTCCCTAACCACACCCATTACCTAGATCCATGTGCAATATTTCTTTGCACTAACCCATTTCCATTCTACAGGTTCATACCCAACTAGAACACTTGTCTGAAGAAGGGAAAAGTCTATAGCACTTAGCTGTGATCCCAAACCACACATGCACATGTATGCACACACGCACACCTTGGACCAGCCAGCACATCAGATTGACACTTTCTAAATGATACAATCATGAATTCTTGTATGTATGTCTCTCATGTCTGTTGTGTGTTCATCTCAGCTAACACTTCCAGCTTTTATATATGTGTGTACATATGTGCTTTTAAATCCTTATGTTCTGGTTAGCCTTCTGACATTGTCCGCTATGCTGGGCCAACAGACTTCTGGAGAGATACATTATTATATAGTGGCTTGCATGGATTTAATAACTGCAGGTATGTGACCATCAGCCACAGTAAAGCTGCCACTGCAGATGGGCTATGTTATATCACTGATATACATGCATGCACAACCCTACCATGGTGCACAGTACGGTTACTTCATTTTGGCTTATTTTTTTAAGTTATATTTCTGGAAGAAATCTGTATTAATATTGTCATACTGTACACGTACATGGTGCCTTGCATAATTATAATAATAATTATTATTATTACAACTTCACAATACAGGGTAAATAGACATACACAAATACACTGATATATAAACATATACAACTAGACTACATACAATGTACACAAAATGCTAACTATATACCTACCCTACATCACTTTGACTGATGCTACGGGAAAGGCATTAGCTCGTACCAGGTGAAGGTTCAGCCGCCCGTAGAGTTCGGTAAGAACCACAGACTTTGTCTTGGACGAGCAAGTGGCTAGTCGAGAGGCTAGCTGAGAGATAGACTCCAAAGCCTCTTTTCCCCAGGCTCCATACGACTCCACCACCAATGGTACACAGACCCAATCAAGTTCCTTACATTTGGTGTCATTGGAGGAGTGCTTTCTAATTATATATTATTATTATTATTATTATTAAAGTTTACATGAACAGAATATGTAATACACACAACACTTAAAATACACTTCAGTTAATTATATATATATAAGGTAATAATTAACTACATGTAATTGGTGACTGTATGGTAAAACGGACTAAAACCTACCAATCCATCGCACATATTTTGCGCTTCTGAAGATCTCAGAGGCATGCTTAAGCTTAGACCAGTATATATCAATGTGTACTGTGATTTAGGCAACTTGTATGAATTACTAACTGCATGAAAATACACTGATATGGTCACAGTTATAAATAGTACTTTGGATTTAATTAACAAAGCCGGTAAAAAGCTTTATTGATGTGCATTTTTATTTCAAAACTGGCTGTGGGCAGATGAAGTCGGCATTAGGTATTCGGTGACTATAGGTAAGGGAGAAAAAACAAAACTTATGCAACTCGCTGTAGCAACTCTAATGAGAGCTGTTAATGAAATGCGCAGTGCGGTTTTACATATACATTCCGAACCAATCTGGTCGGATCTAATCTGTAATGAAAAATAGTGCGGGCTCTTGCGTCGTATACTTCTCGCAAGCCAGACGTACTTAGTCGTACGATATATGTCGGACTGGGGACGAGTAAAACATACCTGGGAAGTACTTCCCAGAACGTTTCACTCGTCCCCAGTCCACTCGCGCGTACGACGTCTGGCTTGCGAGACTACTTCGTACCCACTGCTGACGTATGTCAAAGACCGACGCCCAGAAATTTTGAAATGAAATCGTAAGCCTAGCAACAAAATGGCCACATCCAATTGCAAGCAACGTTGGAAACTTGGAATGTGCACTATTCCTCATAAATACAACAAAGAATAGCAATGGATTCGGCACTCATTATAGGAGTAACACATAAAAAAAACTGTTTAAAACAATGAAATGTTATAGCAAAATAAATTAAAACAGAGAAGAAAACAACCCAGCCCGACGTTAGTCTCGTACCCAGACCCTGACTACCACAGCTGCGGATGGATTACGTCACCGCTGTGGTAGTCAGGGTCTGGGTACAAGACTAGCCCGACGTTTTGAACCCTTTTATACAAAGTCATTAAGTTCAAGTTTGGCTCCAGTTTTGCAGTAATTCGTTTAAACTTGCCTCAAAGGCCTCAATACATGCAGAATACATGTATGGCAGGATACCGAGACTTTTGCCATCGTAATGTAAAAAAAGGCCACTTAGCAAACCATTGTGGCTGGCATGGAAACTTCTCTGTTCTACCCTTTTCACGCCAAAGGAACGCTTCGGGAACTTGAAGCCTAATGGCTGATGATGAGTAGGTAAACCCTCAGAACAGCTAGTAGAACAAATCGCCATATCGGGTCGCCGAAGCAATTACAGAATCGGAGATGACAGGAATCAGGAATCGGTTCAATCCGTATCGTTGGAAACTGACAGCTTTCTAAATGGCGTCGCGGACACGTACTCACAAAATAATAGTTACTTATCTAGTAAATCCGGCTTTTTAGATAATTCACTTGCACTACTCGCAATGACCTGAACAGACACACATTAAAAATAAATAAATAATAATTAAGTGCAGGGGGGAAAGTGGTCCGGACTTACCGGACCTATTCCTACGTCCCTAGGCCTGGAACTGAAACAACAGGCACGCGGATCGACGGATTCGGGAACTGCCTGAAACAACTAGTCTCGTACCCAGACGTATAAATGGTTTCCGTAGCACAGCGACATAATTTTGTCGCTACAGTACCAATCAGATGCAGGCAGTCATGTGACACTCCCTCAATCATATGATATTGGGTGTTATAATCACATTCCTAGCAACTAATAACTTCAATCTGGCTTGGGTATTAAAACAGGCATGCCGAGCGCTGTTATAAAGCTTGGACTTGATACCCAGCGCTGCGCCATTACTAGTTTTGTAAAAGGGCCGGGCCGCGGGACGTTTTTGCCTGTCTTCTAACTTACTGCAGGAAGTGGGGTGTCAATCCCTTCAGAGCCGTTGTGGCTTATACTAGTAAGTGCCTGAAAGGCAGATCGTGGAAACAGAGTTCCTACCAATGTACTTACTTACATGTAAAATCTTTTGGCTGGTTGATTTTTGTTTCTATTTGGAAGCCACTGTTTCACCCCATATACCTATACATAAAGGCAGCTGTAGGGTCTAGGCTGAGCTAGCCAATACGCAGCCATTTTGGCGCGTTGTTAATTGCATTCGAATGTGCCATGAAATTCGACCTATTTGCGCCAGACGTATACATGCAAACCATTTATACGTCTGGGTACGAGACTATGAAACAACAGGGGCTACATGTAATGTTATTGACACTGAGTTACGCGGAACTGCATGCCTGAAATAACATGCAGGCAACATGATACGTAGAACTGAAACAACAGGCAACATGTTATGCGGAACTGAAACAACGGGCAACAATGGGCAACAATTGGAACTGGAAAGAACGTTACATTTCAATGAAGCTAGATAAGATCGCCAAGTTAATAAAACATGCGATCCGCCCCTGCATGATCAATACGAATTTTGAGTCAACTTATAGAAAGCATCTTCCTTGAAAGGCAGCAATGAAATCTGGACACTTCATAAATTATCCTAAAATCTTTTGGCAAATTTTTCTACAGCTGCCGAACTATTACAACCCTGAGAATTCAATAGATGTAACATCCATCTGCTCCTTACTTTCACAGAAGAGCTCTGTGTTGGGTTGATGTTTGCTGATCGGCTTCCAACGTTGTCGCCAGTTTTATACGCGCACACGCATTAGTCTCGTACCCAGACCCAAATACGTCATAGCAGTGGGTCACCACTACGTTCGGTATATACTGAACGTAGTGGTGATGTAATCCACCCATTGCTGTAACGTATTTGGGTCTGGGTTCGAGACCACAGTGTAATTAGCAACTTTTACTATGAAATTTAATTAAGGCAAGGTAAAAAAAGGGGGGGGGGGGGGGGGGGGGGGGGGGGTTACTACTAGGCAATGTTCTAATTATACCGCGCGCGCCTTGAGCCACACCCATTTTAGTTCCACAATGTGTACCTCGATGGGAAATAGTTGGACGTCTTTGTTTTGTCGAATATTCTGTGTAACCATAATAAGTACAGCTCAACAGCAGTTCAGCCTACCAGGTCAGCCTAATGATGTTGTCGTCAGCTCCACATCTAACGTCTATGTGAGTACTAACTTTAGCGGGAATGGTCGCGTGTACAGATTGAACGGCACTTTAGTTCAGCAAGAGGTACTGCAGTTTCCTAACGGAACTACTGTTTTACGGATAGCTCTGAGCTCAGACGAGAGCAGACTTATCGTATGCTTGAGCAACAACAGCTGCATCGACTACAACGCCAACTACTTGACCCAAGGCCCGGTGAGCGTTTTTCAAAGCATTTTGGCCGCCGCCAGTTCTACAGCTCTGGTAAGTGCCCCGGTCAGCGAAGGAGGAAACAGCTTCTATGTAGGCAGTAGCAACGGTAATGTGAACCTTATTGGTCAGTATGGACTTGACGGGACAGCTGGGAACGTGAGCAGGTCATCAGGAAACCTGTTTGGTGTGACTGCAAGCTCGTTCACTCGTACCTGGTTTGGAGGATTTGTGACGGAAGGATATACATACTTTGTGGTACTTGATGTGAGCACTTCATCTATATCCAAGCCAGGAATCAGAGTGTTGAGAGTGTGTGGCAACAGCTATGAGACATCAATTACTGCTATGTATGAACTCCAACTTGACTGTCTTTCACTTATCAACAAACCACCAGATAGTCACTCTAGGCTTGTTGGTGCATCTTTGGTGTCCTATCCAGTCAATTGTGGGGGAGCATTTGAAGAGAGGCTAGTGATTGGAATTGTAACCCCTCTGGGGGGTTCATATACCGGGTCTTATTGGAACCGTATGTGCACGTACAGACTATCTGAAATTGCATTGTATATGACTAACTCATATGCAAATTTGGCTTCATTCCAATATTCCTCTGGATCTCTTCCATGGCTGAGTAGTCCAGCTACCTCCACATACAGCACACCATGCAATCTATCATCACCTGGAGCTATTGAAGCATCAACAGTACTGAACTATGCATCATACCTTTTAGCTGGTCCTGCAGCAAACCCAGCATATGAGCTCAGCTACACATTGGTACTGAATACTGAGAATGTCACTATAGTATTCATAGCTTCCACAAGTCAAATAAATCAGCAAGGCACACCAACGTTACAAGCAGTGAGTATGCAATGATGTCATAACCATTTCTGTCCTTCAGTTTTACATGTTTTAGTATCACGCTACTAATGGCTCTGTAAATAATCCTGGGACATTGTTTTCATCCTGGCCAATGCCTGGTCCTGTGACCAAACTGACATGGACCAGTGGACAGAACTATGTCTATGCCATCACAAACACTTCAGTAGGCCAGTGAACATGTAGGGTGCTCATGTGACCCCTCCCCCTCTTCCCCCATAGGTGGTCCAAGTTCCCATAGAGCAGTGTTCCAATTTCAATGACTGTCTAAGCTGTGCAGCTAATGTGAACCCTCTGTGTGGATGGTGTACTGTGGAGCAGAAGTGTTCTCGGAGGTCACAGTGTCAGACCAGCACAGTGTCAACAAGATGGGTACAGGGTGGCACAAGCCTATGTCTCTCCAACACCAGTGTGACTCCAACCATGTTTGTATTGGAACTTCCTACTAATGTAATTACAGATAGGGTTTTATGATGCTAAGCAGATGAATGTCATCATGCCCTCTAGATAACTCTTACAATCACTTCTGGTCTTCCCCCCTTACTGGCTGGAGAGAGCTTCCTGTGTTTGCTGACCACTGGTAGTGGAGTGACCATCTCAGTACCATACTCACAGGTCAACCAGACAACCTTCAGATCCAACATCACTGGTGCTATATCACAACTGAATGTCCCAAAGCTAGGTATGTGGACATTGGGCTGTGTGCACATGATGATCATGTGATCCAATGGTTCTTCTCTAGTGGTCACCTTCAGCTTTGCCAGCTCTATGTTCAATATTTCATTTGCTACAAGTTCTAATAACCTGACAGCTTACAGCTGTCCTTTGTATACCAGGTAGGAAGGCACAGGTGGTTGTATTAGATGAAATCATGTTACATCAGAGTGCTTCAACATGATATGCACAATGGGATAAGTATGATTCCCATTGAACTACAGCTGTAGCAGCTGTCTGCAGAGTGATGGTGTGTGTGGGTGGTGTAATGTGGAGAAGAGATGTACTGCAGTGACCTCATCTGGTAGTAATGGCATCTCTGTGAGTTGAGGTGTCTCTTCAGTTAGTGAACTGACATGATCCTACCACTATTACATCATCAGGTGAACACAGCTGGTGGTCAGACGTATTTAGATGTGTGTCCATCTCTACTCAATGGTACCTACCTGTTACCTGTGACAGTCAGTAGAGGACTGGTGTTGAACACAAGGAACCTTCCTCCGCAGGTATACTCAAATTACCGGTTTAATGTTTATGCATACTTTTCTCCCTCCAGTTTCCTGGGTATCAGTACTATTGTTATCTTCAATCACCCGCCATCTCTCTCTTCCTACCTACCAGCTACATCAGTAATACCTCCATTAAGTGTCTATTTAGTATTACTGCAGCTCAGGTGAGAGTGGGGTGATGTAATCTCCTCTATCAAGATGGCTACCCTCTCCCTCCAGATCTCCCTTCCTGTTGGAACCACTGCTATGGTAGCTAATGTCAGTCTTATTTGGACCAACAGTGGTACAGTTATGTACCCAATTGATCCTCTTGGAGTCATCCAAGGTGAGCTAGGACATGCGTGTTCAGTTCTGACCTCAAATTTCCACCCTCATCTTCAGTGACACTGTACAGCTGTTCAGCAGTCATTCCTGTGTGTACCTCCTGCCTGGCGGTCAACATTGGTACTGGGTATGACTGTGGATGGTGTAATGGTATCAACAGCTGTGTTGAACCAGAAACCTGCTCTTCAACATTTGCTAACCAATCATACCAATGTCCCTCTCCTGTGTTGAGCTCTGTCTCTCCAACCTCTGGTCCATTTGGAGGAGGGACAAATCTGACCATCACAGGCACTAACCTTGGAGTGAAAGTTGGGGACATTGTTAGTGTGACTGTAGGGGGAGTGTCCTGTATTGTACAGTCATATGGGTACATACCAGGGATACAGGTTATGTGTGTGACTGGAGCATACATCTCTGGAGGGACACAGCAGAATGTCTCTATCAATGTGACTGTAAATTTATCTGGTGCCATGGCAACAGCGCAATCCAACTTCCTGTACACATATGTGAAGCCATCCATCTCTTCAGTGTTTCCAAAGTCAGGACCAATGTCAGGAGGTACTAATGTTGTGATTGGAGGAATGTTCCTGAATGTTGGTAATGGAGTGAAAGAAGTAGTACTGAATGGAGCTGTGTGTGTGATACTGTGAGTTGAAGGTTTCCATCCACCATGATGTGTCCATTAGCACTGTTGTACACCTCCACAGACAGTCATCACTCACACAGGTCACATGCACATCATCTGCACAGAATGTGACAGGTGTTGGTTTGGTGACAGTCGACATTGACAATGAAGTGACTACCAACAATGGAGTCACCTTTGGATACACAAACAACCCTAATTACACTTCAGTGTCTCCTGCTAGTACCATACCGGCGTAAGTCCTAACCAGCTCAACATGATGGTGATATCATTGCTTGATGTTCATTCTTACTCAGTGGAGGTATCATTCTGACCTTCAATGGAACATACCTAGATGTTACCCAGAAGGCTTTTTTCAGGTTGATGATGAATATGATGGCAATAAATCAGACAATGGAGGTAGGAAGATAGCATCCATAGCATGAAGTGTTGTCACATTCCCTGTCTCCCTCCTCCCTCCTCCCCTCCCTCTCCCTCCTCCCCTCATCATCCCCTACACCCTTACCTATCTCCTTTCCCATCTCACTCCTCTTCTGACTAAGGAATGCAATCAGACATCCACCACCCTCCAGTGTATTGCCCCACCCCTGGGTTCATATCTCAGTGGACCAGGTGTGTCCCTTTTCCCTGGTGTCAACTACACCATTGTGATGGATGGAGCTCCTGGACCAAATCTGGCCATTGGAGTGGTCCCAAACCCTGTCTTCACCTCCATTAACCCCAATGATATGATCCAGACAAGTGGGTCTGTGAAAGGTATTGCAATCTTTGTAAGTTCCACAGAAATGTCCTTACTAGTACTTTGATATTACTCTAACCATGAATTTTTACTACATGTAGGGAATGAATATTTTGAGTGTTAACCTTTCTGAGATCATGGTGACTGTTGGAGGACAGCCATGTGTAATAGACACAGACCTTGTCACCACTACTGTGAGTTCTTTGGTCACTAATGAGATTATCTATTTAGTGCCACTCTCCCACATAATGGTCAGGCACTCTCTTGCACTCCACCTGACTTTATGAACACTGCAATGTTCACTACAGCCTTCTACAATGTCACAGTAAGTGGTGGTATGTTTTGAAAGTGATAACACTGATTCATCTATACATACACTAACAGGTATCCGTTGGCTTGAACCTATTGTACAATGTGGGGTCACTACAGTACAGATCCCTTTCCTACACACCAGCACCATTTCCAGTGGCCTCAGTAGCTGGAGGTGTGGCAGTGGGCGGGGCTGTTCTCATCCTCCTCCTGGTTCTTGTTGTGACCATCGCTGTGGTGGTCCACAGAAGGAATTCTGTGAAGAAGAGTCGACAAGTGGGTGCTCTTCTGATGCAGATGGAGACATTGGAGACCAACATGGCTGAGGAGTGCAAGAGAGGTAATGATATCTGTGTGCAAGAGAGGTAATGATATCTGTGTGCAAGAGAGGTAATGATATCTGTGTGCAAGAGAGGTAATGATATCTGGTTTCTAGTATTCATCAGTGTATTAGTTTATAAGGCTAGGTTTATTTTTAGTATGCCAATTGCTTTTGAGAGATACTGTACAGGGTATTTCTCAATCGAGGAAAAATAAATTAACCACAAGCAGTTAATTAACTTGTAATTGTTGTTAAATGTTCTAACAGCAAAAGAAGACATGCTGGTGCAGGTGCAGTGAAATATAACCTTTAATAGTGATAAGAGTATTAATGTTAATAAATTTAGGGTGGGTGCTTAGTTAAAAGCTGCGAACTGTGTATACTTAACTACTTCTGTTTAGAAGTACGTTATTCAAAATTGAAATCTTGATTTTTTTATTTTCGCAATCTACTTGATTTAGGGGCCATTTTAGTGTTGAATGTATTAATAAATTCGGCCAAGTTGATATTATTAAAGTTCAGGAAAATATTGGAGCTTTTGTTATTTTAATTTCTTTGATTTTAGTTAATTAATGATATATATATTTATTTACCACAGCATTTAAGCCCACCTTATTACAGCATTTTGCAATAATTTTCAGTTGATTAACTGTTTGTGGTAAATTTATGAACAATTTTCCTTGGTTGTGAAACACCCTGTATATTATATATTTACCTTATTAGGTATAAAGTGTTCGGCAATTGTTCATTAACAGTTTGTGTGCAAGTGTTAACGTACATTCTACACATTCTGTCTCCAAGGAAATACAACCACTGTATAACCATTTGTACACATCAGTAATCATTATACTAATGTGGTTAAGAGCAAATACATGTACATGTCAATTGTGCAATGTGGTAAGTATCATTTACTCATGCAGTGCACATTCTAAATGACATGTATATGGATATAATAATATCACTATACTATCTATGATGTAATGCTGATTGTGAGCTGTGTGGTGTACATAATGAACACAACTAGTGGCTGGACCTTCGCTACAAATAGCTGAACAATAAAGGGGAATAAAGATGTAATGCAAGTCATTATGAAGAGGACTGAAAAGGTTTAGAACTATTGTGCTGAATACCCATGTTGCCTTGATGTTTGATGCTTGCTCCATCCCTCTAGTGCATGAAGTACAGTTGTGTGATGTCGGCTACTGACTGGTGATGCTCAATATACATGTATCCTACATCTCTCCTCCCCAGGCTTTGCCGAGCTGCAGACAGACCTACAGGATGTGGTCAACGTTCAAGACAAGAACTTTCCCTACAGGGACTTCAGGTCCTTTGCTATGAAGTTCCTCTTCCCCACTGCAGGGGATGACCACCCTGTCCTGAAGCCTGTACAGGTAGTCGTAGTTAGATGTGTATCTGCAGTACACTGAAGATAAAAAAATGAAGCCAATGAGTATAAAATTTTCCTATGTGGAATTCACATCATACCCGAACAATAAATAAATTCTTGACAAGAAATTTGGTGGAAATTCAGTATTGACATAGAAACCATTTAAGTTAAAATCGGAAATGTACACTAAGCACAGCTGCATAATATATACTTCACTTAACACTTCTTTTTTCACTTTTTTTTTTCACCAGTCTTAATATTTGTTTGTACCTTATAATTAGAACATGCATACTCTTTCATATAACCACACTTCTCTTCCCACACTAAAAGTTCCCCTCTGGTATGGATATGTCTGAAGCCACAAAGCAGCTGCAGATATTCAAGAAGCTCATTCTGGACAAGCAGGTCTTGCTGACCATGATACACACCCTTGAGGAGCAACAGGGCAGGTTTACCCTGCAGGACAGGTTGGTCCTTCTCCCACCTGTGGGGTAGAGGTGCTGTGTGTTGTGTCCCACTGCCTGTGGCCCATCCCAGCTTACTCATATCCCCTCCCTGTCTATGTTGCCCAGATGCACTCTGGCCTCACTGCTGTCTGTGGTCTTTCAGGACAACATGACTTATGTCACAGGGTGAGTGGCTATAAGTGATGTGAGTATGTGATGCATGTGAGCTTATCTTCCCCATCCCTTCTCTCCTCCTCATCCTCCCTATTCCCCTTCCAATCATCATTTATCTAGCATCCTTCTTGAGTTGCTCAAGGCTCTCATGACAGCCTCAACAGCTAGGGGTAACCCCAAACTGCTCCTTAGAAGGACAGAGTCAGTCGCTGAAAAGCTTCTTGCCAACTGGCTGTGCTTCCTCCTCTATCCTTATGTCAAGGTAGGTTATGTGGCCACACCCACCTATAAGCACTGCTTGTAATGCTCTGCTATATATGTACACGTTCACAGGAACATGCTGGAGAGCCTCTGTTTATCTTGTTTAGAGCCATCAAAAGCCAGCTGGAGAAAGGTCCAGTGGATGCCATCACTGGAGAAGCAAGAAATTCTCTCAGCGAGGAGAAGCTACTGAGACAACAACTTGATGTGAACATAGTGGAGGGCGTGGTGGAGAATGGGAATGATGTCATTCCTATAAAACTGTTGGACACAGACACCATCTCTCAGGCCAAAGAGAAGATTCTAGATGTGTTGTATAGGAACACTCCAGTGTCCAGAAGACCACAGCTTTCTGAGGTGGACTTGGAGCTGAGAAGAGGAAAAGGAGGAGTAACACTTCATGATCACGATGAAAGCAGTGAGAGGGATGTGGACTGGGTTAAGGTGAACACTCTTGGTCACTACAAGCTGGATCAGATGGTGAGTGGGTCTGGGCACTAGGTGAATTGTAGTGGTGTGTACACTGCAATTTAATGTCCTGATGTAGCAATGAAAGCGATTTGAGGCAAACTATATGAAAGAATGTTATAATGAAAGTATTTTGGGAGAGAGGGTGGGGCACGATGATGTTATTGGCATAATTATTGAGGGGACAAGGTCCCTCATCACCCCCAGGTTTTTACACTGTACCACTGCATACCAGGTGTGTATATAACATGTAGTTAGTTATGTTATCCATTCCTCAGTCCCAGCTCCATGCAATGAACCCAAAGAATCCTCAGGCACGGTTCAGGATTAAAACACAACCAGAAGGTCCTTTAAGTTCATCAAGTAAGGACTAATCAGTGTGCTTATCTTCATCTTGACTGCGAGCCTACATATGTGTACATATGTACATGTAGTATAAGATATGCTCTTGCAGCTTGATGATGTTTAAAAACCTTGCAGAGGCTACTACTGTAGGAATAGTTGGAGGATATACATGTACATGCACATGAACTGTACTGGAGATATATGTATGCCATTTGCTGTTCTATACCATCAATTGCCCTTAGGTATGGATACCATAGGAGCCATCTTGGCTGGTAATAACCATATCTCTACAGTCCCACAAGGAGGAGTACGGTACTTCCATCTGGTGAGTGCTGCATGTGTAGGTGTATGTATGATTAACATTCCGATGCCACACCTGTTACCACATATATTTAGGTGAGGCCTGAGGTGGTGGATGTGATGACTGGAGAGGAAGCTGGGGTGCAGAGACAAGGCGTTGGGATGATATCAGAAGTGTTTCTCACAAAGTTGCTGTCCACAAAGGTATAAATGCTGACCTTATCCTCAGCTCAATGATCCCCAGCCAGTAAATTGTAAAAGAGATTACATGCAAGCCTTTATTGCAAGGAGCAATTCTTGGAATACATGTACTGTCAGTACATGTGAATATACATTTAGTTCATGCAATTAATGTATGAGAGTAATTTTATACTGTTAATGATAATGCTTGAGTACCTAGAATAATGGTATTTTGAACTGCTTTCGGCATAGAGTTATAATGATCTTCTGTACATGTACTGAATAAGACATAATTTGTTGCATTAATTTATTTGCAATTGTGTTTCATCCTCAGAGGATCCTCCAGCCTTATGTTGATGACCTCTTTAAAGCAGTCTTTGCTGTACCAAGAGGTACATCTCCTCCCAAGGCAATCAAGTACCTCTTTGACTTCCTGGACTTCCAAGCAGCAGACATGGGCATCACAGATCCTGATGTGCTCCACACATGGAAGACCAACAGGTAATTTGTTGAAATTCCTCTTTCTGTTCTTAATATGTAGTTGCATTTATATTTAACCCTTCCCATTCCAAATATGTTTAATGATTGCTTATGCTTCTTTTTTATTAGCCTTCTGTTGCATTTTTGGGTGAGCGTGATCAAGAACCCAGACTTTGTCTTTGACATCCACAAGTCTGTCACAGTGGATTCGTGTCTTTCAGTGATATCGCAGGCCTACATAGATGCCTGCACCACAACAGAGGTCAAATATACAAAGGACACGCCCTCTGCCAAACTGCTGTATGTGAATGAAGTGAGGCACTACAAGGATGGAGTTAAGCAGTAAGTTTATGGTACAAGGATCTGAAAGGGATAAGTGTGTAAAATAGTTTTTGTCCTCTTTTGTTGTTCAAAAAACATAAGAAAAAAAAGAGGAAAAGAAATTACATGTTAGAGTGTCGCTTACTAGAACAGAACTTCTCTAGATAAAATTAGACTATTATTATGGCAACCACAAATACAAACTTTATGAGGGAGTTTGTGTATTTGAAGGTGCAAGAAGCATGCTAATAAAATGTAGGACAATGCATTCTAGTGTGCAAAGTTGCATATAGACTTTTTCATTCAAAAATGAACATGTACTACCAATCGTCATCATGTGACTGCCATTTATTGTGGGATGTCTGACTATTATGTATTTTCATGCAAAGGACACTGAATTGTATGAAGAATTAGCACAAAGCTTACTTTCAGCTACATATTCTACACTCATTTGTCTACTTTGCAGGTACTATGACATCATTCAGTCATTACCCAAATTGGATCAAGGTGATATGAATATTTATCTAATTGGGGCATCTCAAACCTCTGATGTCCCAAATGCTACATATGCAAGAATAGAGAAAGTAGAGAATGTTATGGTAAGAACCAAATGTTATCAGTCAGTTATAGGCCAACAACATGCATACTGATACAGCATATCATTAATGGAGAACAGTATCCAGTTAGGACGAAGGGAATTGATGTGCACTATGGTTAAATTAAGCACTATAAACTTTTCATTTTACCAATTTATATTATGGGGCTTCCATGTACTTAGTTTTAAAAAAGGAATTCAGTCTTTACATGTATGTTGGGCTTAGTGCTGCATTAAATAAGATCCCACCAGCTGTAATGTTATATATGTGGTTTAAAGTATCCGCCCAGGTAGAACTTTGCTGCCCATGTCAGCTACACTCTCATTTATGGTCAAAAGGTGTCCTTATAGGCCAGAAATGTCCTTACCATTATTGAAACTGAGGACCATTAAAATTAACAGGTCAAACAATTCAGCATTTGTAGACAGCCCTTCTAATTACAGAACATATATTAACGTGAGAACTTTAATAACCCATGACATGGGGCCAATGATGTTGTTACTATATGTGCCTGAATATATTAAAATAGGAGGAGTGGGTTGGTTGAGCTACAGGGGTAGTTGAGCCACCTACTTTTATAATTTTTTTTATAGCTTTATGAAGATTGAACTATGCTAACATAATGTAATGACTAGCTTTTTGTCCTACATAAGGATATTCAAAAAGAAAAATTTCCATGATCAGAGTTTATGGTTTCATATTTTGTAGTATTCCTGCTTCGGTCTTGAGTGTTTGAAACTAAAATGTATGCAGCATTATTATTATTTGCAAAAGAGTTAGTTGAGCTGTAGACTGTAATACATGTATATCGTATGACATTAAAAATATTTTGAACAGAAATAGTGAGCTAGGCCTATTTGACTATGCAGCAATCTCAAAGGCATTCTGGTTTTTGTTATTTGTGAAATGGAGAACACATGCAAATCAATTTCATCAGCTCTCATAGGAAAAGTGTCATGCATTGGTATGTGAATTTGCTCTCATCAATAAATTGAAAATTTAATGCAAATATCTAACAAGAGATAGGAAGGTCTATGCTACATATAAATTAGGCTTAAGGCAGCATACATGTCTATGGCTGAACTGACCCATGTACCTGGCACAACTGACCCCAACACCGTTTTGATTTCTAGTGATGTCCTTTTTTCTCATGTACGTCCCCAGTCTCTAATATTTACCAATGTGATGCCCCATTATATCACACAACTAAATACCAAACCCCAGAGGCAATTTACCTATAACCCTAAAAACTGGCTCAACTAACCCACTCCTCCCCTACCAATGTGGGAAGGATTAGCCAATGATTCTGATCAATAGCAAGCACTATGTCTGAGATGAACTGTTAGTGATCATTAGTGGTGCATTATTGGCCATGTATGAAGATAATCCATGTCCATCTGGCCTTTGCTGTTCATTTAGTACATGTAGAAGATAAGCCATGCCCATCTGGCCTTTGCTGTTCATGTAGTACACGTACCATGCAGGCCATTTCGAAAGCCCTGTTATGGCTTATGGAAATATGATTGCTATGAACCCTATACATGTACTTCATCAGTATAATGTTGTAGTAGAATCATCTTGTCTGTGATTAGTCCAATCTGATGTGAATGCCTTTCAATTGTCAGAAGAATATATGATTGGTGTAAAATAAAGCAATGTAATAATTTTAATGGGAAATGTGTACATGTACAGCTTGCTTTTTACAACACTCATAAACAATTCTATACTGTAACCATCCACATCTAGTGGCCCTGTCTCCCCCCCCCCTCCCTTTGTTTATCCCCACCCCACCAAGAAATACATTCCTGCATCAGTACTTGCACTGAAATGTCTCTTTAACAACAATTGAAATGTCACTATTGCTGGTGTGCAGTTTTGGTTATGTGATAAACACTTGTTCCTGCACAGGACCCACACCACTACTTATACTCAGAGAGCGCCCTTTTTGAACTGTTAAAGTGCACTGCTCAGTACTTACCACAAATATGTAGAGCTCTGAAGGATGAAATGCTGGCAGATCAGGCTGAAACCTTGCAAGCTGTGACCACTGCATTAAAGATTATATAGTACCTGTGTGTATATGTTTGCTTTAATTGTACCCGCTGATGTTATGGTAAAGCTGGAGTATAAATTAACCAATCAACAGGCAAGTTATATTACAATGTCATACATTAAAGCACTATTATAGGCATCGTTTGGATAATCCATTATAAATATATCTGTATTAGGCCTAGGAGAATTAATAGTACTTAAATTAATACGATCATGGGAAATTAATAATAATACTTTGTACAACAAAGCCATTGATCTCGCACACCAACTGCACACTCCCCCTTCCCTTATCCCACAGAGCTCTGCCAGACATATGGAGCAGATAAAAAGAAACCTTGTAAATCTGCTATAAAATGTATCATAATTATGGTAAATACGCATAGATTAAGATTTTTATGAACAGTACATTTGTTTGCCTATAGTTACTGTAGCTATATGTACACGAATGCAACATGGTTTAATCAGGGTGCAGTTATCAAAAATCAATGCGCATTTATCTATGTATGGATATTTGTGTAAATATTAATCGCTATGGGGTACATAACAACATTAAGAGTTGCATGTTTGGCAACTACCTACATGTAGATATTATGATAGCTTGTGAATGTAGTTAGAATGTTTGTTCACCAAAATGTGGCCTCCTCCTGTTAATACATGTACTTCAATCAGTGATCTCCAGCCATTCCTTTGTACATGTAGTAAACAGTTTGTCACTATGAAGGTGAACATACATGTATTAGCTTTTGAAGCATGGAATCTCCAACTATAGTCCAGGAGCTCTAGAGATACGCAATTCATGCAGATTCACGCATGACATCCAAGTCAGAATTTGCAGGAAATGAAGCGCATCTGACCATTCTATTGCTCCCTTGTTGGGCAGTAACATTTTATGCGTAACGAGTACCAGATATTAGTATTCACGACAGACTGTATGCCACTGGCACAATAATACTCATGTGCACATGTATAATGTATATCTGTTGCTATTCCTCTGTCAAGTCAGCTTTAGTTGATTTAACTTATTATTTGACTCTGGTCTTGTGATGACAAGTTCACCTCTCCACCTCAGCTTACCTCAGTGTACCCATCAACAGTAACAGCAACAGGACACTGTATGGGAAATGATTTCAACTTCGTTTTAAGAAGATAGTTAAAATCCTAGCCCTACATGTGCCCTTTAAGGGCTAATAATGCGTGAATACATGCATAATTAAAGCATGTGTATGCACTAGTACGTTGACATTGATATAGTGCAATGTTAAGTACACACCTCAGGGGCGGATTCAGGAGTTGGGGGAGGGGTACGGGAGGGGGCGTGCCTCCTCACATGGCAGCTAGGATCGCTGATAGCTCCCCCACCAGGCCCCACCCGTTAATTTTACTATTGCGTTAAACATACTTTTCAACTTTAAATATAGATAACCACCCCATCGTGATTATAAGCAAGAGTGATATTCGGATTGATTAATAGAAGCCTGCTTGCATGGATAGCGACGAGAAAGTTCAGTCTTCATACAATTAAATTTGTGTCGCAAAGCCATTGTGACCGCATGCTTAGATTAGTATTACGTTTAACTCCATCTGTTTTCCCATCCCATTCACCGCTTTATACCTCGTCCTCACACCATTCGATCGCGCGGTAATACTTATGAAGCATGCGGTATGCAAAATTAATTACTATCTTTTTGGAGGGTCTTGGGCCAAAAGACCAACCCCTCTGAAAACTTTGTGTGCATGGAACGCTAACCCGCGAATTTACTCGCGTGCTACTCGTCCGTCAATTATGTAACTACATGTAATTATTCATCGTTAATTTATTCATGACTGGTGGTGGAGCCACCACTGCATCTAAATAGGCTATTTATGCTGCCAACGTACCTGCTTGACCACACATGTTTGATCGTATCCTTCACATGGGGACGTTTAAATTCTTTCCATTACCAGAGAATGATCTGCTATGTCATAACGGTTCTTTAAGGTATCTCTTATGTGGACTACTGCAATGGCAAGCAGAGCTATAGAACCATGAGGAGTAGCAGGCCAGCTATGACCCCCACCACACTTCCAACCAGCTTAGCCACAGGAAATGCTTCCACTATATTCACATTTGTTGATGTGTACTGAAGAGATCCCACATGATATGATAGGGCCAATCCAACCAATATCTACATGTACATATTTCAAACATGTGATCATCTAATATCATAACTTACTGTGACATTGTAGGAGGCTGTAGCATACATTGTGGTGTTCATGAAATTAGGAGGAGTGCAGGAGAGTGCCTGATGGAAGGGCAGCACTAAATAGATGACATCATTAGTGACCATAGCACTCACAGTAGCGGTGACAAGGTCTGTGTTTAATACACATGGCTGTCCTCCAACAGTCACCATGATCTCAGAAAGGTCAGCATTCAAAATATTCATTCCCTTACCAACATTAATGGACAGAGTTTTATCGAATATACCACATTCCTGCTTGAACTTACAAAGATTGCAATATGTTTCACTGACCCTATTGTCTGAGTTTGATCATTGGGGTTAATGGAGGTGAAGACAGGGTTTGGAACCACTCCAATGATGAGATTTGGTCCAGGAGCTCCATCCATCACAATGGTGTAGTTGACACCAGGGAACAGGGACACACCTGGTCCACTGAGATTTGAGCTCAGGGGTGGCACAATACACTGGAGAGGTTAGAGGAGAAGGAAGAAGAGATGAGGGGATAGTAGGTGATGAGGAGGAGAAAGAAATCGTGACAACACTTCATGGATGCTATCTTCCTACCTCCATTGTCTGATTTATTGCCATCACATTCATCATCAACCTGAAAAAAGCCTTCTGGGTAACATTGAGGTATGTTCCAGTGAAGGTCAGAATGATACCTCCACTGAGTAAGAATGAACATCAAGCAATGATATCACCATCATGTTGAGCTGGTTAGGAGTCTTAGGACTTACGCTGGTATGGCACTAGCAGGAGACATTGAAGTGTAATTAGGGTTGTTTGTGTATTCAAAGGTGACTACTCCATTGTTGGTGGTCACTTCATTGTCAATGTACACTGTCATCAAACCAACACCTGTCACATTCTGTGCAGATGATGTGCATGTGACCTGTGTGAGTGATGACTGTCTGTGGAAGTGTACAACAGTGCTCATGGACACATCATGGTGGATGGAAACCTTCAACTCACAATAACACACACACAGCTCCATTCAGTACTACTTCTTTCACTCCATTGCCAACATTCAGGAACATTCCTCCAATCATAACATTAGTACCTCCTGACATTGGTCCTGACTTTGGAAACACTGAAGAGATGGATGGCTTCACATAAGTAAATGGGAAGTTGGATTGTACTGTTGCCATGGCACCAGATAAATTTACAGTCACATTGATAAAGACATTCTGCTGTGTCCCTCCAGAGGTGTATGCTCCAGCCACACATATAACCTGTATCCCTGGTATGTATCCATCTGATTGTACCACACAGGACACTCCCCCTACAGTCACACTAACAATGTCCCCAACTTTCAGTGCCTGTGATGGTCAGATTTGTCCCTCCTCCAAATGGACCAGAGGTTGGAGAGACAGAGCTCAACACAGGAGAGGGACATTGGTATGTTTGGTTAGTGAGTGTTGAAGAGCACGTTTCTGGTTCAAAACAGCTGTTGATACCATTACACCATCCACAGTCATACCCAGTACCAATGTTGACCGCCAGGCAGGAGGTACACACAGGAATGACTGCTGAACAGCAGTACAGTGTCAGTGAAGATGAGGGTGGAAAGCTGAGGTCAGAACTGAACACCCATGTCCTCACCTTGGATGACTCCAAGAGGATCAATTGGGTCCATAACTGTACTACTGTTGGTCCAAATAAGACTGACATTAGCTACCATAGCAGTGGTTCATGATAAGTGGTGATCCATTAATAATTCCATACTACTAACTTTCTCAAAGAGTGTTTTTATATCTTGTTTCATTAATTTTTAATACGTTTGTATGACAAAATCTAGTCGTTGTAATGCCATCTTATTGCCTAGCAACATATTAATGTTGCAGTTGCATGTGTTCTAGATCCAAACTCGCGCACCAAGCTTTATGTACTGCCTTGCTCACAGCTTTATGTACTGCCTTGCTCACAGCTTTATGTACTGCCTTGCTCACAGCTCGGTTTGATTCAACATTTGATCCGCATTGTATGAGATCAGAGATAATGATAGTACCAAACTCGGGAGGTACAACTTTTGCCATTTCTCTTGTCGTTTACCTCACCTTTTTCTTTCCCATGAAGGCATTGTCATTGACAATGGCTAGCCAAAAAAATCTGGTGACTTGCACAAACCTTCACTGCAAGCAGACTTTGGTTATATGAACTGTATAACTTTGGGAAAAGCGCACAATAATTTTAAAAAGCACTTTTCCCTAAGTTAACTAGTTACAAGATATAAAAAAAATCCTCTCTCAGTTCTCTGAGAAAGTTAGTGGTATATAGGATTTGAAGGCAGTGGTGGTGTAAAAAGAAAGGGAGCAAGGGATTCAGTGGACATACAATAAAAATTCCTATATTTAGCAACATAATTGTTATGACGTTCTATACAGTGCTAAATATAGGAATATTGAAGTCTTTGTGCTAATTCTAAATAACTAATCAATAGCTAGGATTGATAAAATACAGCAACTGCAAAGTGTCATATGCATTTAAAATAGTTTTTAATAAGAAACACTATTTATAATACATATGCAAGATTTTGGTAGGCAATATGATGCTGGAGATGACTCGACTTATAATTCTTTTAAAAAAATGTAGTTACAATATTGCATACACAGTTTAGGCATAGAACCAGCTTGAGATTTTAGTACCATCCTACATGTACATTTGCATGTGCTGCATAGCATGCATACATGCATGTAGCGACACAGTCGAGATGAAGATAAGTGCACTGATTAGTGCTTACTTGATGAGCTTAAAGCACCTTCTGATTGTGTGCTTACATGCAATAATAATTTATGCGTGAACATGCGTTTCCGGTGCACGTGAAGAGCAAGCAACACTAAGCTAGGCACCGACCACAAATCACAAAGAGCATTAAGATCAGTTTGTTTGTGATGATGTTTCCTGAGTTTCAATGATGGTACATTTTGACAACATGAAAACTTACTGCATTCCTCCATGGAATAATCCTTGCAAGGGATGTAACAAAGTGTTGGTGCTTTAAGCAGGAAGATTTCATCAAGCATTTGTAGCTGTGTAGCATCAACTCCAACAGGAGTAGTGGCCAGCTCCTGATTGAGTTGTTTGCGAGGCAGAGTGTTACAAGAACCAAAGCACATAGGACATGCGTGATTCAAAAACCAACTGATCACATTGGCCACAAATGAAAAACCTGTTATCTTCAAACCAAGATGAAGGAATATATATTGCGCCTGGAAAAATACATCTTACATGCTGGGGCCACCACATGAAGGGGCAATCTGCTCAGGACATCCATCAATATAATATTTGTAATTAATATATATATATATACACACATATCAATACAATGCATAAACTAACACACTACTAACAGCAACACAACCTAACATAATACTCATACTAACTCACCTTCTCACACACACAGAATTAAAAATCATTAAAGTTAATGCTCTCAAAATGGATATTACATTTCCTCGGAGATTTATTAACTACCAGTCATCTTAAAAAGGGAGTATGTCCATCATGTATATCCGCGAAGCAACGGCACGTCCTCTTTATTTGAGGAGATTGTATTGACAAACTTTGGAGCAGTTCTGGGGACTACCATTTTAAATCGATTGTAAATATGGAAGAGAATAATTGCCAGAATACAAAGAGCAGAAATTGTTACTCCAAATTGAACAGCTAATTCACTGCTGTTGGTAGTGTTAGCAAGTAACGCCAGGATAGCCAGGTTAATAAGAAATGAGATTTCTAAAAAAAGTATAACCCAGTTTTTGTAAACAGATAACCCTGCAGCAAAACCTAGATATAATAATATGCCAATACTAATGCTAGCCATTTTGATTGATGTATCATATGAAATAGTGAACACCAGATAGAGTGGTAGGCGAAGGAACAGCTGAACTCCAGGCCAGAAACGGTATTGATCCTTAAATGGAGCTTGGTAACTGTCCATAAATGGCTTTATTCTATTGAACCAATGAAAGCACTGCCGGTGTGAACATTTTTGCAGGCACGGTGATAGCAGCAATATGGTGGAATATGGAATAATCAAAAGAATAGCCACCATTAATCCAAAAATGAATAGCGGTATGTGTTCCCTTCCGAAGTACTTTATGCTACCATCATACTGCCATACAAGTGTATCATCAGTACTATTCAATGCGTTAAGGGTCAGAGGTGAGAATATAGTAATGAGGGTTCGTAGAACCTTTGAGTATGACAAGAGAATGAGAGTAGCCAGTACTGAGACAGCATTGTACCTACACAACCTAGATATCTTTGAAGAATTCCTTGCTGCAAGAACAATGAGACCAAGTAACAGAAATGTGTATGCTGGAAATATGAACTGCAGCCATGTTTTAGAATAACTGTCCATTCCATTATAGAAGCACGTCTCTATGCCAAAATCAAGGTTGAACCAAGCTACCAAAGTGGACAAGAAATATGAATAACCACTTTTGCTCTGGAAAAATATTGCATCATTTATTCGAATGACATTAACATACATTATCATTCCATTTAGGGCACCAGTTGAGACAGTCAAGTTGAGAGAAAACAATATCAGTACCAGAACTACACCCATCACTGCAAATGGGATGATAAGCAGGAGGTAATAATTAGAACAGATGGTACATTGAAATGATCCAAATGTCATGCTTAAGTTCCCTTTGCACTGGCCACATAGAACATTACTGTGCCTGAAGTTGCATTGGCCATCTATGTTTAGTACATCAATCTTGTGGGCCTTTGAGCAGTAATCCAGTGGGCATTGATCTGCAAATACAAGCATGCCCTGTGAGGAGTAGCCAATCCACATATTTCCAGTGTTGAGTACAGTCACATCACTGATATTGCATATCAATCCATACTTTTGTAAAAGTGGGTCACAGGTGCATGGTGATGATTCATCGTTTTGTACAAATCCCATGGGGCAAGGTAAGATGGTGACAGTTATATTGTAACTATAATCAAATGGAGATTCTGATTTTGCATTAAAAGCTGCTTCTGTTATTAAAGATATAGTTTCATTGATGAGTTGATGTCGTATGTCATAAGCACTGCAATTCTGTCCAGTTCGTATTGTATCAATGCTTTTGTAAGTAACAACTGAATAAACTAAAACTGTGGTGGGAACGATACCATTCATCTGACCAACTGATACAAGTGATGATTCAATAGTCTGTCCAGGATATGCATACATATTTCCACCTGATTGTGAAGAATATGAGCAGTTAATCACAGTCCCATTGCACCCACATATGTGCAAAGGGTCAGATGCAATAAGTGACATTGCATTGCCATTTTCACCTATTGTAGCAATGTGATTAAATACAGGGTATGGACAATTTTCAACTGAGCAGGTCTCAACATTCCCTCCGTATATGACACTGCCTGCCTCACCTGCAGAATTACCTTCAAAGTACAATATGATTTCAGGAAGATCACTACAATTCATTTGAATAAAACAAGGCCCATATATATCATTTACTCCTGTATTGACATACATAGCCCCTCCTGCAAAAAAAGCAGTGTTGTTAAGAAATTTCAAAGTTGGGTGATGTATGAAGAACATGGAAGATGATGGATCCACATACACTGCGCCACCATACAGAGCACTATTGTTAGAGAAGGTGACATTGGATCCATTAAAAATTACAGCTGACATCTCGAGGTAAAGTGCTCCTCCTCTACCCAATTGAATATTATCTCTAAATGAGGTGTCTCCATATATAGTGATGTTTGTATTCATAGCCAAAATATGTGAATTGATGAAGGTACTATTTATAATTTGGACATCAGAAGAATCTAGTATAACTTGTACATTCTGCATACATGATCCATGTATAGAAATAGGACTGATTGGTGTAAATTGTGTAAATGAAACGTGATCCACCTCAGAGAAAGAACAGCTGTTTAAGGATAGCCCAGTACCGTTATCGAATGACCAAACACCAAGTCTTTTGAATATGCAATTCTCAAAGCTTATGGGGTTGCTATTATTATATGACTGTACAGAAATCTGTACTCCAGCCAAACTACAGTCAAACATTGAATCCTTTACTGTGGTCAAAGGCAGTGCATCTACATAAGAAGGTATTAAAATGGAAACACCAGCATATGAACTGAAAAAGTTTATTAGTGATATGTTTGATGATACTAAACTTGAATATAGATTAAAGTTGGCGCCCACAAAAGCTTGGTTTCTATATGATACTGAATTGCTGACGGAGATAGCCACTCCATATGAATTCTGAGTTAGGACGATGCTCAATCCTGAACCCCAATTACTGGATGAAGTATCAATGCCCAACGTAAAAAGGGTATGTGATATATCAAGTTGATGCATGCCACTTGACACATATGAATCATCACAATAAAACATAATGTTTCCACCGTATGAGGCAGTGCATACTATGTTTTCCTGGCATATGTAGCTTGTCTCCTGTTCACCCTTACAATTAATGAAGATTTCACCTATAAGAAAATCTTTTGAGACCTGATTATTTCCAATGAATGATGATCCAGTTATCTGTGACAAACCGAATACATTCTTTCCATACAGTCCATACCCAGTGCTGTTCTGAATAGAGACACCATCCATCAAGAGATTGTATACCATTTCCAGGTGAATACTGGAATTGTATGATGATAGCGGAAAGTACTGACCACAATTTGCAATGGTTAGGTTAGTGAACATTAGGTTGGAAATGTTTGAAAATGCAAATCCTGACAGATGGGTACACACAATCTTGGTAGAGGATTCCAAAAATATTACAGTCACATCATCCCCAATGGGATTGAAGCCATATTCATGAACCTTCTCAGCCACAGTGTGTTGTGTGAGATTATCTGATCCAACTAAAGATATGTTTTCTTTATCTTGAATAAGAAGCATGTCTCCTAGATCAAAGTAATGAATTCCAGACAAAAATATGAATTTTGTGTTGGATTGAAAGAAATAGGATGAATTTTGGACATATGTGGTAAACTCCAAACATGTCTGATTTTTAGGACATGGTGTTGTGCTGATATTTGGAGTGACATAGTAGGAATGTATATACTGTGACATGATAAGAGGGAGAGAACCCAAGATGGTTGCCGTTATAAGCAAAACTTTAATCATTGTTGAAAAAGAGGTAGTTTGATCAATGCAATAAGAATAATAGTCTGTGAGATTGAGAGAAAAAAGCCTGAATCATCTCTCAGAATCACATGAAATAAGGTACACAAAGGCATAAAATTCCACTGTAGATTCCAAACCTATAACTTAAAACCTTATGTTTGAGTAGTAGTGGTGAGTGTACTAGGTTATAAATTGGATACATCACAACTAGCTGGCTACTTAGTCTAATGATTTTCGACAAACCTTTCGTAAAATCTAAATAAAAAGGTAAAGTACCCTTATGACAGGCTAGGATGATGAACGTATACATGGAGAGTTTTTTTGTCCCTATACATCACATCGTTTAGGGTGCAGCTTTCAAAAAGGATATTTACCTAGTTCCATACATGTAGTTCCTTAATGCACACTTATCAACCAATGCAAATTTATATGTTAAGTACACTGAAAAGTAATGTAAAAACAAAACCACACACCATTACTATAATAATTCTACATTAGTCTCTGACTTAGTGTCATGCCTTTATGTACTCTGAGAATCAATTTATATCACCTAGTCAAGCATATATCACCTAGTCTAGCATAATTTTGTTCCCCTTCATATAGTACAACTTAAAAAAAAATGATCGTCATTTAGAACAGGACAAGAAACGTGCCTATGAAGCCAGAGTTTGTGAAGTAGAACTTGGATGTTTCACACCACTAGTTTTTTTCTACGTCTGGTGGATTAGGTCCTGCTGCTAAAACCTTCTATAAGAGACTTGCGTCACTTGTTGCAGAAAAGCATGATCAGCCATACAGCCTAACCCTTTCTTGGCTTCATGCCAAATTGAGCTTTTCCTTGCTACGTTCTGCAATAGTGTGTCTTCGTGGCTCAAGATCATCATACCATCGAGCCGCAAGCTTCCCATTGGAATCTGCCATTGACCTGACCTGCTCAGCAGGCAGGAATCCTTAATATGGCGTGTTTAATTGCATATTGGTATGTCACTATGTAGTTCTACTGTATATTTTGTATAAATGGTTCTTATGCATCTGATTTTTTGTTCTGACCAACTCATGTATGGTTGCTATACATATTACGTTCCATTTCTATGTGACTATAGAGGAGATATATGGACAAGCATGGACATATCATGATATGTAGTGCTTTAATTACAGTGTATATAAATATATGTTGTAATGCGTGGTGATTTCTATTACAGATATTACAGTCTTCCACATTGGTGACCTTGATGTTTAATGAACACGGGAGAGGAGCCGGTGTAGCAGCTTGATGCTTTCAGGATCAAGCTGCCACCTTTCTGGTCCACTAATCCATTGTGGTTTGCACAGGTAGAGGCACAATTTCAGAAAAGAGAAATTTCAGTCGACAGCACCCCAACTACATCATCACCTCTCTCACACCTAAAGTTGCCACAGAGGTACGCAACCTCATTTGTAATCCACCTACTTATACAGAGCTCTGTACGGAATTGATTCTAAGAATTGCAGTCTCACAATGGCACCAGCTACAGCAATTGCTTAGCAGCAAAGAGCTGGGAGACCACACCCCTTCTTGCTTGTTAAGGCAGATGGAACAACTACTGGGTGACAACACGGAGCATGCTGATGGACCTCTATACTGCAAGCTCACTATCAAGTGTGTACCAGTGAATGCTTATATGGTTATGGCCTCACTAGACAAGGTGATGGAAGCTTCTAGTTCTCCTATGTTCATTTCATGTGTCAAACCATCAGAACTGCGGTTAACCAGTTACGGACTGTATGATTTTTCTGACCTAAAAACACTGCTGCAGTCCCACACTACCTTAAGACGAGCATCTCTCTGAGGCGGGAGTAGGCTAGCAGCTAGAATTCTAGTGGCTTCTGTTGGTACCATTATTGTTTTGGGGTGGTTGACAACAATATGGTTTAATGATCTGTGATGTACATATGTAGGATAGGCGATTCAAAAAGGTGAATGGCCAGATACACCTGTTGTAATTTGTGCCTGGCCCTAAATTTTCCCTACTTAGAACATGGGGGCTTGCACTTTAACATGGTTTAGCCCTATGTGCTGCTAATGATGCCACTATTACAATCATTGGTACTCATTCCTGTTTCCGTAACTTTGGAACTTGGACTGTCTTGGATTTTTAAAATGCGTTTTCATCATTGGTACTGTAATATTGGGTGCAATTTTATGGGTTTGCAGTGGATGTCAAGTGCCTAAAGCTTTTTTACTCCGAGACTCAGTCTTACATGTAGATCCAAGGGATTCCAGCACCTGAACCATCACTTAATCTCATATTGCTGCCTGCTAAGTTTGACAATGTATTTTGTGCTCTGCTGCAGGAATTTCTTTTGATAATCCAGTCTATGAATGAGCAATCCCCAATTGTCACTTATCACATTATCACTTCAAGTCCTCCTGTACTCACCTGTGCTCGATGTCTACCTCCTAAGTAGCTACTTATTGCATGCAGGGAGTTTGATCATTAGTCTGAGAATACCAATAAATACTGGTGGAAGCTGGCGATGTACCTAAAACTGCAGTCATCACACCATTTAGTTTGTTTGATTTTTTTTAAGAATGCAGCACAGGCTTTTCAATGCTTTATTGATGAAGTACTTCATGGCCTTCACTTTACCATTGATGGTGTCCTGGTTGCTAGCACATTTCCGGCAGAACATCAGCACCATCTTTGGTTGGTCCTGCAACGGTTTCATGAGCATGGTCGCTGAGTTAGATTTTCTTGGGTACAGAGTTGATAGATATGGTATTTGAACGAGTTTCCACATTGAAACAGTTCCAAAACCTTCATAAACATTGTGAGTTTTTAGGACTTTTCAAAATTTATCCTCATTTTATTCCTGGCTGTGCAGGTATGCTCCATTCTTTGTATATACTGTTTTCCTTCTGTAACGATCATGTGCTGGACCACTGAAGTGGACAAAGCATTGTGTCAATCAAGGAGGCACTGGCAAATGCCTTATTGCAGTATCATCCAAAGCCTGATGCCCCAACCTCCATCATGTACATTCCTTGGAAGTTGAAACCTGCTTAAGTTTGGTAAAGTGCCATTGACAATTCAAAGAACTGCTGGGAATGTATACTTGGCTGCAAAAAGCATTTTCGACACTTTGAAGAAGGTTGTGTATTTCATCTACTCACTGATCACAAGCCCTGAACTTATGCGCTGGCTTCAAACTCTGCAAGCTGTACCCCTCGCCAAGCCTGTCATCTGGATTTTATCTCTCAGTTCACATCCGATGTTGACGCTCTGGTACTCAAGAGTATACATGGTTTGGATTTTCGCCAATGCTCAGCACAGAGATTCACCAAATAATGGATGGTACAGTGCCACAACCTTCCTCTGCGAAGCTAGAGTCAATTCCATTGCAGTCATCTGATCTTACCATTCTCTGTGATGTGTCCACAGGAGTGCCACAACCTCTAGTTCCTTCTGCTTTCCGATCACATGTCTTCAATATTTTGCACCCGTCTAATTGTGACCCATTTCATTTGGCCCAACATCCCACACATCTGCACCACTATAATTTAAGTTTGGAACCCCTGGTGCAAGCTATAAGTGAATTAGGCATCGTGCCTGCCTGGCAGCCTCTACCAGCTGCATGTTGACCCTTGATGTGTCCACTTTCATACCTGAGCACCATGATGTCATGTGCTTACATAAAGAATGTACTCTGCATTCCAGATCCATCTTCCATTGAAAGCTAGCGCATGCAGAACTGTTCACGCTGTATATTGACATCATCCCCAGAAGTGTGACATGTTTGCAGATCAGTTACAAGAATTCATAACTAATGATTTGCTCACCACTGTCAGGCACACTCTAAAATACTCGACACCTTTTTGGATGTGGTAATCCACACCTATATATGTAGTCTACCAGGTCCACTGGTATGCCTTTGAACCCCTCACCTTCATGCATTATAAGTTACCTTGAGTGCTAATGTTTTCAGACATCCACCACTTTCTGTGTCCTTCAAACGGGCTTCAACATGTACTGCCAGTTTCAGCCCCGTTTGAAACACACTGATATTCACAAAGCAAAGTGGCCCATGAAACTGATATAAGATTATACCTGCAGTCTCTGGATCCTGTTCAGAAAACACAGATATACATGTGCAGTATGCACATATATGCATGTGTACAAATGTACATGTATCCCCCCTACCTCTGGCCATTTGAATATAAATTTTTAGAGCTGGGTACGTCTAAATTTAGTACAGTACCATCATGGGCCAAGTTACAAGCGCTACATGTACATGTACGTGTATTTATTTCCTGTAAGTTATAGTTCTAAAGATACCATCTATTGCTATGAATACAACTCGCAGGAAAGGAATGACTATGACAACAACAATACATGTACTATTATATTGTTAGTTCCAGTAGTCCAAAACAGCCTGTGCAAACGATTTGCTTAAAACATTAAATTTTGCTAATGTTGGAGACAATACGAGTAAAAAAAAAAAAAAAAAAAAACTAATTGCTTCTGGTGCATGTGAATAATTAACATTGATTCTGTACGTATATGCATGTTATTATATAAATGTCTTATACTTATTAACACAGGCTCTTGCAGTCCACTTTTTAAAAATTAGCTTGTTCTTTGCCGGCTAGTTGCAATTGCTGCCCATTAAGGCGTTGAACCATCAAACATGCAGCATGCATGGACATTTGATATTTTTGTGGAGTTAGTTGATATCTTATCCGCTTGAGATTTAATTAGTTCTAGGACCATGTTTAACTTTTGTTAGTTGTATAGTGAAGGTAGTAGGTTGTGTAGAGTAGTGTATGAACCATATGGTGTGCATGAATTAGAGTGCGCATGCGCAGGACAGTGGTAGACAGGTAGAGCCAGCAGCAGGCTGCGGGTGTGTCATTGTGCTGTCCTTTTGTGGTATATATACTGTCATTGCTGCGTTACTACATTTGGCGACGAGGGTGGCTTTTCGACGGGTTCCTCAAGAATGGCGCACATGGCTTTCGGTCACATACAGGAATTTGACCCCAACGTCGAAGGTATTTCCTCATACTTGGAGCGGATGGGGTTATATTTTGTTGCAAACAAGATTGAATCGGAGCGTCAGGTAGCGGTATTCCTCTCTTTGATTGGGGGTAAAAATTACGCGCTGTTGCGTGACTTGTTGCTGCCGCAGCAGCTAAAGGTAGGCACTGCGGAATCCGTGATTTAAGACCGTAAAATCCTAGACGTCAGAAGAAAATTTTTCTGTTTGCAATTTAAAAAATTTTTATTGACACCATTTGGTAAAAACGATCTGGTAGCTTCATTGTGCTTCATTGTGGCTTACTATGCATTCAGAACGACTGCCGAATGCGTGAGCAATAGACCAGACTAGTTTTTAAGTTTTAAAACACGCACCGTATTTATTAAGTGTTGTTCAAATCGAATATAGTTTTCTGGCCACGATTTTCGACTCCAAAACAGCTGCGTCCCCTCCACGGTAAGTACTCTCCCCTCTAGATAATTCATCCTTCTATATTTCTACGAAGTTTCATAAAGATTTGACGAAGCGCAGGGTACCTTCTACGATGCGCCAGTTACTGAACATCTTTGGACCGATACATCAAATGGTACTATACACCAGGATCTACAGAAACATCATTTTTTATAACTTAGATCATAACTTTTGGGTTTGGATCACTAAAATTGTCGGAATTCCTATCTGACACTGAATTTTCAGGGTCAAAGCATTAAGGTATCTTCAGGTTAAGGTTTTTGGCTTACAACTCAACAAATAGTTCGACTTAAGAGCTCCTTTTTGTTGCACAGATAGCTCATTATAGTAGCTTTATATATGGAATGTTTGAACTCTTAACTCCAATTCGTTGTGAAGTTAGAATTGTTTTTATAAGGTTTTTTATATGAGTGCTGCTTAGCATCAGTACGGCCGAATTAATTCGACTTAAGAGATGAAAATCATGTCATACTATTCAGAGGTCCCTAAAGTAACCATATAATTTTTAATAATTTTTTGGACATTTGCTAACCATACTAAACATTGCTATAAAAGCAGAAAAGCTTAAAATTTAAGGAATTGTATTTAAATGTTAGGATTCTTCAGTAAATGTATTTGATTACGTGACGTCACTGAGGGTGTGCGTACTACAGATAGCCATGTACGACGCGTTATCCGCGTCAAACACCACGGGTTCTTTTCAGAAATCAGAACCAATGCAGCTTGGCATCCCAAATGGACCATTCTGGAACAAGAGCCACGAGCCTAATCAGAAAGCGCGTGATATGAGCCATATGACGGGTCTATTAGCGGAAGATCTCAGAGTGGAGGCAAAAGCATGGTGCTTGCAGAACTCGTTAAACGAATCAGAATTTCAGCTGACTCTAATGACATAGATTGCAGCAATATAATACATGTATATATAATCAAAAGTGTTGATGTCAACCGAACAGCCATAGCTCAGTGCACTGGTACTGCAACGAGTACAATAGTCAGCCAGATGAGGGCCTTTATACATAGTATACCACCATTAAAATACGCTCTACTATGGTTTTCAAGTGTAGCTGTGAATGTTAGAATCTTAAAGTTATAGTTGCATGCTATGCATGACAATTCCACAGGAGTAGCAAACCTTCATTTCCAGAGTATTTACTAATTTAACTTCTGTGCAAGGTGCATGTAAATTTCACCAACGTACTATACGATGGGCAGATAACTCATAAAGGAAGTTACCAAAAATATTGAATGATCGATGAATCTGAAGAATAACTAGTTGATGCATGGTCATTGACATGCTCGTGGACTATTTAATTGGTGATTTAGTGTTTGTGGCCAATGAAAATAATATTCTTGATATTGTGCTCAAGTGTATGCATGCTAGTCAGTTTTTTGTTCACAATTTGAAAATATACATGTGATGAAAAACCATCTAAAAGTCTTAACAAAGTCAGAACTACTTATATGCAATGTTTGGAATTAATATACGGAATAGCAAGGTTATGCATTATTGTTCCTCAACCGTCACAGTTTTTATTACGATTACGCATTGACCGCTGTACTAAAAAAGTTGTCACTTTGGCGCTACATATCTCCGGTGCTAAAAATGGTACGGTGACGCACGAAATACTGAAAAACACAACTTTTTTTGCTCTTTCTAACGATAATAATATTTTAATCGTTTGAGCATTTTTGAAAAAATTCCGCAGTGCCTACTAAAGGATATGTCGCTTGTTGAACTGATGGGTACATTAAGAAGACATTTTGAGCCCAAACCAGTTGTTATAGCGGAGCGTTTTCACTTTCATCGTAGGAGCCAGGGTGCGGATGAAAGTGTGGCTGAGTATGTTGCTGAATTAAGGAAGCTTGCTACACATTGTCGTTTTGGCGGTTATCTAGAGGAAGCGCTTAGGGATAGGCTGGTGTGCGGATTACGCGAAGAAAGTACGCAAAGGGCGTTACTGACAGAGAATGAATTAACATTGGCGCGAGCATTAGAAATCGCACAAAGTAGGGAGGCTGTTCTAATGAATGCCCAGCGACTGAAAGAGCCTAGTCTGACAGTGAAGAAGGTGACTACGAGGACAGATACAACTATGTCTTCAAAATGTATACGTTGTGGAAGCAGTAAGCATCTTGCTGATAGGTGTCCATTTAGGCAAGCTACATGTTTCAAATGCAATAAATCTGGGCATATTGCTAGAGTATGTAGAAGTGGTGGGAAGCCAGTTGGTTTGTCTAAACCAACATCGCAACCTTATCAAGGGCGCAACACTCTCTCATTGGAGGATTCTGCAGAAGAAGAATCTGCAATTGACAACGTTAGTGTGTTTGCTGTTGGAACACCACAAGTTCGTCCTATTGTGGTCAAGATTGCAGTGAATGGAACAACGATTGAGATGGAAGTAGACACTGGGGCAGCTGTCTCGTTAGTATCAGAGCGCACTTGGAAGCAGATTAGGGGTCAAGTGAAATTACAGAAGGCAAATGTTGTTTTGAGAGCATATAATCACATGCGGTTGAAGGTACTGGGAGAGGCTGAGCTGCAGGTACAGTATGGTGGTCGGAGATATGAGTTGTTGCTGAGAGTTGTGAAGGAGGATGGACCAAGTTTGATAGGAAGGGATTGGCTTTAGCAGATTAAGCTGGATTGGTCTGCTATGTGTCATTGGATCAGTCCTTCACAAAGTGACCAAATGGTCAAAACGTTGATGCACAAGTATGCTGATGTTTTCAAGGCTGAGCTAGGTACAATGAAAGGCATTAAAGCCAAGTTGGTACTGAAGGCTGGAGTAGTACCAAAGTTTATCAGACCTAGACCTATACCCTTTGCTCTGAAGGAGGCAGTGGAGCAGGAACTTCGTCATCTTGAAGAGCAAGGAATATTGAGAAGGATAACACACAGTTCTTGGGCTGCTCCAATTGTAGTGGTCCCAAAGAAGGATGGCAGAGTTCGATTGTGTGGCGACTACAAGATGACTATTAACCAGTATTTGGAGGTGGACCGCTATCCTCTGCCAAAGCCAAATGACTTGTTTGCCACCCTAGCAGGAGGACAAAAGTTTTCAAAAATCGATCTGTCTCAAGCATACCAGCAGTTGGTTTTGGAAGAAGAGTCTTGTGAGTTGGTGGTCATAAACACACATATTGGGTTGTTCAGTTATACACGCCTTCCTTTCGGGGTGGCTTCCGCCCCTGCATTATTTCAGCGGGCAATGGACTCCATTTTGCAAGGCATAGCGGGAGTGATCTGCTATATTGATGACATTTTAGTGACAGGAAGGGATGATGCTCAACATCTGCAGGCTTTGGAGCAGGTGTTAAGCAGGTTACAGAAAGCAGGCTTGACCATACAGAAGAATAAGTGTGTTTTTATGGCAAAGTCTGTGGAATACCTTGGCCATGTTGTTGATGCGGAGGGATTGCATACAACTCCAGAAAAGTTGAAGGCTATTCTTGAGGCTCCTGCACCAAAGGATCTAAATCAGATGCGATCATTCTTGGGTTTGGTTAATTACTATGCCAGGTTCATACCAAACTTGTCAACGGTGCTTCATCCCCTGAATAGATTGTTGAGACAAGATGTCTCTTGGGAATGGGATGAATTGTGTGAAGAAGCATTCCAGTTAGCGAAGCAAAGCCTGGCATCTAGTCGAGTTCTGGTTCACTATGATCCAACTCTGCCGCTAAAATTGGCTGGTGATGCATCAGAGTATGGAGTCGGAGCTGTACTCTCACATGTGTGTCCTGACGGGTCAGAGAGGCCGGTTGCATTTGCATCCAGAACACTGTCATCTAGCGAGAGAAATTATGCACAACTGGAAAAAGAAGCTCTTTCCTTAATATTCGGGGTTCGTAAATTCCACCAGTATCTTTATGGACGTCCATTTACTCTGTATACAGATCACAAGCCGTTAACTACCATTTTGGGATCAAAGGCAGGTATTCCTACCCTGGCTGCTGCTCGACTTCAAAGGTGGGCATTGTTGCTATCCACATATCAGTATACTATTGAGTACCGTTCAACGGCTTGTCATGCAAATGCTGATGGCTTGTCACGGTTGCCTTTGCAAAGTACAGGAGAGGAGGAGGATGTGACAGCAGCAACAGTTTTCAATGTGGCACAGTTGGAAAGTTTGCCTGTGACAGCTGAGCAGTTGAAAGCGGCAACAGGGTGTGACCAAATTTTAGGCAAAGTGCTGTTGTTAACACAGAAAGGTTGGCCTACTAAAGTGAATGATGATCTGAAGCCATACTGGATTCGGCGAGATGAGATAACCATTGAAAGCGGTTGCTTGTTGTGGGGGGTGCGAGTGCTGGTGCCTAAGAAGTTGCAGGGAAGAGTACTTGAGGAATTGCACAAAGGTCACCCTGGGGCGTCACGAATGAAGTCGTTAGCCCGAGGTTATTTGTGGTGGCCAGGGTTGGACACGAAGTTAGAACATCTAGCAAAATCGTGCATTCCTTGTCAAGAAGTCAAGTTGACTCCACCTGCAGCTCCATTGCATCCATGGGTGTGGCCATCATTACCCTGGCAACGTATTCATGTTGATTTCGCAGGCCCATTCCTGGGACAGCAGTTCTTGATAGTGGTAGATGCGCATTCAAAATGGCCTGAGGTTATACCAATGGCATCATCCACAACCGCAGCCAGGACCATTGAGGCACTGCGACTGTTATTTGCATCATATGGTGTACCAAACCAGTTGGTCTCGGATAACGGTCCACAGTTTGTATCAAAGGAATTTGCTGAGTTCATGGCTGGAAATGCTGTGAAGCATATTCGGGTGGCACCATATCATCCAGCTTCAAATGGATTGGCAGAACGGTTTGTACAAACATTCAAGAAAGCAATGTCAGCAGCAAGGAACGACGGAGCTTCATTGAGTCAGAAATTGTGCCGTTTCTTGTTGACTTACCGCAGTACTCCTCATGCAACTACTCAAGTCGCTCCTTGTGAACTATTCCTTAAACGTAATATCCGGACCCGGTTGGATGCAATCCGTCCAAATTATTCAGGCACAGTATGTGACAAGCAAGCTCTACAGAAGGAGTTACACGATCGTCATGCAAGGAGCAGGAAATTTGAAATTGGACAGAAAGTGATGGCGAAGAATTTCCTGCAGGGTCCACCGTGGGTGGCAGGAGTTATCTCTGAGTGTAAGGGTCCGTTAACTTACTTGGTTGAGGTGGAACCTCATGTGTTTTGGAGGCGTCATGTTGATCATATCAAGCATCGCCATGAAGCAGAGTCAGTAACACCCACAGAGAATGATCACAGTGTCACTTATGAAGACACACTGCCAGAAAATAGTGCTAAGGACGTCAGTAATGAAAAAAAGGTTGCAGAAAAGATACCATCTCCTGATTCAATGCTGCTACCATCACATCAGGCTGTGCAGGCCTCAGATGAACCAGTGGTACCAGTTGTGGTGGAACTGGATGATGGAAAGACAGGTTCGAGCAAGTCAACCACAACTACTCCAAAGACAGTGACAGTCCCTGAAATGCACTCTCAGCAACCTCGTTACCCGATGAGGCAAAGGAAACCCCCTGACTATTATGGAAGAGGAAAACAGGCTTAAGTGGAGAGGAGTGTAGAGTAGTGTATGAACCATATGGTGTGCATGAATTAGAGTGCGCATGCGCAGGACAGTGGTAGACAGGTAGAGCCAGCAGCAGGCTGCGGGTGTGTCATTGTGCTGTCCTTTTGTGGTATATATACTGTCATTGCTGCGTTACTACAGGTTGTATGTGTGGATGTTACATGTACTGTACAAGATATCTTTATAGATACATTTTGATTTCTGTAAAGTACTATTATTATAATTATTATTAAAAGTCATTATTTTTAAAATGCAAGAATACATGAACATGTACATCATTATTATCATTATTGTTATTCCACCAGTACATGTGTATTTATATATAATTCCTACACACACAGTCAGGATGGATGACTTTCTCTTGCCAGGAGTGCCCTAGCAATGGACTTCCCCAAATGGAGGTTAAGCCTGCCGTATATGTCTGCCACCACTAATGCCTTTGGCCTGGACTGGCTGATGGGAAGGTGGGATGCAAGCCTTGAGAATGTTCCTTTAGCAACCTCACCCCAGTTGCCATACGTTTCTACTGCCATGGGTGTACAGGCAGGCACTAGCTCTATTGGTCTACATCTTTCTGTTCTCTGTTACACGTGCTGCAGCACCAACCACTTGGCATGACTTCCCCAAGATGACAGGAGTGAGTGGAGAGGTCACTGCAGTGATGTCCATTGCTGCAGGTCTACAAGCAAATCAGCAAGACATTGATAGTTGTGATCTCTTGTGAGACCATGACCCTTTTCTACAGCAGCAGACAGGTGGGCTTGATGGAAGAAATCTGCAAGCACATCACACAGCATGTTATGATGTGTGACAACATCTCCTCCATGTCAACATGTTATTGCAAGGTGACCTCATGAGTCAAGGGAAGCATGCAGGCAAAATGGGCAAGTTGAACGGCTAGAAGTATCCAATCCCAGCCCCCATTTAATGATCATCTAGCACTCATTAGGCTAAAGTTTCAAGCCTAGACCGGGAGAAGGGACCACGGACTGCCATGAGCCTGCATGAGTTGCACAGATGGATAACAAGCAAGCCTTGTTGGGTACAGAGGAAGAATTGAGTAGTGAAATAAACAGCTGATTTTACTGTGACTACATCAGGCTGAGAAACTCTAGAGTTGAATAATGCAACAGCGTGCTTACGGTGGTTGTTGTTGGCCAATACCTGATAAAGCAAAAGATGAAATGAAAGCAGCCAGTGCATGATAAGAGACTGCTCGAAACCCCCGGCCACCAAACCTCAAACTAAGTTGTGCCTGGCTCCAGGCGGTATGATAAATCTCATTGGCAGTGCTCAGCATGAAGCTATTTCTCACTTCCTCATCAAAACCTCTAAAGCATCTGATACAAGGCCCTCCCCCCCCCCCCCCCCCCCCCCCCCCGGGGTTTTAAAACATGAACACTACCGGGACACCCGCCGGTGAAATGCTCACTTGTTAATTATCAAGCTGTTAATGTAATTCTAGGTTTACCTAAATGCAATCGTACACTAGTGTAATTCAAATGAATATGGGTAAAAAGCTCTAGTTTACTGATGATTTACTGAAATGTTACTTCATTTGAATTTTAACGAAACCATAGATATTACTTTAATATCTATGATGAAACGTACTACATGTACAGTGTACACATGTACATGCAGCCTCCACAGATTTTATCGGCTTTAGATGCCATAAGATCATGTGGTTGATTAAGTAGTTATTATTGTGGCCACTTAAGCCAGCTCCAGACGGTAAACAGGCACACCCACGAGCGTACAATGTACCTGTATAAGAGTGGCTTACCCCACCAGGCCTCATCTCTGTGTTATCACATACCTCAGGGAAAAACTACAACGGTTTATTCTTATTGGCATTAAGTACAGTTAGCGACTCCAATGACAACATACTTTTAACGCGTTTAATAGTTTGAAATGTTGCAGTGGAAAATACAATAACTTACAACGGACGAACGGTATACTCTTGCCAAATGTTGTATTTTGGCTGATACGAGGTAGAGGTCTGGTGAACAAACGTTGCAGTTCAAATAATTATAACTGCAAATACGATTATACGGTACTGGTACATAAAAGCGGGAAATCGATCAATTAAGTTTAAAAATCAATAAATTCCGCGGATACAGTGGAAATCGTCCATGTCCCTAAATTTTTTTGGGTGTGTGTTTTAATGTTTACTTGATTTCCTAACATTAACAGTATGAGTATTGAAAATCCAACAACACAATGTTGTTGACCAAACAACAAGTATCGGAAATAAGGAAGGAATTTTCAGGTGACTAGCACATTTGTCAGTCCAGAAAAGGGATATTTCTCAGCTCTGAGACAGCAGATCAACACAAAATTTGGTATATAAGAAGAAAAAACACCTATCCAACGTTTGGCCGAGTCATATTCGTCTCAGCCTGTACATGTCTAGTCTCGTTCCTACCTCTATCATCTGATTTATTGCCATCACATTCATCATCAACCTGATCAAAGCCTTCTGGGTAACATTAAGGTATGTTCCAGTGAAGGTCAGAATGATACCTCCACTGAGTAAGAATGAACAGTGGTACAGTCCTATAGAGAGTATGGCTCTGGCATTAGCCCTCACTACTGAGGGTTATATTCATTCTGCTATACATATTGCAGAGTTAATTATATACATGTATAACTATAATGAATCATCCAAAACACAGCTCAATCATAGTGCTAGGATGCTGGCAGATGAGATAGTACAACATTTGTTTTATTTCTTTCGGTCAACTGACCGGCTTCATTACAGGAAACCAGCACTTTCAGCCATTTGTAGTGCACTGTTTACACAACCTTTCTCCATTAAGCCTGAATACCAATATTCTATGAATCCAAGTTAAGGAGCTAACTATTGGGTCAACACAAAGTGCTTGTGCTGCCTTAACGTTAGCAAGTACTTGTACACTGCATATGTACAATGAAATTTGTCATTGATTTGCCATATCATGCATTTGTGGCCTTTTTCTCTTGCATCCTGCATACATGTACACGGAACAAGTCTTTATGTGATCATGACTTCCAGTTTATACCTTCACGCATTCAGTCATGGTGATGAAGGGCTTACACATGCAGCCAAGGTTTGTTGCCATGCAATTTGATAGCAATGATATCCAGTCTGGGAAGCTTCAAGAAATGGATGAAAGACCTGTCCCCACGACTCAGGAGTCTCAGGTAAAGATTAGAAGTACCTGTTCTAGGACAGGCCTGCAGTTAATTTGAAACTAGCCTGCTGTTTGCTTAACTTAAATGTAGTTCTCAACTTTACTATTATATCAAATCACAGCTATCATATCATACAGCCCAAAAAAAAATTCACATATTTAATGCAGTAGTCACAGCTTGCAAGGATTCAGCCTGATCTGTCAACATTTCATCCCTCAGAGCTCTACATAGTAGACTTTAACAGTTCATATAGTGCACTCTCTGAGTAGAAGTAGTGGTGTGGGTCCTACGTGTATTTAGGAACAAATTAAGTGTTTATCTCATAGCCAAACACTGCACACCAGCAACAGTTATAAGGGTGACATTTAATTAGTTGTGTAATGGCTATAAAGTGTCACTACAATACAAAAAATATTCTTAGTGCAGCACTGATTGAGGAATTTATATCTTGGAGGTGGAAGGGTGTGGGGTAAGGACTAAACATGAGTGAGGAGGCAGGTTCACTAGATGTGGCAGGGTACAGCACATTTGCACATAGTTTTGCTGAATATTTTTAATGCATGAAAAGAATAATAATTACACATGCAACCTTTAGATGTGGACAGGTGGATGGATAAATGAAATGCCTTATAAAGGCGGTGTGGGAGGGTGGGGCTAGCACCCAATCCACTTCCTCTGGATCAGCCTTGCCTTGCATGATTAAGGGTTTTTTTTATAATGAGGGGTGTGAAAAGTAAGGTAGCTATCAGCTGTAAACATTTAATTTCCCATTAACATTATTTCATTGCTTTTTTCCTACACCATTCATATTATGTTATAGAAAGGCATTCTATTTCAGGTGGAATAATCATAATCACATACATGCTTGATACTACCACAACATTAGCCCCCAATAAACTGATGCAGTACACGTAGGATTCATATCTGCCATCATATTTCTATTGAGAGTGGTTTCTTAATGGCCTCTTGCTGCATGGTAATACATGAACAGCAAATGCCAGATGGGCATGGCTTATCTTTTGCATGTCATAGTACCCTCTCTGCTGATCACAATCATTGGCTAAACATTCCCACTTTGGTACCAGTTGTATAGCTTTGACTACAAAGTGTTATCATATTTCACATACAGATATAATTTATGATTTATTATTTTTAATAAACTCATGTTGGCATATGTCCTATACTTAGAAGGGTTGTCTAGAAATGATGTTGAATGGCCTTCAGATATTTACTGAAGGTAAGGACATTTTAGGACATCTTAATTAGATTGTGGCCAACATACATGCATATTTAAGTAGCATTGTAGAATGCGAGCAACACTAAGCTAAGAACCGATCAAAAATCACAAATAGCATTAAGATTAGTTTGTTTGTGAAGAAATTTCCTGAGTTTCAATGATGGCACATTTTGACAACAGGAAAACGTAATTCATTCCTCTAAGGAATAACACTTTGCAAGGGATGTAACAAAGTGTTGGTACTTTAAGCAGGAAGATTTCATCAAGCATTTGTAGGTGCGTAGCATCCACTCAAACAGGAATAGTGGCCAGCTCCTGATTGACTGAGTTTTTGCGAGGCAGAGCGTTAGAAGAACCAAAACACATTGACGTGAGATGACATGTGTGATTCAAAAACCAACTGATCACATCGGTCACATCGGTCACAAATGAAAAGCCTGTTATCTTCAAGCCAAGATGAAGAAATATACATGTATATTGCATCTGCATCTTACATGCTGGGGCCACCACATGAAGGGGCAATCTGCTCAGGGCATCCATCAATATAATTAATATATGGGACAGTTTCCGCGAATATGTCACCCTTTTATAACATTCTAATGTTATAAAAATGCTTCATGTTTGAATCGCTATATCTTCCGAACGCTAAATGCTATCGACTTCCTATTTTCAAAAGTTCATACTACACCATTTCTCTAGTACAAATTACAATTTGGAGTCTTGCACTTACTCCACGCCAGTATTGCAACGTTCGATACCCGACCGGGTTCAAACCCACCATAACTTTAGGTAGGAGTAATTAAATCGCTTCAAATTCGGTTTGTAGGTACAGAGATCTTATATCTATCGATTTGTACTGTTCGTTAATTTTTATGCCATCCGTTACGGAGATACAGTTGAACAAACTACGTGCACTTTTTCCCGCTCGATTCGCGCCAATGATATAACAACCGCCTCCCCATACATTGAGCGGGACGCGATTTGCCAAAATCTTTGGCGCGAATCGAGCGGGAAAAGTGGACGCACTTTGTTCAACTGTATCTCCGTAACGGATGTCGTAAAAATTAACGAACAGTACAAATCGATAGGTATAGGACCTCTGTACATATAAACCGAATTTGAAGCGATTTGATTACTCCTACCGAAAGTTATGGTGGATTTGAACCCAGTGGGGTATCGAACGTTGCAATACTGGCGTTGAGCAAGTGCAAGACTCTAAAATGTAACCTGTTGTAGAGAAATGGTGTAGTATGAACTTTTGAAAATAGGAAGTCGATAGCGTTTAGCGTTCGGAAGATATAGCGATTCAAACAGGAAGCATTTTTATAACTTTATAATGTTATACATTTTCGCCATGCCCATCTGGCCTCTGCTGTTCATGTAGTACATGTAGAATATAAGCCATGCCCATCTGGCCTTTGCTGTTCATTTAGTACATGTAGAAGATAAGCCATGCCCATCTTGCCTTTGCTGTTCATGTAGTACATGTAGAAGATAAGCCATGCCCATCTGGCCTTTGCTGTTCATGTAGTACATGTAGAAGATAAGCCATGCCCATCTGGCCTTTGCTGTTCATGTATTACCATGCAGCTAAAGGCCATTAAGAAACCACTCTCAATAGAAATATGTGTACTGCATCAGTTAATTGGGGGCTAATGTTGTGGTAGTATCAAGCATGTATGTGATTATGATTATTCCACCTGAAATAGAATGCCTTTCTATAATATAATATGAATGGTGTAGGAAAAAAGCAATGAAATAATGTTAATGGGAAATTAAATGTTTACAGCTGACTACCTTACTTTTCACACCCCTCATTATAAAAAACCCTTAATCATGCAAGGCAAGGCTGATCCAGAGGAAGTGGATTGGGTGCTAGCCCCACCCTCCCACACCGCCTTTATAAGGCAAAAAAAAAACACATTTTTTTCATTTATCCATCCACCTGTCCACATCTAAAGGTTGCATGTATAATTATTATTCTTTTCATGCATTAAAAATATTCAGCAAAACTATGTGCAAATGTGCTGTACCCTGCCACATCTAGTGAACCTGCCTCCTCACTCATATTTAGTCCTTACCCCACACCCTCCCATCTCCAAGATATAAATTCCTCAATCAGTGCTGCACTAAGAATATTTTTTGTATTGTAGTGACACTTTATAGCCATTACACAACTAATGAAATGTCCTACCCTTATAACTGTTGCTGGTGTGCAGTGTTTGGCTATGAGATAAACACTTGATTTGTTCCTGGATCCACAACACTACTTCTACTCAGAGAGTGCACTATATGAATTGTTAAAGTGCACTGCCCAGTACTCACCACAAATATGTAGAGCTCTGAAGGATGAAATGTTGACAGATCAGGCTGAATCCTTGCAAGCTGTGACTTATGTGAATTTTTTGGGGGGCTATATGATATGATAGCTGTGATTTGATATAATAGTAAAGTTGAGAACTACATTTAAGTTAAGCAAACAGCAGGCTAGTTTCAAATTAACTGCAGGCCTGTCCTAGGACAGGTGCTTCTAATCTTTACCTGAGACTCCTGAGTTGTGGGGACAGGTCTTTCATCCATTTCTTGAAGCTTCCCAGACTGGATATCATTGCTATCAAATTGCATGGCAACAAACCTTGGCTGCATGTGTAAGCCCTTCATCACCATGACTGAATGCGTGAAGGTATAAACTGGAAGTCATGATCACATAAAGACTTGTTCCGTGTACATGTATGCAGTAAATAGGATGCAAGAGAAAAAGGCCACAAATGCATGATATGGCAAATCAATGACAAATTTCATTGTACATATGCAGTGTACAAGTACTTGCTAACGTTAAGGCAGCACAAGCACTTTGTGTTGACCCAATAGTTAGCTCCTTAACTTGGATTCATAGAATATTGGTATTCAGGCTTAATGGAGAAAGGTTGTGTAAACAGTGCACTACAAATGGCTGAAAGTGCTGGTTTCCTGTAATGAAGCCAGTCAGTTGACCGAAAGAAATAAAACAAATGTTGTACTATCTCATCTGCCAGCATCCTAGCACTATGATTGAGCTGTGTTTTGGATGATTCATTATAGTTATACATGTATATAATTAACTCTGCAATATGTATAGCAGAATGAATATAACCCTCAGTAGTGAGGGCTAATGCCAGAGCCATACTCTCTATAGGACTGTACCACTGTTCATTCTTACTCAGTGGAGGTATCATTCTGACCTTCACTGGAACATACCTTAATGTTACCCAGAAGGCTTTGATCAGGTTGATGATGAATGTGATGGCAATAAATCAGATGATAGAGGTAGGAACGAGACTAGACATGTACAGGCTGAGACGAATATGACTCGGCCAAACGTTCGATAGGTGTTTTTTCTTCTTATATACCAAATTTTGTGTTGATCTGCTGTCTCAGAGCTGAGAAATATCCCTTTTCTGGTCTGGCAAATGTGCTAGTCACCTGAAAATTCCTTCCTTATTTCCGATACTTGTTGTTTGGTCAACAACATTGTGTTGTTGGATTTTCAATACTCATACTGTTAATGTTAGGAAATCAAGTAAACATTAAAACACACACCCAAAAAAATTTAAGGACATGGACGATTTCCACTGTATCCGCGGAATTTAGTGATTTTTAAACTTAATTGATCGATTTCTCGCTTTTATGTACCAGTACCGTATAATCGTATTTGCAGTTACATTGTATAATTATTTGAACTGCAACGTTTGTTCACCAGACCTCTACCTCGTACCAGCCAAAATACAACATTCTACAACATTTGGCAAGAGTATACCGTTCGTCCGTTGTAAGTTATTGTATTTTCCACTGCAACATTTCAAACTATTAAACGCGTTAAAAGTATGTTGTCATTGGAGTCGCTAACTGTACTTAATGCCAATAAGAATAAACCGTTGTAGTTTTTCCCTGAGGTATGTGATAACACAGAGATGAGGCCTGGTGGGGTAAGCCACTCTTATACAGGTACATTGTACGCTCGTGGGTGTGCCTGTTTACCGTCTGGAGCTGGCTTAAGTGGCCACAATAATAACTACTTAATCAACCACATGATCTTATGGCATCTAAAGCCGATAAAATCTGTGGAGGCTGCATGTACATGTGTACACTGTAGTCAGTGGCGAGGTGGCTTGTCTGTCACTGGGGGGGCAATTACACAGACTGCCGCCCCCCCCCCCCCTCCCCCCCCCACACACACACAAACACACATGCTGCCTTTGTGTCAGAATTTCTTATCTCGTTACAGGGGCGGATGCAGGATTTCGGCGAGGAGGAGGTGGGTTCCACATGAATGCTTGACGAAAGAGAGGGGCGCGCGCGAAGCGCGCGAAAATTTTTGTAGTGCGCGTTCTAATTATTGTATTGGAAACTAAGGCAATCAACACCAATAAATAGCAAGGGCGGACGCAGGGGGGGGGGTCCGGGGGGTCCGGACCCCCCCCCCCCCCCCCGAACCTGTATATGAATATAATTAATGTATATTAGCGTACTACACGTGTCAATACACGTAGCGTACATACAATCCCCCTGTATATACAATCTGTGGAAAAATAGGAATGCACACCACAAAAATTTTCGCGCGCTTCGCGCGCACCCCTCCCCCTCATCAATTATTCATGTCGGACCCCCCCCTCGCCAAATTCCTGCATCCGCCCCTGAATAGTGCCCTCTTTTCGAGCAGCACGATAAAAATTAACACGTAGCCGATTCTAGATCTCATGACATCAGTCAAGCCGAAATTTTGGCCGGAACTACCCAATGTACTTGGATTGTTTACCTACGTAACCGTAATATTACGTAACAAATGCTATAAATATATATCACGTGGGGTGAAATCCCGCCTTCTTTCTTCCGCACGGTGGTCTGCTCTCATTGAACGCGTGGAAACTAAGCCCTACGCCCCGAAAAATTGAAATGGTTACGTACACCCATAGCAACGAACCTGACAACCGATGCCTTTTAGAACCAGCTGTGCACGGGGTACATAAAACGTAATCAACACCTAAAAGCCAGACTAGCAGTGATAAACACCTTTGAACTATATTGTAAGCAAAAATCACGTGGCCTGGTGTTGCCAACTGTCGGCTCTGGTTCTTCAAACCTATCGACTTACGCACGGCGATCACCGACTACATGTGTTCAAAAAACGACAACGACGCTCGGTGACTGAAGTGGAACATGCCAAAGCTATCACGGTAAAGTTAGTTGTTTGTACTGTCGTATTTTGGTACAGGTTAGTGGCAACGCATTTTCTGAAGAAGATTCCTAGCCTTTGAAAATCCACCATTTTGGTGTCTTTTTGGGGGTGGGGGAATTAGTATTTGCGCAATGAAGTTTGGTTTTAACAGAGCGTTTAAAATATAGCCTTACATTTCTTTTGACTCCATGCTCGTATGTAAATAGATTGAGCTTGAACTGAATTAGTATTTATTCTTTACTCTCTTGGCTGGAGGGGGGATGGCAGCTAGCTACCAATTGTGGCTCAATACTTAGTAAGTGTTCTTGCACAATGCGCATCAGGTTTTGCATGTGGTTGTGGATTGGAGCAAATGTAAAGCCAAGAATTTGGCATGAATTGACTTGGCCCCCTAAAAAGGGGGCTATTTCTCCTTTGGGGTTATCGGGCTGGATATGTGGTGTATCCTTTCCTCACCAGCCAGACAGATTCCTGATGATTTGAGCCACCTGAAACACCAGTGAGTTAGAATTGAGCCTTTGCTGTATGTTGTAACATACCGCCTTAGAAGCCTCAGTGTATTTCAAGGTATGGCAAGCCCAGCCTTAATCGCCGGCAATACATGTACCTGAAGATGAGTAGGCAGCTGTAGTTTCCTGGTTAGTTCTGGTGACATGCATGAATGTCATTGGCAGAAGTGAGTGTATACATGTATATTATGTAACCTTGGTACAAGTCAATGACATTGCTTCCCCTGTAGCAAGTTGTACGATGGCTTTGTCAGGACTGGTAGAGATGGCCCTCTTCAGTAATCCCGCTGCTTGCTTTTTCTCAGGTGTAAGTGTTGGTACACACTCATGCTCTTCATAGCCACCATCCATAATATCCCTGCTGCAGTCTGTATACAGTGCTCCAGAACATCTGACAGCAACATTATCACACTTGATGATAGTCTGACTAGGGGACCATCCTGGTGACCATCCTCTGAGCAGCAGATGACCATCCTCTGAGCAGCAGGGGACCATCCTCTGAGCAGCATGGGATCATCCTCTGAGCAGCATGGGACCACCCTCTGAGCAGCAGGGGACCATCCTCTGAGCAGCAGGGGACCATCCTCTGAGCAGCAGGGGATCGTCCTCTGAGCAGCAGGGGATCATCCTCTGAGTAGCAGGGGACCATCCTCTGAGTAGCAGGGGACCGACCTCTGAGCAGCAGGGGACCATCCTCTGAGCAGCAGGGGACTATCCTCTGAGCAGCAGGGAACCATCCTCTGGGCAGCATGGGACCATCCTCTGGGCAGCATGGGACCATCTCTGAGCAACATGGGACCATCTCAGAGCAGCAGAGGACTATCCGTCCTCTGAGCAGCATGGACAGTTCATAGCATCATATGCTGCTATCCACTTTCAAAGGCATTTGGAGCACACCAGTGCACCACACTGCAGTTCCAGTGGCTGTGAGAGCTGGTGTTGGAGCACAGTGCACACTTCAGCTTCTTTAGCATTGACAGGTTGTTAGCTCTTGCCAAAGGTGGGCTAGGCTCACTATGGAGAACTAGAGGAGGGGCAATCTTCTCAAGATGACCTCTACCAAGTGTTTACCTCTCATGATGTTATATGTTTACTTGTTTTGCCACTCAAATAGCATCACTGCACATTTGTGATGCACTCACTTTGTGATGGCACAGATGGTTCTCTACATACCCACCTTACATTGCATGCAGAACATCTCAGGGTGACATCATCCCCAGATGTGTCAATGTCAAAAGCTATTTTCAGCTCAGCTGAGAATGCTATGCACTCAGAGCTGGTTCTTTTCTTTGCCCTGTACTTCGTTAGCCTCTGCCCACACACTCTGCAATGTATGGAAATTGTACTATAATGTTTATATGTATAGGGCAAAACCACAACGTACGTCGATTATTCATGAAATACGCTCAGCTTGTTCGTGGTGACAGAAAATGCGTTGCCACTTCAGGTTAGTAAATTCTGGTAGCCACATGCCTCCTGAGCATCGCTGTAGTACTCTTACCTTCCAGTTCAGTCACCAAAGGCTATGTCGTCGAATTTAGTAACGCCCTCCTTCTAAATACGTATCGCGTGACCTTGCTAAACGGTATGCGCATGCTATCGATGTGGAATTTCAATTGTGCGCATTGACTGGACATGACAGGAAAAGGAATGCAGTGTTTAAGTTCGTTTTCACTTTTTGATTTGCTAGTTCTGGTGAGTCATGGTTTGCTTTTAAACATCAGATGTCTATAATGAGCCATCAGTTTAGAAATATATGGTAATACCGTAAATGATCTAATTATTGACTTAGTTTCCAGCCGCATACAACCGTGCCCTATTGTTGTAATGTGCGCGGGCCGAAGACGCCCCGCGGTGTAACGCAACGGCACGGTGGTCTGCTCTCATTGAACGCGTGGAAACTAAGCCCTACGCCCCGAAAAATTGAAATGGTTACGTACTCCCATAGCAACGAACCTGACAACCGATGCCTTTTAGAACCAGCTGTGCACGGGGTACATAAAACGTAATCAAAACCTATAAGCCATACTAGCAGTGATAAACACCTTTGAACTATATTGTAAGCAAAAATCACGTGGCCTGGTGTTGCCAACTGTCGGCTCTGGTACTTCAAACCTATCGACTTACGCACGGCGATCACCGACTACATGTGTTCAAAAAACTACAACGACGCTCGGTGACTGAATTGGAACATGCCAAAGCTATCACGGTAAAGTTAGTTGTTTTTACTGTCGTTTTTTCGTACAGGTTAGTGGCAACGCATTTTCTGAAGTAGATTTCTAGCCTTTGAAAATCCACCATTTTGGTGTCTTTTTGGGGGTGGGGGAATTAATATTTGCGCAATGAAGTGGGTTTTAACAGAGCGTTTAAAATATAGCCTTACATTTCTTTTGGTCTAAATTTGACTCCATGCTCGTATGTAAATAGATTGAGCTTGAACTGAATTATTATTTATTCTTTACTCTCTTGGCTGGAGGGGGGATGGCAGCTACCAATTGTGGCTCAATACTTAGTAAGTGTTCTTGCACAATGCGCATCAGGTTCTGCATGTGGTTGTGGATTGGAGCAAATGTCAAGCCAAGAATTTTGCATGAATTGACTTGGCCCCTGAAAAGGGGGCTGTTTCTCCTTTGGGGTTATCGCCAACAATTTGGCTGGATATGTGGTGCATCCTTTCATCACCAGCTAGACAGATTCCTGATGATTTGAGCCACCTGAAACACCAGTGAGTTAGAATTGAGCCTTTGCTGTATGTTGTGACACACCGCCTTAGAAGCCTCAGTGTATTCCAAGGTATGGCAAGCCCAGCCTTAATCGCCGGCAATACATGTACCTGAACTTCAGTCCATGATGAGTAGGCAGCTGTAGTTTAGCTCTGGTGACATGCACGAATGTCATTGGCAGAAGTGAGTGTATATATTATGTAACCTCTGTACAAGTCATTGATATTCACTTAACTGCTTCTCCTGTAGCAAGTTGTATGATGGCTTTGTCAGGACTAGCTGGTAGAGATTACTCTCTTCAGCAAACCCGCTGCTTGCTTCTCCTCCTCAGGTGTAAGTGTTGGTGCACACTCATGCTCTTCATAGTCACCATCCTTAATATCCCTGCTGCAGTCTGTATACAGTGCTCCAGAACATCTGACAGCAGCAGCATTATCACACTTGATGATAGTCTGACTAGGGGACCATCCTGGTGACCATCCTCTGAGCAGCAGGGGATTTTCCTCTGGGCAGCAGGGGATCATCCTCTGAGCAGCAGGGGACCATCCTCTGAGTAGCAGGGGATCATCCTCGGAGCAGCAGGGGATCATCCTCTGAGCAGCAGGGGACCATCCTCTGAGCAGCATGGGACTGTCCTCTGAGCGGCAGGGGATCATCCTCTGAGCAGCAGGGGACCATCCTCTGATCAGCAGGGGACCATCCTCTGATCAGCAGGGGACGGTCCTCTGAGCAGCATGGGACTGTCCTCTGAGCAGCAGGGGATCATCCTCTGAGCAACAGGGGATCATCCTCTGGGCAGCATGGGACCATCCTCTGAGCAGCATGGGACCGTCCTCTGAGCAGCAGGGGGCCATCCTCTGAGCAGCATGGGACTGTCCTCTGAGCAGCAGGGGATCATCCTCTGAGCAGCAGGAGATCATCCTCTGAGTAGCAGTGGATCATCCTCTGATCAGCAGGGAACCATCCTCTGAGCAGCAGGGGATCATCCTCTGGGCAGCATGGGACCATCCTCTGGGCAGCATGGGACCATTACTGAGCAACATGGGACCATCTCTGAGCAGCAGAGGACTATCCGTCCTCTGAGCAGCATGGACGGTTCACAGCATCATATGCTGCTATCCACTCCCGGAGGCATTTGGAGCACACCAGTGCACCACACAGCAGCTCCAGTGGCTGTGAGAGGGTGTTGGAGCACAGTGCACACTTCAGCTCCTTTAGCATTGATAGGTTGTTAGCTCTTGCCAAAGGTGGGCTAGGCTCACTATGGAGAACTAGAGGAGGGGCAATCTTCTCAAGATGACCTCTTATGATGTCATATGTTTACTTGTTTTGCCACTCAAATAGCATCCCTACACATTTGTGATGCACTCACTTTGTGATGGCACAGATGGTTCTCTACATACCCAGCTTACATTGCATGCAGAACATCTCAGGGTTACATCATCCCCAGATGTGTCAATGTCAAAAGCTATTTTCAGCTCAGCTGAGAATGCTATGCACTCAGAGCTGGTTCTTTTCTTTGCCCTGTACTTCGTTAGCCTCTGCCCACACACTCTGCAATGTATGGAAATTGTAATCCATACCTATAATGTATAGGGCAAAACCACAACGTACGTCGATTATTCATGCAATACGCTCAGCTTGTTCGTGGTGACAGAAAATGCGTTGCCACTTCAGGTTAGTAAATTCTGGTAGCCACATGCCTCCTGAGCATCGCTGTAGTACTCATACCTACCAGTTCAGTCACCAAAGGCTACGTCGTCGCATTTAGTAACGCCCTCCTTCTAAATACGTATCGCGTGACCTTGCTAAACGGTATGCGCATGCTATCTATGTGGAATTACAATTGTGCGCATTGACTGGACATGACAGGAAAAGGAATGCAGTGTTTGAGTTCGTTTTCACTTTTTGATTTGCTAGTTCTGGTGAGTTATGGTTTGCTTTTAAACATCAGATGTCTATAATGAGCCATCAGTTAAGAAATATATGATAATACCGTAAATGATCTAATTATTGACTTAGTTTCCAGCCGCATACAACCGTGACGGGGTGGTGCTTTGTCCTAGCTGCATTATTGTGCACATCTATATATGTGAATGGAGTGTCTATTGATTATGCTTGTGCAGCATTAGATTTGCCGTTTCTCTGTCATTGAGGGTATTTACTTGGTCGGGTCGTGCGTTCAGTCCTTTACATACATGTTTGCAGATAAGTTATATGAATACATAACTAATGATTTGCTTGCCGCTGTCAGGCACACTCTAAAATACGAGACACTGTTTTGGATGTGGTAATCCACACCTAGATATGAAATCACAGGGGGAATCTACCAGTTCCACCGGTATGCCTGTGAACCCCCAACCTCTGGCCATTTTAATTTTAATTTTTAGAGCTGGGTATGTCTAAATTACAGTACCATGATGGGCCAAGTTACAAGCGGTACATGTACATGTAGTTGTATGAGTTATATTTCTAAAAATAATAATAACACCAATGTGATAAAAAATGGGTACAAAATAAGATGTGCACACAAAGGATGCAGTTAATGTGTTAAACAGATGCTGAGGGAACCTTGGCTTCTGCAACAGCCAGATCAATCACGCTGGAAGAGCGCAAGAGAGAGAAACTAAGGCAGCATCTTACCCACGCAATAGTTGCGCCATAGCTTTGCTCTTGCTTGGTTGATAGAAGAGAGGCAAGTGTCCCCTTTCATACCTGAGCACCATGATGTCATGTGCTTACATAAAGAATGTACCTTGCATTCCAGATCCATCTTTCACTGAAAGCTAGCGCATGCAGAACTGTTCAGGCTGTATGTTGACATCATCCCCAGAAGTGTTACATGTTTGCAGATTAGCCATAAGAATTCATAAATAATGATTTGCTTGCCGCTGTCAGGCACACTCTAAAATACGAGACACCTTTTTGGATGTGGTAATCCACACCTAGATATGAAATCACAGGGGGAATCTATCAGGTCCACCAGTATGCCAGTGGAACCCCCCCCCCCCCCCCCCCCCCCCCGACCTCTGGCCATTTTTTTAGAGCTACATTTAGTACAGTACCATCATGGGCCAAGTTACAAGCAGTACATGTGTATTCATTTCCTGTGAGTTATAGATACCATACCATCTATTGCTATGAATACAACTCGCAGGAAAGGAATGACTCTGACAACAACAATACATGTACTATTATATTGTTAATTCAAGTAGTCCAAAACAGCCTGTGCAAACGCTTTAAACTTTAATTGTTGGAGAAAATATTTTTAGAAACGAATGGTGATCTATTCACCATGAAAATTCTCTCTGTGGAATGAAGGGGAAAGCTAAGACTAATTCTACTGTGACTACATCGGGCTGTAAAACTCTACATTTGAACAAAGAAATCGTGTGTTTTTGAGGTGTTTGTTGTTAGCCAATACCAGATAAAGCAAAAGTTGAAATGAAGTAGCCGGTGCATGATAAGAGACTGCTCGAAACCCCAGGTCACCAAACCTTAAACTAAGTTGTGCCTGGCTCCAGGCGGCTTGAGAAATCTCAATGGCAGTGCTCAGCATGAAGCTATTTCTCACTTCCTCATCAAAACCTCTAAAGCATCTGATACAAGGCTGGGAGGAGTGACCCTTGCAATGAGAACCATTCTGCAAAAGCTCCCACACATGCGTAGAAGGGTAACTGTGACATGAAGGTCAACTTCAGCCACCTCTGTCAGGCCTGAAAGCAACTTTTTAGACTCAGCACACTTGTATGCAATGAATTTATGGAGCAGTACAAGTAATCTACAATTGGTCCCCTGAGGATGTCTAAATTAGGCAAGAGTGAACACTTTACCGAAAGGGGAAAGGATGTATTGCTGTCCTACTACATGTAAACAGCTCACATTTTGAGAAATTGATATGGATACCCAAAGTGGGGGCCAGCTCCTCAATTATTTGTACACCACCAAGGGCTGCCGGGCAATTGCCGGCTAGGACCCAATCATCCTTATACCAGGCCTGTAGGAGTTAGGTCAATGCATTCATCATCTGCATCAATGGTTGATACCAACTTCTGGAGGTCTAAAGAAAACAGTAAGGGACCTAGGGGGTCACCCTGCTGCACTCCGCATTCTGAACTGATCTGCCCAAGTGGATGCCATAGCAGTGGGTGGGACCCGTAGCAGTAGGAAAAAGCTCTGGGAAATAAGTGACACATTCTCTGAAGATTGCATGTCTGAAAAAAAAATTGAAAGCATTTTGCACGTCGACCTTGAAGCACACAATATCCTCATCCATCCAGTGCAATACAACCTCTGACACTATTTATCATTGTCTCTGCCCCTGCCTGACAGGCCGCACCAAACTGTAAGGGTTAGAAGTCTGCAGCCTTGTCCTTCAAAATGGTACACATTTTGCTTTCAGCAGCTCCCAAGTTGTTTCATTGTTTGGTGCTATTTCGTTAGCTATAGACTGCAGGATACGGCATGTGTTTTTATTTTTTGATTTGCTGGTTCTGCCATAGATTGAAGACCGTATGGTCTTCAATCTATGGTCTATGGTTCTGCTGAGTCGAAGCCATAGCATAGATACTAGTATATATGGTCATGGGCAGGTTAACCACCTCCACCTCCCTCTCCCCTTCCACTCTCTCCCTCCCCCTACTCCCCCCTCCCTCCCCCCCGGGGTTTTAAAACATGAACATTGGTGGGTGTACACTACCGGGACGCCCGTGTAAAGCTCACATGTTAATTATATTATCAAGCAGTTAATGTACTAGTGCTGTAATTCTAGGTTTACCTAAATGCAATCGCAATCCAAAACTTATGAATATGGGTAAAAAGTTGAGTAAAACTCTAGTTTACTGATGATTTTAGCGACTTCATTTGAGTTTTAACGAAACGTACTACAGTGTACATAGTGATACGATCATGTGATAAATAGTTATTATTGTGGCCACTGAAGCGCTCTCCAGTCGGTAAACAGGCACACCCACGTGCGTACAATGTACCCCGGTAAGTAGATGAGTGGCTTACCCCACGGTCCCCACCAGGCCTCATCTCTATGTTATCACATACCACAGGGAAAAACTACAATGCATGGTTTATTCTTATTGGCATTAAGTTCAGTTAACGACTCCAATGACAACATATACATGTACATGTATACGTAATACAACCTTAACGCGTTCAATAGTTTGAAATGTCGCAGTAGAAAATACTGTAACTTACAACGGACGGACGGTATACATGTACTCTTGCCAAATGTTGTAGAATGTTGTATTTCGGCTGATACGAGCTAGAGGTTTGGTGAACAAACGTTGCAAATGAAATAATTATACCTGCAAATACGATTATAAAAGCGAGAAATCGATCAGTTAAGTTTTTTATAATCCTTGATACACGATCCGATCAATAAATTCCGCGGATACAGTGGAAATCGCGATATATACTTGTCCCTAAATTTTTTGGGATGAGTTTTAATGTTTACTTGATTTCCTAACATGAACAGTATGAGTAGTGAAAATATAACAACACAATGTTGTTGACCAAACAACAAGCATCGGAAGTAAGGAATTTTCACGTGTCTACATGTAGCACAGTCCAGACAAGGGATATACCTCAGCTCTGAGGCAGCAGATCAACACAAAAAATTTGGTATATAAGAAAAGAAAAAACAACGTTTGGCCGAGTTATATTCGTATTTCAAACCCGGGATATACTTTTGCGAGCCATGTCTCAGCCTGTACATGTCTAGTCTCGTTCCCAGACTCACATACGGCAGTAGCGGATGGATTACATCACCGCGAATGCATATAAAGCTGGGGACGAGACTAGTACAAAGTGTTTAGCGTACCGTTTCGCACACTGCACGTTGTATGCGCCAGTAAATCGATTTTTTGAGATGGTGGTTGCACGATAGAAACCCACTACTCTGTAAGGAGTGTAGCAGTTTTAATTTGTCCATGTTCGATTCCCTGGTATCAACTACACCATTGTGCCAGGACCAAATCTGACCATTGGATGGACTTTCTTCACCTCCATTAACCCAAATGGTTTGAACCATCTGAGTAAAGTATTTCAATCCTTGTAAGTTATTACATAAATGTTCTTACATGTGTAGATACATGTTATACTCTGCCATTTGTCAGTCTCTCCTCCTATCTTCAGGTATGCATTAGCTACACTACCACTCATACGACACATTGCAGCAAGTATGGTATGCAGATGATGCCACTGCCACCGGATCTCTCAAGAATCTATGCACTTGGTGGGATAAGTTAGTCACAGTAGGTCCCTCTTATGGGTATTTTGTGAACGCTGTGAAGACCAGGCTCATTACAAAAGAAGAAACTCACACAAGAGAATTAGATATATTCAAGGACACACAAATCCGCATCACAAAGGAAGGCAAGCCACATCTCGGAGCAGCTCTGGGTACCTCGTCGTACATTCTGAATTTGTGAAGGCAAAGTTCAAAAATTGGTCACTGGAACTTGAACAGCTAGCTTCCATAGCAAACAAACAACCACATGCTGCTTTCTCGGCTCTTACCCATGGTTTAGAAAGCAGATGGGTTTATGTGGCAAGAACTATCCCCAACATTGGCCATCTATTACAACCGCTTGAAGAGTTACTCAGGACCAAATTTATCCCTTCGCTCACAGCACCATCCGATCTGGAGAGAGAGCTACTAGCTCTTCCTGCTCGCTTAGAAGGCCTGGGCCTACTAAACCCTTCTCATCTCTCCACCACTGAGTATTCTGCTTCCATGAAGGTCACACAGCCTCTAGTAGACGATATCATAAAGCAGGATGAAAAATATGGATATGCATGAGATCCTTCAAGACCAACATTCTGCCAAAGCCGAAGTCCACAAATCCAAATGAGAACAGCATTCAAATGCAGCTTCGACCCTAAAGGATATTCTTCCACCTTCTCATGTACATACCATGGACCTCTCCCAAGAGTAAGGTGCATCCACCTGGCTTTCAGTTCTATCACTCGAAGAATATGGCTTTGCGCTCCATAAGGGAGCCTTTTGTGATGCTTTGCCTTTACGTTATGGCTGGAGTCCTGCAAATGCTCCACTAAATTGTGTTTATGGCACCCACTTTTCAGTTGAACATGTGCTGTCATGCCCTAAGGGTGGGTATCCATCAATCGGACACAATGAAATCAGGGATTTAACAGCTTCTCTCTTGTCGGAAGTGTGCCACAATGTGTCCACAGAGCCTCATCTACTACCCATGACAGGCGAGGTCATGAGTGGACTCTCAGCAAATATCCAGGATGGAGCACGATTGGATATTGCAGCAGATGGATTTTGGGGGAGTCAGTTTGAACGGGTATTTTTTGATGTAAAGGTTTTTAATCCTTACGCCCCATCGAATCAAAAGACTTCTCTATCTGCTTGCTACCGTAGCCATGAAAACGAGAAAAAGAGGAAATATGACCAACGTATCCGTGAAGTTGAACATGGCTCTTTCACTCCTCTAATTCTCTCTTGCACTGGTGGCCTTGGGCCTCAAGCCACAACAAGCTATAAGCACCTGGCCTCTCTGCTCTCTGCTAAATGGAACCAGGCCTATAGCTTAACCATCATGTGGTTGAGATGCCATCTTGCCTACTCATTACTGCGAAGTTCAGTGATGTGCAATCGAGGGGCACACTCTCACATCGGCCATTGTATGTGTACTACACAACCTGGTGTCAAGAGAAGCCCTTCTACCTGCACAATAGATATTTGTTTTTTATTTATTTTTAAATTCTATTTATGGTACTGTGTATATTATGTATGTATTCAGATTTTAATCTTCATGAATATCACAATATAGGGTGACCACATGTGTGAAGTGGTACGGCTAAGTGGTGGTACATATGTTTTGAAAATGATAACTGAAATGTAAATCTATTATAACAGGTCTCCATTGGCTTGAACCTATTGTACGGCAATGTGGGGTCACTACAGTACAGATCCCTGCCCTACACACCAGAACCATTTCCAGTGGCCTCAGTGTCAGTGGGCGTGGCCATTCTCCTTCTCCTCCTCCTGGTTCTTGTTGTGGCGATCACTGTGGTGCATGGTCCACAAAAGGGATTCTGTGAAGAAGAGTTGACAAGTGGGTGCTCTTCTGATGCAGATGGAGACATTGGAGACCAACATGGCAGAGGAGTGCAAGAGAGGTAATGATATCTGTGTGCAAGAGAGGTAATGATATCTGTGTGCAAGAGAGGTAATGATATCTGTGTGCAAGAGAGGTAATGATATCTGTGTGCAAGAGAGGTAATGATATCTGTGTGCAAGAGAGGTAATGATATCTGTGTGCAAGAGAGGTAATGATATCTGTGTGCAAGAGAGGTAATGATATCTGTGTGCAAGAGAGGTAATGATATCTGTGTGCAAGAGAGGTAATGATATCTGTGTGTAAGTGGGAGGGTGAACGTGGTCAGTGTAATTTAGTAAACTATGCATATTTCTAAAATCATGAGGGGATTAATTCCTAAAGATAGAATTTTTTATGTTTTTTATTACTAAGCCAATTGCCTTTGAGAGATAGTGTATATTGTATATTTGCCGTCATACATAGGTCACCATGCAGCCTCCTGCAGGCATGTTGGGTGGGTGGTTGCAATGCACAATCACTTGCGGGAAATCTTTGCCAACTTTTGCTGTCGGGCCCATCTTGCTGTGAGGGTTGAAGGGGGGTATGGCTTAGCTAGGGACCATGTTAACTCTCGCCCTGTCCTTGTTCAGGAATGGGACAGAGGAAAGCCTGTGGACTTAGACATTTCAAGCACTTCACCCCTTCCCTTACACCAGGAATCCTGAAAGGCATGCACCAGTGCATCTGTGGGAGCAGCAGCCTATGCTGATGAACTTAGAAAGCATGCGGCCAATGACACCAGATGCCAGGAGTTGGGGAGGACATGTATCCCCCTAGCCGTCGAAATGCATGGTAACTGGGGGATGGAGGCTCAGAGTGTTTTATTCCCATCTTGCCTCACTACTTGCCATCGGCCAGGCCACCCCCAAACCCAAATTGCTGGCTGAAATCTATGGCCGCCTGAACATGTCACTGGTGAGGTTAGTGGCTAGGGCCATTATGGGAAGAGAAAATGTCAACGATAGGTTAATAGAACTATAGGTTTGCTAGCCGCATCTATTGTAAATTAGTAGAATTTCAGGTTTGTATGTGTTTGGTGCTGTTTTGATTATTGGTTACTAGGGATCATAGACATACTCGGCCAGCTGTTATCCTCATAGCTGGATTGGACAGAGGTAAACCAGCTGCACTGGATATCACAGTGACATCACCCCTCACCCCTACCATCTTGGGAGAATCAAGCTGAATGGTGAGTGCAGCAGCCCTTGCTGTTGAAATTTTCTAGTGGTCTGAAATGCTTGGAGTTGGGGTGGACCTGCATTCCTGTAGCCGTGGAAGTTGGGGAAAGGAGACCTAGGAAATGTTTTCAAAAAGCTGTCAGTTATCCCACCTGGTCATCAGCATGTCTTCCCCCCAAGACTACAGTTTTCACAGACATTCATTCACGACTTTGTGTGTGCATGTGTTGTCAATAATTGTCATATGTTACAATAAATGTAAATACAATGTTATACATTATAATTACACTGACTGGCTCTGATTGTAACATTGTGAAATCGCCACAGTGCCAGGGAGTGTCATTTTGCATGCATTTAAACCATTTCCAAGAACTGGGAGAGTACAATAAACACTTCTTTGATGATCTCATTTGGTGTGATTGATGTGCTCTGGCGACGAAAGGAACATGGCATTGTTCCAAGTTCAACAAGCCTCTAATTTAAATGCTTTTATAATATCTTTTAACAATGGTTACAAACAATTAAAACGTCCTCATCCAAGGGGTGGTATAGCTGAGGGAATTATGTGGACCTAGAAATAGATTAGGTTCCAAATATGATGAATAAATATATCAATGTTTTGGATACTACATGTAGAGGCATGATAGCCTCACTGCACTGAAACACAGCTGGTGGGTCATTGGCAGGAAGCCAGCCATATTTAAGATCCATGCCTTTGATCAGCAGCACAATTAGCCAACTAGAGCCTCGATATTCCTAGAAAGGGCTTTATAGATTGGAAGGTGGCATGGTTGTTAGCTATTATAGCTATAAGCAACAATTTTTGTGTGTTTCTGAATTCGTTTTACAGAATTGCAATGTGTGGAAGCTATCATAAGGAAAATACGGCTGCCAAACATCACTGATTTTCCCTACTCAATTTTTTAAATGTTTTCACTTCAAAGGATAACTAGTTGGGCGTGGCCGATGACGAAACGGCTATGAGTGTGTCGTTGCTGTTATACAACTAGAAAAGTAATCACCACATTTTTGAATCACAATATCTGGGATCATTAACACTGATTTTGGAAGCGTGTGGCAGGTATAAAAGATTTTGAGCAGCGAGTAGCGTTTGATTAAATAGTATGCACCTGCCGAATGGCTAGCGCTACTCTACGAAAAATGAATAGGTACGACTGGAAGGACAGCAACATTGCCCTTCTTGGATCTGATCTGGACAGAAACGTAAGTATATATATCTATATACTGATGGGCACGTCATGCATGGTAGGTCAAGAAAACTGCTGGTCTGGATGAACCGGCGTGGAGGGGCGCAGGAGCGCAAGTGGGGCTGCAGATCTGGCGCATAGTAAGCTTTAAGGTATGTGCATCATATATACATGCTTATAAGTGTGTACAATGTACAAGTATATGGGATAGTTACTGAGAAAATGTCCCCTCGCATATAATATTATACCGACCTGTTGCAATCAGCGTAAAAAGAGCCACTGATATATCGTTTTATAATTTGACAGACCACTGGGTGAAAAGTTATATGGTCAGTTATATATACTGATTAAGCTTTTACAATTGCGGAAATGTCATCACATCTTAAATATTCGATATACTTCATAACCAAGTTCGCGTATGTCTGATCGTCGTTCGGCAATCATATGACTGGTTTGAAGCAGTGTTGCCAAAGTGATTTGGCATTTTTTATTGTTATTATTATTATTATTTTACGTTAGTTTTTTGTTTGTTTGATTGTTCAGTTCTTTTTTGTTTTTTTGTCTGCCGCCCTGTTTTTTTTTTTGTTTTTGTTGTTATGACTGCAATAGACATTTTGCAGTAACGCGTCATCACAAATTAGTTTTCGAGCCTTTGTTCATGGCCGCGATCATATAGATATGGCAGGGAATGGCCGCCACTAAAAGTAACATCCTGTTGAAATCGTAGGGGAGCCTTTAAAAATGTGCAAGTGACTCCCTGCATGATGTGCGTGCAACAGCACTGATGTGTGGGTGTAATTTCTAGGACACTGTGAAATGCCTCTGTGAATGCATACGTCAGTTGCCCCCCAAATCCAAACCGAAACTTAGCTATAGCCACGGCAAACACTTCGCATACTCGACTCATGATACGATGCAACCAGTAAGGAAGGCCGGGGAATTATACCGGTATATAAAATTGTAATGTTCATTGCTTGTAGCGTACATGTACGTTTATACGGATCGTCCAAGTAGGTCACACATTGGCCCAAAGTCGACTACGGAAAGTTCTTCAGCGGTGATTCGTACATAATTTTAAACACGTACAAGAAATCAAACTCAAACGTAAGCATGCAATTATACTGTATAGTGTATAGTGGCCTTATGTAGTTTGCATGCCTTATGTAGTGTGCCTTATATGTAGTGTGCCTTATGTAGTGTGCCTTATGTAGTGTGCCTTATGTAGTGTGCCTTATGTAGTGTGCCTTATGTAGTGTGCCTTATGTAGTGTGCCTTATGTAGTGTGCCTTATGTAGTGTGCCTTATGTAGTGTGCCTTATGTAGTGTGCCTTATGTAGTGTGCCTTATGTAGTGTGCCTTATGTATAATGTGCATGCTTTATGATCGTGGGTCAAACTCGTATCTGTAGACTGTACTGTGTAACGCACTTCGCTTATGAAAGGCATGTTGCACGTGCGTGGGGTATCAGTTAATTATAATTGGTTGCTGATTGTTTAACTTGACGTTTCAATTTCATTGGGTCCGTCTTTAGGGGATCGAGATCATCCGATGACCCCCCGAGTGATCCCGGATCCCATGTGCATATTTGGCCATGCATAGTTCATAATTTGTGATTGAAGATAATACTTTCCGTCGCACCAATACGCGAAGCACTTAGAATACGCTAGCCAAATATAGATTGGTGCGAACAGATTCCATATAGAAATAGTATCGAGAAATAAGAAGGGTTTATCCGTTCATGTTGCCTCTTTGCACCCATGCATGCATTAGTTATTACGTTCTATGAATAACACACGCCCATGCACTCACAGGAGCTGCTTTATGACGTGCACTTTTGGATAGGCGAATTCTCGACCCAAGATGAGTACTGTATAGCTGCATACAAAACTGCTGAGCTGGACACTCTGGTAAGCCACCTTATAATAAGCCTATTACATGTATACCAGTACATCCAAGTATATTATGCATGGTAGCAGCCTGGAGTTTCATGCGCAATCATTCCACAGCTTGATGACAAGCCTGTCCAGCACCGCGAAGTGATGAACTATGAGTCAAAGCTCTTCAGGAGCTACTTTGAGACCATTACACTTCTCGAAGGAGGGTATGCTGAACGTTATTATTATTTTGCTCAAGAGTGCAATCGCTTTTTTATGCAGTGCAGAGAGTGGTTTCCGACACGTTAGCGCTCAAGAGTACCGACCACGTCTTCTTCATTTCCATGGAGATAAAGTATGTTGACAGCACGCAACTGTTAATTTCGATTTGCACGCATGCGCAGTATGGTGTTCAAGTAAAGGAGCGGCCGCTGAACAAGCATTGCCTTGACACGACTGACGTTTTCATCCTCGATGTTGGAATGGTGATTTATCAGTGGAACGGAAAGACTTGCAATAAAGACGAGAGATACAAAGCGGCCCAGTACCTTCAGCATCTAAAGGTATGAACGCTGTGTGATCACGTGAGCTGCATGCATCTCGTAGCAATTGTAGTCCGAGAGAAGTGGACGGCCAACTACTGAAGCTATAGGTACGAAGCTAAGTGCGAATTATTTGTATTTTAATAAATCTACACTGTTAGATGAATTAGACGTCACTTCTAGACATATGTTTTATAAATATCTGTCGAACGACCCACTAACCGATAAGGAGGTAAATTTTTGATCGAGCGTATAGTACTTGCTCAGTCTGCAAATCGTAAGTTTCATTTTCTTATACATATATTTATTTAGGAGCTAATGGAACCAGGCTTTAAGCCGTCAATGTTCAGGTATATTATACAATGTATGTACATGTACATGCATGTATACATACGTATGAGCGTAGCTGCAAATTTGTACCGATGAAACTTATAAATGTTGTTTCGCAAGGTTAAGCGATGAAAGTGGTGTCCTAAAGTTCAGCACTGTCTCTGAAGGTGTACTACAGCGCTCCCTTTTGGACCCAGACGATGGTAAACATGTACCGCATAATGGGCTGAATATTGAGTTGTTAAATTACATGCAGTAATATCTATGGCAAGCATTTGTGTTGCAAAATTCCTAAACCGCGGCAATAACATTTAAATTCAATCTGATCTTTATCTGGGTTTGGGGAAAAGCATACACTCAAGTAAAGCGCCACGCGCGTTGTAATTAGGATTTATATGAAATTTAAATCTGTCGATCCGATACGATATAACATTTTACCAGCATGTACCTTGGATATAAGTTGGTACAACCATCTCTTAGTTTTTATAGTAGACACTGGATCAGAGATCTTTGTGTGGATTGGTAGCGGCTCTAGCAGAGATGAAAAGAAGAATGCGCTCATATACGCACACGTAAGCTAAACATTGTGCCATTATAATTATAATTCACCGGCAAACATTGAATTTTGCAGAATTATTTGCAAGGAACAAAACACCCACTTTGCCCTGTCACTTGTATTCGGTCTGGAAACGAAACAGAAGCCTTTTCCGCTGTCTTAACTTGAATAAACTGGCTGTCAATGGACGTTTTAAATAACTTGCTGATTTGAATAAACTGGCTGTCAATGGACGTTTCAAATAACTTGCTAGGAGAGCAACATTCCGGCATAGTTTTGACATAAAACTTTTTAAGTGGTCGGTGTATGAATTTTATTCAGTTAGCGGCCTTTCAGTGCTGCTTTGTGAATATTCTACATTGACACTAGAGCGCATTGGGGATATGATTATGCTAATCATTTTGTCGTATCCCTATTTGCATCTATCATGCAATTAAAAGCAAAGCATGCTTGCATTAGCAGTTCCTGTGTTTCATTACTGACGCTTTCATCCACTCCCCAAATCTACAATTGCCTCACGATAGTCACGAATCGAACAGAAGATGACTGGTAGTACAATACTTAATAATTTCATCTCACATGATACATTATATTCATACACAACACAAATCAAATTACCTAAGTGCTGCCACAGATGGACAAGCTGGTGTTGGAGATGGTATACTGCTTGATATAATAGTGAGGCAGGGGTTGATGTGGTTAGTAGTTTTCATTTGCTGGGACATCGCACCACGCATCAAAGCATGGAAACGGAATTGCCCCTCTAGATAATTTTTGTATAAGTGGCAAAACCATGGGGTATCATTCTGCCCTCATCATTTTAGAACGTATACTGGGCAATACAATATGTGCTCCTCACAAGTCTTACCACCTAATGCTATGTATTGGACAATAACTTTTTCCTTCACTGGCAACTGCTTGCGCATGAAAGGTATACCATATACCTTTAGTAGTATACCTCCGGATTCCAGGGAAAGCTACAACTGTCCAAGTGTACACATCAGGATTATTTCCATACGCATATGCATTGCCTTTGGGCCAGAACTCATTGCTCCCACCAAAAGCTGAACCAATGCAACCTAAAAAAAGATAGTGAGATATTTACTACCGGTATTGTAAATGAGAAACAGATTTTAGCATCGGTGACTAGCTGCCATCAGCAACTATTGATATTGGTTTGTTTTACTCCACTTAAAACTTTAAAGGAACCAAAGCCAGCTGCTAACAGTAATTAGCAGTGACCTAGTGCACTCTAACTAATCACACACAAATTCAAATGAATTGAATCAATTTTCATCAACATTAAAATTAAAATTCATCCTGCAGCAAATCTATTGTTCAAAGAGCAAAATTGCACCAGCTGAAGAGAAGGAGGGGATGATTTCTAAGATGGCTATAGAGGCAGAGAAGTGGTTCACCTTTACAGATTTCCTGTACCAACTACATCTGAAATGATTTTGATATTTAGCAGTGCAATACATAGATGCATATGCAAGTAGAAAACTAACCTTGTGAGGACTGCGTGGAAATATTATCATACCTAGGTGCCTCGGAGAGAGGATAGCTTACAGGCAATGGTGCGACACACAAAGGACGCTGCTCAAGAGGAGGTGGCTGCATTGAAGAAGATGTGCAACATGGCTAGTAAATATGCTTTACAATCATATTTTAAGTGTAACTCTCAAGCTATGATTAGAACTGCAATGATGTCATTATGTGTAATGTATAGTTTTGTTCTTACCAGTATGTCAATGGAGAAGTTTCAACCCATAATGTAGGGACTAATAAAGCAAATTACAGTCAAAAATGTTTAAAATTTTATTGGAACTCCATTGTACTACGCATAGGCACTTCAATAACAAATAATTACCAGTATAATTAACATACTTTTTAACACAACTGCTATGGGATGAAATCTACTGTGCATTCATAGCATCCGTTATCTTCAAATTTACTGATTTTCACAAATTATCTAGACCAGTACGCACTACTATAATTATGCATTGCCACAGAGGAAGAGGCGGTATTGTAGGAAGTGCTACAGTGTCTACCCACATCTGTACATGTAATGATACCAACTGCATATCTCTGCATTACCTACATTTTGAAAGATATAAGTTCAGCCCCATACCACTGCTACTTTTCTTTTACATTTGTAAAGATCTACAATATGTGTACACTGTGGGTGTGGCTTAATTGCCTCTAATAGCACTTACACCTTTCACAAGATGGGTGCCACTTTTCTTTCGTGGAAGGGAATACAGGTCCCCAGTCTTTTCACCCATAACATGTGGTATTGTGGAGGGGTCATGTGGTCCCTATGTGATGAGGGGAAGCATGTGTTTATACATTGTGTATTTGGGGAAGAAGTGTGTCATTGAGAGTGGAACATGTGAGAGTGTTGTGTGATATTAAGGGTGAGGGAGAGAGTGTGTTGTTGTGCATATGTACAAAAAGTGAGACAACTCTGTTTTTCTGATACCTCCTTTTTAGCATAATCATACAAGGCTTCATTCATTTCACTGATACCATTTTGGTCAGCACTGCATCTTGAATCATGTTTAGGGTTGCCATAGTGACATTTGGTCATGTCAGCTTCCATTGGTTGATGCTTTGGGACACAAGTATGTACTGTACTGGAGCATAAAAGGGGACACCCCCCAATTATAGTAAGACAAACAATTAATGTCTATCTGCACAAGTCCGCAAAACTATGTCATATATATATATATATATGGTTACTACAGTACAAAGTGTGTATAGCCTCAGAGTGCAGGTATACCATATGCTACCAGCAGCAAGAGCCATTAAGTGTGCGTTACCCTCAGGGTACTGATGGGTAACACTTGATCCTTTAAAAGTTAAATGATCTACATGTATTAAGACTCCTTCTATCAAAACTGACTCCTATGCATGTATGCATCACAGCTGTCATTCCTGCTTCCATTCCTCCCCCAAAAAGCTATCCCTGAAAGAGAATTTATTGCAGCATGCACACAAGCACTCACTCACACAAAGCACAAACACACATACATTACCTGTACCCATTGAAGATGCTTCCATCTACATCTAGGACTGTACTCAGAGGGACAGAAGATTCTCTCAGGTTGGCCTTCCTCTTATGATAGAGGATAACTCCCAGCACTACTCCTAGCACCACCACCATCCCCAACACCACCAGCACAACAGCAATGATCCAGTAGTGTTCATCACATGTGCCTTTTGCAAGCATAGGAAAGCTAATTTAACTCTCATCCCCAGTCTAAATTTTAAAATCCCGTCCCCACTCTATAAAACCCATCCCCAGTCCATCAGTATCACTCACCAGTGCAATGTATGGAACTCTGCTGAGCACTGCTGTTGCCATGGGTATGACCACTCCCACATTTATGATCTTGAGGGGAAAGGTGGCATTCAAATAACCTTCACCTGTGATCACTTCCCCCCCCCCCCCCCCCCTCCCCCCCCAGGGTGGAATGACCAGGGTACAAAAATAAAATTACGTTGTGATGGCATTCAGTGCATACTTATACATAACAGTTATTCATTTGACATGTGCAGTATCACTTGTGTTTATAAGTTAAAGTAATCGTTGCATGGAAAGCATATGGAAGAGGCACATTGGGGTACAATTGGTGGTGTATTTTTAGACACCAGAAATAAAGGCAGAGGTGTTGACCACACCCACATAAAATTAGGAGAGAAGATGGAAGTGGGAGGGGCACTTCACACATGCATGTGACACATGATATTAATCAGTATGAATTATAAACCTAAATGTCAGCAGCTATATTGGTTACTCATATATATGTATCAACACAATTATCTATCTTACCTCCTATAGTGACAAAGATGGAGGAGGTGTTGACCACACCCACATAACCATAGAAGGAGGCCAAGTAGAATCCTTGAGTAGTGAGGTTAACAGAGGAGATGGTGAGAGAGGCACTGTAGGTGATGGGGACAGTTGAGTTGTCAGAGACAGAGATGTTGGAGGTGAGGTACAGATCACTGGACATCACCACGGAGCCATTCATGTACCACTGGACATGGTCCGGAGGAGGGTATGACATCACCTGTACCATAAGAGTAGTACCACCACTTCCGCACGTTTGTGCTGCAGACAGCACCTCAAGCCCTACAAAGAAGATGTTTGTAATGCCTTCAAAGAGAGATGCTTCTTTCATTAATCAGAACTCGTTTTTAAAAAGAACTAATCAGAATGTCAGGGATCAACACAAAAATGCTGCTATGACTTTGAAATTCCTCAGACAATACCTCAGTCCATAAGGTACACCTACATGTACACTAGAAGTCCAATCCAACATACAAATAGGTTTGTGCTTACTTATGGAAGTACATTACATTGCACTCACGTGGCTTTAGTGTTACATTCAGTTTCCACTGTCTCCAAACTGAGCTGGTTCCATTGGACCCTGAACACTGGTACATGCCTGAGTCCCCCTCTAACAGACCATATATGGTCATGGTGAACCCACTGATCACCACACGTGGACCTGGGGACACCTCCTCCCCATTCCTGTACCACCTCATCCCCAGGCCCACTCCACTGGCCTCACAGGTGAAGGAGACATTGGTGCCCACAGAGTTGTCCAAACTGTCCCCAGGACTTGAGGTCACCACCAGGTTGGCCCTTGCTGGTCAGAGGAACAAGATGGCTACCAATACAGCCAATGTCATCACTCACCTAGGACAGTCAGTGTGGCTGTATAAGATAATCTAGGAGTGACCAGGCATGTCACCTCTGTACCACTGTCCACTAATGACACTGGACCACTTATTAATCCAACTACTTCTGATCCAAATGTCAGTTTTGTGATCTGTAGTACTGCTCCAATGGGAACAGAAGTAATTGCACAGCTCAAAGATGTTGGCCCATCACCAGCAGCTACCATAGAGAACTGGACATTAGTATCTCCTTCATAAGCAGTGACATCTTCAAGTGGTTTGTAGATGACCAGTCCAGTCCTTGGAGAAGCTGGGGGAGAGGATGGGACAGACCTCATCATGTGTACTGGGAAGCAAGGGGACTCACCAGTTATGTTAAACCTATATCTTGTTGGACTGTCCACTGATAGCATTCCAAAGACATTGGTCACTCTGCAGTGGAACACTCTCTGTGCAGTCACAGGGTCAACCCCAATGATGGCAAGGTATCGTCCACCCTCCAGGTAGAGGAACTTGGTCCCATCACTGGGTACAGTTTGGTTGAGGCCATCCACCCAGATTATTGAAGGTGGAGGGTTGGACCATGACACATTACAGTAAAGGGCAACATTGTCTTTATAAAGTGGATTGGATGTGTTCTTGACACTGTATGTGATATCTTCTCCCTCACCAAAGACTGCCAACAGAAGGACCACATCATCAACTGTACCACTGTTATTGTGTGGTCACCTCACATGCATAGTAGACAGTGGCTGTTCTGCTTCTGATGGTCCCAAACTGATCACTGGTAGCCCTACAGTGGTAGGGGATGCCCCCTCTGGAAGCATCCACCCCCTCCACCACAGTGGGTATGAGCAGTGAGCCATTGAGCACATGGCCATCAGAGACTAAGGTTGGAGGGTCCCCTCTGTACCATGTGATGGTGGGGGAGGGGTGACCTTGGGCAGTACAGTCCAGCACCAGGGATGTCTTGTATACTACAGTGTCCTGGGGCTCCTGGGTGAAGTGAGGAGGCTGACCAGTACCTACTGGGTGCATTTGGACTGGTGTTTGATTTTTGTACTGACTTTAACTTAATCGGACACGTGTGCTACATGTACATGTAACCAAATTTGTTTTTAACCAAATCAACTTTTCTACGGGTCAACATAGTGAAATATAGAAGTCTATTTTTCTCCCTACACTAACCACACCGTGATGTACAGACATATACTAGTACATGCACATGCATGGACGTTCGTTTTTCATCACAGCATCTCTGTGAGTATGCGACAGTTATATAGTACTTTTTGAATAAATCTGTAGCATTTGTCCAGTTCTTAAATCCTGTTACTAAAGACATCTTCAGCCTTAAGTGAAATGGTGAGGATTTACTGATGAAACCTAAAATACTTGCCATTCTGCATGGATGACAGAACGCATACTGTTTTATATCGTCCCATTCAAGCCATTTCCATTTTACGAACCAGGAAGCATTAAAGCTTCTATCGTACTAGCCTGCCATATGTGACGTATCGATATCAAATTATCGCTATAGCGCAAGGATTGGTAGGGCTATACCCATCATCAGTTACCCCTACCTTCGGAGGCTTTGGTAGGATTACTTGCCCTACCTGCCCTATGGGCTCCGCCGCCACTCTGTATACTGGCACATAACTACATGTACACACAACATTTGATTATTCAGTGTACGTATACTTCCATGCAATGTATAAGATGAAAGCACTCACCTGATTCGCCAAGCCACGTGGAATAAATACATAGAGCCAAAGCCAAAACTGCAATAGAATGCATCCGTACATATGCATATTACGAATATACGTCGTCCTTGCGACTTCTCCTTTATATAATACTCGCCACGCATGCATAGACTCTTTTCATTGCGTGATTTAATGACATTCATTGCAATTAAAATTCAATGTTGTCCGCCATCTTGGTGCTCAAGTTACTTTTGGACGGGTATGAGCTATTGGTTATTACTATTACGTTCACAGTAAGCGATTATGTGCTTGGCTTTATTTTTTAGAGTGGGCACTGACATAATTCCATGGTAAGAATATAAAAGTATTACGAGACCCAAAACGCGCATAAATAATAAAAAGCCCTTAGTAACTTGAGCGCCTGGGACAACATTGAATATGAATTGAATTAACCTCAAATGAATTTCATTAAGTGATCTTTGACGTCGGGGTCTATTTTCTACTTGAATGGAATTTATTTAATTTGCGCTAAAAGAGTACAACCTATGTAGCAAAAACTAGAAAAAGAATAATGCCTTATTATATGGCCTCATATAGATGTAGGTATCATTGGGGATCCTTTTCTTATTACTATGTTAAACCTTGGCATAAGATCGTATTGCTTAATTCATCACTGTGTAATTCACATCATGTCCAGTAATTATAACCCACAAATAACGCGTAGCGCAGGGACATGGAGACAATACTGTATGTTTCATCAGTTGTATATTCGGGGCCATTTCGGGCTCGAAGATCTAGAGCACGCGTCACTGTACTGAATGCAAACAGCACAAACTATCTTAAAATTGCTCGATGACTTGATTCTTGAACTCTCTGGGTTTTTGCTTTTTTTCTTTGGTACATGTGCATGCAGTTTTTTTTATGCAGGTCAAGGGTCAGATAGCACAGGTTGGCGCGCTGTTTTAGGCATTTGGAGGAAAACACTATATGGCTTTTATTTGCATGTCACCAGCTGCATGTATGTGTCCCCAATCTCCGAGGTTACTGATTTTAATCACGATCGAGCATTCATGAGTCCCAGCAGGGCACAGCGCTAAGTAATCCATTACCCTGCCCGGTCCGCCCCCAGTCACGTTGTCGTCTATTAAAGTTCAAACAAGTGGAATGGGTGCAGTCAAAACTGAAGTGTGTTTTGTAATAAGGGAGAAGAAGTGTAATGGATATGTATGCTAGAAATGTAAGGGCAGACAGCCCCATTCAGGGCCGTGGGAGTGCAAAAAAAAGTGCAGCTAAATGTACAAGTGATGAGGGGCGTAGTCTGGGCGAGCCCCAACGTAAAGATGCGTATGAATTTGTTCCAAAAATTCATGTCTGTAGTATTGCGAATTGAGATATAAACAGATCAGTGTGTAGACGAGAGAGTTACGGTGCTCATTTAGCTGACGAACTTGCACGTTAATTCATTTGGAAATTATTTTAGATTGTATTGAAACATTTATTGAATGTGCTTCAAGTCTTAAGGCCCGTGCTAACACATGGTCATCATATATGCACTATTAATATTACTGATACGCTATAGTGTTATAATACTTCAAGCATGTGTCATATACGTTTCTAAAGCGAGATATATATATATATATACATGAGCATTGTGGTATTTTTTCGACAACTTGTTGCCTAGAGACATTGGAGTTGTTGGCTGATAGAGTTTGATATAGCAGACTCTGTGGGAATGATGCTAGCAAGTCAATTGCAACTTTCAGCTGGAGTACACACACAAAAAATTGCTAATGTAAGGATCCACATTGAACGTGTAATTGTACTTGTGAAGCAGATTCGAAATGTTTTTTTTGCAAACTGCATTGCCAATTAAAAGAAAGTAGATGAGGCGTTGCTTTATAGATTACATCGACATCGCGGTTGTTGTGTATTGTGTAATGTATGTGACTATGTAGTTCCATTGAACTGACATGCACCGGCATAGAATAGACCGGTTGTAATACCATATTACTGAAGCCATCTTGTATTCAATGAAAGTGACAGGATGCATGTATATTTGATTGCCAAATTTGGACAATAAATGAACTGTGCATAATGAGTGCTATACTGTATATAATGTACTACATGTACATGTATATGACTCTGTCTCTGAACTGCAAAACTCTGGCGATATTCTACAATCAGGGCAGTTACTACCATTTGCTTTTTCCTTAAGGAGCAGTATAATAATTTAGTTTTAAACACTCAAAATGAAACCATTGAAATTCGCAGTTGGGGTTGTCACAATCTATCATATCACCCTCATCAGATCCTTGGCAATAACAAAATACTGAAGTGTATCAGGTCTGGCTAGAACAAGCATAGCCAGCTGCCAAATTGCCACATGTTCTAGGAGAAATTCTTGACTTTTTGTGCCACACAATTCAGGCAGAATTCAAATTCTGAAAACTGTTCTGCTTTTGGTACACAATCACTCCAAAATGTATTGTTTTTGTGATATGTTCAATATGCAAACTCTTTTCATTATCAGCTACAGAATGTGAAAATGTGCACAGGACAAAATCACAGAAATCCACATACACACACATATATGTAGTTGCGTTTGGATCTGATAATAATAAGCATGTTTCTTTTTTATAAGACAGAAGTTTTTATCAGATATTGCTGCATCTTCTACTGAATGCCATATGTTACAGGGTGGGCATTTGATTTCCATGCAGAACACCATTTCCACATCACTTGCAATTCACTCTTACATCTGGAAATACAGCTATATATAGCTCCACTGAGGATTGATCACCAATCCACTCTTAATCGTCTGAAGGTAATTGCATGTGCTTAGAAGCCATGTTCTTCATATAGAGATGTTTAGTAGATCCCCCAAGTAGTTGCATTGCTTGAAAGGTAAATGCTTCAGGATAGTAAATGGTTTTATTAGCCTCTGTGATGGATTTGATAGATTGGTGTGACATCCAGATTTCATTCTGGAAGCAGCCACCAAAGCTTACATCTACTCTGTTCAATTGTTTCTTGCTCAACAAATCGTGGCCATATTAATGATCTCAGTGCATGGATTCATATGCCTTGAGCGGTTGATGGAATTCCATTCCTAAGTACTGTGGATCATAAAGTAGGGTCAATGGTTTGGGGTAATCTGTTTATGAAGATTTAGGGATGTAATTGCCAGGATGTGCTGAGATTAATGAGAATAATGGTGGCTTTGTGTCAAATTTTGTTAGTCCATATTTAGCCCATCTTCACATGATTTTGTCTTTGCAATATTGGCTGAATGCACTATAAGAAGGTTTAGAACCATCACAATGAGTTCATCCAATTGAATCCTTTTATCTTGAGCTGAGATGAAATCAATCTTTGCAATCGGTAAATACTCCAATTTTAAATATAATGGTATAATCTATTCAAACCTCTTTAAAGTTACTGTATACCATGCATTCTAGCTTTGGCTTCCACTGCCTTCCAGGACCAAGTAGAACAAAATAGCAGCAACATGTGTGTACGATTCACCTAAGCCTGCCATATGATTTTATAAAGTAAAGGAACTTCATTTAACCTTTGTGAGTGCACCTGCATGTGCAATATATTATTAAACACTTTCTCGTCCGGTCGAGTCGTCAGGAAATTGGTACCCATCTTCCGTGTCTGCACGTCCTTCACCCATCCGCAGGCAAACTTAGTGTAAACTTCAAGTGTCTTCCGATCTTTAAATTGTTGGGATGTTACGAAGCTGGTTTGTAGTACTAAATACGAGACTAAACCGCTTGTATCCACGGCGTCGGGGACCAAATCGTCTCCCAGATGAGATACAAATGCATCCAGGCGCGCCGTTGATAAGGCTGATCTTCTCCAAGTACCTTTTCTGCGCTTCAGGAGTGAGGACTACTAATCCATAAAGGCATTTGCATATCGCATCAACATATATAACGGCTCACGTAAAGTACGTCATTTTTTTTTGTTGATATAACGAGATCACGCGATGAAAAAAGCCGCCCTGCCATTGGATTGGCAACACTCATAGGGGTAGTCTCATCTCCAGACCATAAAATGTAACAGTTGCAGATCGAGGACTATACACTAACTCCTTATGAGTTGACTATACACTAACTCCTTATGAGTTAAATGTATTACTAGTAATTGAACCATACAAAAGTTTAGATCAGGTGTCATGTTTTCCAGTGTCATTTTTTTCCAGTTAAGACAAGAAAGTTGGAGGTACATTGAAGGCTGCAATGAGTAAAAAGAGACAAAACAAGCGTGAAATCGGAAGGAATTTTTTTTAGACAATCCTGTTAATCTTACTTATCTTTGGATTCCTTGCTTTTTATAGTGTTATCGTGTACCACCAACTATTTATTTGTATACTCAATGTTTAGCATGAAAAGTAGTACATGGTACTTATATATTAGCAATCAATCAGCCAGGGCCCCAGGCTAACGTCTCCACACTCTAGCATGTACACGTTTGTACTGGTATCAAGTAACGTATTGACCTTAGAGTATTTATTTAATGTTGTGTTCATTAGAAATGTTTGGCATGGTCTCAATGTGAGGTGTGTTTTGGGCATTGATGTGGTGGGAGAAGCTAGTTCTGTCTATAAGAGGGTTAGTGTAAGGAGGAACCTTACTACCCACGCCAAGTTGATGAAGAATACAACATATCAGCTAGATGTACTGTCTGTGTATGTATACGGAGACATTTGCAGTACCTTTAACCATGCATTTTAAAAATAAATTTAAAAAAAAAAATACGGATCGATAATTGCACTCAGCCTGATGAAAAGCAGATCAATTGAGCTCTGTCCTGTGTGTTGTATCTGCATGCTACTGTGACAGCAAACTATGCAAAAGGATTGTCTCTACACAACAGATGAGGACATACATGTACCTTGCCCTTGAGACAAAGCTTTACCCATTCTTCTATTAGCCTCAGCAACATCTTCAAAACTAAGAATCATCATTTGTACAACAACAGCTTGGGAATTATGCATAGTTTTAGAAACCTTAAGGGCTATGGTGGGTGTTGGCCATGGAACTTTAGAATGAATTATGCATGCTAATGACTATACCGGCCTCACATTCAATGCCACACAACAGTGGGTAGGGTGTACTAGATATGAACCTACAGTGCTTTAATGTCTTTGTCTATTTTCACCCCAATTCCTCCAGCAGCTACACCATTCCTCCACGCTACACACATGCACCCATGGAAATACTTTGTATTGCCAACATAAGTATTAACGGCAAGTCACTTTTTATTGTAATGCTCAAATTCATGAAATCAATTCAGTTCAAAAGGGGAATGGATAATCATTTTCATCATGCACATGTTTTCAGATGAAGTTGAAGATCACAAAGGGTACAGGTATAATATGAGTATGCATGGTATGCACTGAATGCATATGATTTATATATATAATAATTATAATGTATACATTAACATTAGAACCAGTACTAGCATTGCTCTAGTACAGTGTATATGTCTGAAGGCAATTGGTATACATGTATAGTCTTGATAACCCCCATTCCAATTGCTTAATTCTTGAAAGACATGCAAACTTCCCTGATAAATGAGATGAATGATACAGTTGAAAATTTAACTCCTACAATGTACATGCAGCCAGGGTTGATGTCACCCCCACTTCAGTTGATAGATGTATGCATTCATTTGCTGTAACCTTTGCCACAGGATAATTGCATTGCTAAAACTCATTGAATTGAGCTGTATGCTGTTTGGAGCAGTAATGGCTAGACAAATGACAGCATACCATCTTGAGATAAGTGTCCCTACTTCTGAGCTAAAGTTTTGGCCAAGTTTCCATTCCACACACACATACACATACATTACATATACACATACTCACGTGCACATACATTGCATATACACATACACACATACACATGCATTACATATACACATACACATACATAAATGCTATCATTCATTCTTCAATTTTGCTCAGATCGATATGCAAAGCCTCCACCACTCCCCTCTCGTATGCACACATGTGCCCATGCAAATACTGGTAAAATAACTTTCATGTACCTCTACACAAGCATGCTCACTTTATTAGGTTTCATTGTTTGTATCAGGTATGGTGTACTGTACATTAAGGTCTTGTTATAGGAGGTAGAGAATGTATATATATATAATTGGGACAGTTCACGCGAAAATTGCGCTTCGCATTTATATATAAAATGTTATAAAATTGCCTTGCGTTTGAATCACTATAACTTCCAAACGGTTAAAGCTATCAACATCCTATTTTCAGCACTTCATACCACACCATTTCTGTGTGGTAGTATACATTTTGGGGCCTTGCACTTGCTCCATGCCAGTATTACAACGTTCGATACCCCGCTTGGTTCAAACTCACTGTAACTTTTGGTAGGAGTAATGAAATCGCTTCAAATTCGGTTTGTAGGTAGAGAGGTCCTATACCTATCGATTTGTTATGTTCGTTAATTTTTATGCCATCTGTTACGGAGATACAGTTGAACAAGCTACGTGCACGTTTTCCCGCTAGATTCGCGCCAGTGTTTTAATCCCCGCCTCCCCATACATTGAGCGGAACCCAATTTGCTCAAATCATTGGCGCGAATCAAGCGCGAAAATGTGCACGTAGTTTGACCAACTGTATCTCAGTAATGGATGGCATAAAAATTAACGAACAGAAAAAATCGATAGGCATAGGACCTCTCTACCTACAAACCGAATTTGAAGCGATTTGATTACTCCTACCGAAAGTTACAGTGGGTTTGAACCAAGTGGGGTATCGAACGTTGTAATACTGGCATGGAGCAAGTGAAAGACCCCAAAATGTATTTTACCACACAGAAATGGTGTGGTATGAAGTGTTGAAAATAGGGTGTTGATAGCTTTAACCGTTTGGAAGTTATAGTGATTCAAACGCAAGGCAATTTTATAACATTTTATATACATGTATAAATGCGAAGCGCAATTTTCGCGTGAACTGTCCCAATTATTATACATAATACCACCAGCTACTACTCCTCCAGTATGTCTGAAGGAAAGATATGCAGTTGATGCATGTCTGTGGCGGAAACCGGGGGGGGGGGGGGGGGGGGGGGGGGGGGGCAAACCCGGCCTATGCCCCCCCTAACTAATAAGGATACGCCTCCTGTCCATTGTAATGAATTTAATTACATGTCATCAGCGCCGCACTGTTTTAGCTCTTGCAGGCGCTAGACCTGTTGTACGTGCTAAGTATCACCCCTGACACGTGGCACTTTTTCTACTGGGCTTTTGAGCGCTCAATTCGTACATTCGTTCAGCGTTCAGTTCGTACATTCGTTCAGCGTTCAGACTTCAGTTCATACATTCGTTCAGCGTTCAGTTCGTACATTTGTTCGGCGTTCAGTTCGTACATTCGATCCGCGTTCAGTTCGTACATTCGTTCAGCGTTCAGATCGTACATTCGTTCAGCGTTCAGTTCGTACATTCGTTCAGCGTTCAGTTCGTACATTCGATCAGCGTTCAGTTCGTACATTCGTACAGCGTTCACTTCGTACATTCGTTCAGCGTTTAGTTCGTACATTCAGTTCGTACATTCGTACAGCGTTCACTTCGTACATTCGTTCAGCGTTTAGTTCGTACATTCAGTTCGTACATTCGTTCAGCGTTCATTCGTACATTGCGAATTTCAATTTCAATTGAAATTCGCAATGTACGAAAAAGTGGAAAGAGCTAATTCCTCTTTGAGAATTTTTAAAACAATGTCTATCGCAGCAGTATGGGAGAAGACAGATTTAATGCGTTAATGCTATTGTATGTGCACAAATTAAAAGATATTGAACTTAATATTGATGCTATCATTGACAGCTATAGTCGAAAATACCCTCGGAGGATGCTTCTAATTGACTCTATTTGTGAAGTGTGACTGTTTTAGGTATCTTTAATCATTTGTATCTGTGAATACCTGTTTTATAACTTCCAAAAGTGCAAAAAAACACCAGTGGCTAGGGTTTTGGGGCGGAGATGATGGTGCTTACTGCGCTTTCCCAGACACCCTGGCAAGTTCGGAGGGGCACGCCCCCATTCCCATCCCTATATGCCCCCCCCCCCCCCCCCCCCCCCAACACAAAATTCTGTATCCGCCCCTGTCAGCCACATCATTCCAACTTTACGTTTGTAGGTATTCTGAGTAGTTTAAGTTCAAGTGTGACATGTTAAAGCCTCTAAACAATAAACATATGTTATAGGTGTGATTATTACTTAGAATCAGAAGTTACGCGCATGCATGGATATACTAATACACATCTATTATGTATTCCATTCAATATCTCTGAGGTGGTTGTATGCTGGTAAAGGTTCTGATTTGTGTTCTTCATGCAATGATAGGCCTACTTGTAGGCCGAATCCACTCTCCACAGACCAGCCCTAATGTCCCCCCCCCCCCCCCCCACAGCCCTAATGTCCCCTCCCCACAGCCCTAATGTCCCCTCCCCACAGCCCTAATGTCCCCTCCCCACAGCCCTAATGTGCCCTAATGTCCCCTTCCCACAGATCAGCTCTAATATTAGTCCCCTCCCCACAGATCAGCTCTAATGTCCCCTCCTTCACACAAAGCAGCTCTAATGTCCCCCTGCTTCAACAATAGGACAACCAGTTAATGTATTGGCTCATAAGAAAATAAGTAAGTCATTACAATATTGGCTATAAGCTTAAACACGATAAAGATAGTCCAGGCACTACTGGCCACACCCAGGAGCTATTTCATATGGATGTCAGCCTTGGTGGAATGCCTCTGGAAACCCTCGCTCCGGTATTGAACACCTGCAGGGCCATTAATACTAGCCTCAGGTTCTGAGTCTGGGTACTCGTGGTCTGGTTGTGAAGATCGAGAATTTAGAACTTGGGTGTGGGGTCTAGCACCACCTCCTTTTGTGATGCGTACAAATATTCCTGACTCTGGGATCAGTGTACCACCAGGGGTCCGAAGGGGAACGTACCGAATACCTGCACATGTACATGTGATGTGCATGCATGTGACAGTGCATGTGATGCTCACACGCAGTCCATGTGACAGTATTTATTCTCTGCATGTGATAACTACTATGTGTGACAGTATATACATATGCACTCTGCACTCACAAGCCACAAGGACTCACCAGGCTGCAGGCTAGGGAAAGGAATACAATTCTGGGCATACTGCACCGTCTTGAGACGGAATCTGTTCAACACATTGAAGTAGACCAGGCACTGAAGAGGTTAAATCCAAAATTACAGACACTGGTACTGAGCACAATTCCTCCTACCAGTTCAGGCATGATGATGTCCCTGCTGTACACCTTTTCCTTTAGTCCCCATTGGGGCCAGAATGCATCTTGTGACTGTAACATAAGTAACCTGAAATGACACAATGCCTCCACCAGACGTACCTCAGCTGTGAGCTTTGTGGAGGTGTCAGCTTGAATCCCATATGTGCTGATTTCAACAGTTACTGAGTGACACTTCCTCCAGTAAGGACAAAGCTGTTGCCCTGAGATGAGCTTCAAAACGTACATTAAGTCAATAATGCATTTCAAACCCCACAAGGCATACAGGTTAGAAGCACACCACACCTCTATCTCCAGGTGAACAACTGGAACACTTTCAATAGGTTGCCCTGGCTTGGCATACGGAGAGTACCCTAGCAAATAGATCATATACATAATGAGTTGCTAATTACAGTTCCTGAGTTATTTTCGTCATATATGAATGCGTCCACATGTAAAGGCCAATGCTTGCACAGACCCAATCCACATTATGCATTAATGAGTTCTAATATATACTACAATAAACCCGTTGCAGGTATGTGTGTATGTGTGTGGATGTTTTGTGCATGTGCTAAATTCTGCCAGAGAATGATTATATCTTGCTTGGTAACAATGCCAACCTTTCAACAATGTAGAAAGTTTAGACAAAAACTAAAATCGTACCTTTATTATTACCAGTATGTAATAATTAAGTGTAGCCAAGGTTACAAGTATGACAACTCCTTATTGCAACTGTGCTAGGCCCATAGTATGAAAAAAGCTCGTGGCCAATGTATTAAGCCTGGTTATGGTATGTACACCCAACACAAATGTGTATCAAAAATTGTACTTATACTTGTGTACTAAACAATTGATATATACATGTACACACATGTAGGTTATGGTACACACATGTAGGTTATGGTACACACATGTAGGTTATGGTACACACATGTAGGTTATGGTACACACATGTAGGTTATGGTACACACACCACTGTACATACCATATTGAGTTGGGTCCCTCATAACTTGAGGCTTCAACACATAGCCACACCCACCATTTTGTCTAAAGAACCCTTGGTTCAACTGCATCTCTAGATCTGAATGGTAAGGAGTCCCAGAGTTAATGTATATGTGAGGGAGCTATGGTGCTGGTACAGGTGTGAGGGGGCTATGGTGCTGGTACAGGTGTGAGGGTGCTATGGTGTTGGTATAGGTGTGAAGGGGCTATGGTGCTAGTACAGGTGTGAGGGGGCTATGGTGCTGGTACAGGTGTGAGGGTGCTATGGTACTGGTACAGGTATGAGGGGGCTATGGTGCTGGTACAGGTGTGAGGGGGCTATGGTGCTGGTACAGGTGTGAGGGGGCTATGGTGCTGGTACAGGTGTGAGGGTGCTATGGTGCTGGTACAGGTGTGAGGGGGCTATGGTGCTGGTACAGGTGTGAGGGGGCTATGATGCTGGTACAGGTGTGAGGGGGCTATGGTGCAGGTGCAGGTGTGAGGGGGCTATGGTGCTGGTACAGGTGTGAGGGGGCTATGGTGCTGGTACAGGTGTGAGGGGGCTATATTGCTCATACAGGTGAAGGATTCCACCCAATACATGTATTTCCATACATCAGTGGTTTATCAGAACCTGGCTTTTGGAAGTTGAGGGACACTATCTGAACTCCAAAGCTCCAGAAGAGTGTGGGGTTGAAGTTTGCAGATTTTATGCTGGTGCAAGGAGGGTACACCCGCACTAGGTTCTTCGCAGTGCATGACACCATCCATGGGACTGGGGACCAGTGATGCACATATTGATCACCAGTTGTACCAATCCATCAAACATTCTAACCTTCCTGGCAGTGTTCATTTATCACCTTAGATATGTCGTCTTTTGATACATTGAATATCTCCCGCACCTTGACCTTCTCCCAGTCTTTCAACAATTTTCTGCTTATGCGACAGTAGATCAAGCTATCCAGATCATTGTTCTGGGATGGATGGCCATTTTATGTACAGGAAAGAAGAGTGGTATGAGAGGTGTGAGGCAGAAGGGTAAGAGAAGGTTGGGTAGTGTGATGAGCTCATGGAAGGGTGTAAGGAGAGAGGAAGGGTGTTATATGAAAGTAATGAGAGAGTTGGTTTGGGGAGGAAGGGAACAAGGTTTGGTATGGGGTAATGTGAGGATGGAGGAGAAGAGACAAGGAGAGTGGCAGTACTAGAATGAAAAGCTTTTTTAAAAAACAGTATACATAGAATGGTCATTGTATCAGACATTACTTACACATTACTTACAATTGTATCAGCCATTACTTACAATTGTATCAGCCATTACTTACAATAGTATCAGCCATTACTTACAATTGTATCAACCATTACTTACACATTACTTACAATTGTATTATTATCTGGCACTTTTGCGTGTAGAATGCTTTTACTGTCTCTGTCATCCTCTTCGCAATCCTCACGTTTTCTAGATTTGCTCACAGCTGTATTGCTTGAACCCTTCATACAAAGCCATAATATCAAGGTCCATACAATTTTCTACTTTAACCTCTACCTCACTACATTTGCCCTTTAGTACAATCTTTCCTTTCAGTTGCTCAGGAGATCGAAGGGGCAGTGTATCATCTTTACACTCTTCATTGTCCCTGTACAGTTCTTTCTCCTTGTTTACAAATATTTCTGCCATTTTCCCCCGATTTGGTGAATTGCAGTGATTCTCAATTGAAATAATCACTGGATACTCAGAACTGTGGAAACTGTACTCCTATGATATTTCAAAAGATGTCCATGAATGGTTAACATGAATAGACCAGTGTACAGCTGGTGTGTGGCAGCTTGTGCTTAACTATGATTGTGTCAACAGCATTAGTGAATGCCAGCTTGGAAGTGAATGTGTAGCCATGGTGAATGCTGATGTCTTCGCCTCCCAACTTAAGACCTAAGTAAGAAAATGCGCTTTCTTTAGTACACAGACATGTTGCCAAGGTACTTAAGCAGCAAATCATATCCAATCCACTCTACAGCTTAACAATTAACATGTAGTATATTGGTAACAGGTATTGTGACTTTTTTATAAGATGTTGTGTGTGTGACATAGTAGTACACAGGTAGTGGGCATTAAAAGGATTGCATCATACTGCCGGTTGCATCATACTGTTGCAAGGTGATTATTAAGAGCAGTACATCTTACGGTCATTCCAGCAGTCTATCTCCACACAGCGACACCCCTGGAGGAGGGCGTAGGTGTACGCCTCACAGGCAGACCTGTCCTTGATCTGGTCCCCTTCCAGGTAGGTGTTGTGGCTTGAGTTGATAAAATAGTGGGGCAACGGCTGGGTCATGTCCTGGGGACCATGTGCATGTTGGAAGGGGGAGGAGGGAAATTATAACCAAACCAAACATACAAGTGTGCACATCAATATGTCAACCCTTGTACAATCAATTTCTCACCTGCGATACTTCCTCACTGTGGTCTGGATTCATGGCCGTGTTATCCTCATGCCTCAGTATACTGCATGCAGAGTACGCACATCCCTCAGTTAGCCATTTCTCACCCGCCCCACTCCACACTAAATGTACCTCAGGAATTCTGCAAATGTCAGGTCCAATGTGTGCTGGGTGGTATGTTGTTCTGCCTGTCTGCTGCTGTGTCCCCACTGCAATATGGGTGGGGCCGTGCTTCAAGCCACACCCACCCTCAACCTGCAACGTACATTACCTGACAATCTTGTGCCAGAAACTCCTTGAAGCTGTAGTGTGGCTTTGAATTTGAATCAGTGAACATATTGTACAACTAAGGTACAAAAAACATCGTGTCAGTGGTTGCCCATACCACCAGGTCACACATATACATCAAAGATCACACACCAACAGAGCACTCACATTATAAGATCACACTTGCATTATCAGATCACAGTTGCACCACAAGGTCATGCCCACTTACATTTCCATCCTCAAACCGTGCATTAATCATTTCACTCCATGGAACATGTGCTGAACCTGACTTTGAATGATGACTCTACATGTAAGGTTATAACGGCATCTCAAACAAATTGCAACAATGGAGGGAATGGGGAGGAGGAATATGAAAAGCATGGGAGGGCCACAAGATAAGGAGGGACATGGGGGAGGAACATGGGGAGGAGAGGGATATTCTAACCTTTCTCTTCTGCATTGTGTTATGGTTAGAACTCAATGATTTTATTATACCCTGTGCAACTTTCATTGTCATCTGAGAGGTCAGCTTTGGCTTAGTTTCCTTGACACATGCATGTGAACACCACAGCTGGCGGAGCCATCTAACGAACATTGTACATATACAATGTATGTAACAGTAAGGTATCGCAGCCCACACATACAAAAGGGTCCCTCTCCCAGCCACATGAATATAACAGAGGGTTCCCCCTGGCCACACCTATACAACAGAGAGGTTTCCTCCAAAGCTGGCTACACCCTTCACTTAAATAATAATGCATATATAGGGTTCCTCTATCCTTGGCCATGTGCAGGGGCAGAACGGTTTCCCCTGGCTGCTACACCTATCCTTCATACACACCCATCTTTTATACATCTTATACAGAACAGTAGCGGAGTTCCCCCTACCCCATCTTTCACTTACATAACAAAGGGGTCTCTCTTTGGATGATTTGCTGTGTACTCACTGAGGGACTTCAGCTGTTTTGAAGGAGAGACGAGGTCAGCAGCAATTCTGGTGATCACCATGGTAACTATACCCCCTCTATCCACTCATTGCAGTCTTCAGATGTCTCACATGTGAGGTCAAGTGATTTCAGTCCTGCATATTTTCCCTTCTCTATTTGGAGCCACACATGTTAAAAGGCAGACAAAGTGATATATATGTGTTAGGGGTTAAGGGATGGAGGGATAAGGTGATTGAGGGAAGGGAGGGGTGAGGCAATGGAGGGAGGTGTGATGTGATGAAGGACGGGTGAAGTATAATAATCAATAATGGTATTGATAGACAAAGGAAGAGGAATATGATGGAACAGGGAAGGGAGCAAGGAAACACACAACATGGCAGTATGTGCATAATATACTCTTTTCATCCAGATAAAATATTGAAAAGGACTTTTCTTTGGTACTCGGGTAGGGATCCGGAAACTTGCGAAAGGCTTCAGTGAAGGGGCCCCTCTGCACAGCCACAATGCGATGAACACTGACTGCAGTGGGCAGAAAGCAGAGCATGTGACTTTGCCATTGGTGCACATGTCAGAGCATGTGACTGTGCCATTGGTGCACATGTCAGAGCATGTGACTGTGCCATTGGTGCACATGTGAGAGCATGTGACTGTGCCATTGGTGCACATGTGAGAGCATGTGACTGTGCCATTGGTGCACATGTGAGAGCATGTGACTGTGCCATTGGTGCACATGTAGGAGCATGTGACTGTGCCATTGGTGCACATGTGAGAGCATGTGACTGTGCCATTGGTGCACATGTGAGAGCATGTGACTGAGCCAGTGGTGCACATGTGAGAGCATGTGACTGAGCCAGTGGTGCACATGTGAGAGCATGTGACTGAGCCAGTGGTGCACATGTGAGAGCATGTGACTGAGCCAGTGGTGCACATGTGAGAGCATGTGACTGAGCCAGTGGTGCACATGTGAGAGCATGTGACTGAGCCAGTGGTGCACATGTGAGAGCATGTGACTGAGCCAGTGGTGCACATGTGAGAGCATGTGACTGAGCCAGTGGTGCACATGTGAGAGCATGTGACTGTACCATTGGTGCACATGTGAGAGCATGTGACTGTGCCATTGGTGCACATGTGAGAGTATGTGACTGTGCCATTGGTGCACATGTCAGAGCATGTGACTGTGCCATTGGTGCACATGTGAGAGCATGTGACTGTGCCATTGGTGCACATGTGAGAGTATGTGACTGTGCCATTGGTGCACATGTGAGAGCATGTGACTGTGCCATTGGTGCATATGTGAGAGCATGTGACTGTACCATTGGTGCATATATGAGAGCATGTGAGAGCATAAAAGTATACACTAAGAATAAAGATGGAGCATCATTGGCATAAAAGGTAGGAGAAAGCAAAACAAACCACCAAAATAACAGTTCACAGGGAGTCCGTGGTTACTGGAGGGGAGACCAGTGATTTTGCTAGGGCTCCATTTTAGACATTAACTAAATTTGTACCCAACATGTGGTAGCATGCTGCAAAATATGCACTCATGTAGATGGTTTCAAATTCAGTTACAAATACATGTACATGTACCAACAAGGGTTAGCGGTCATAAGGCAATGAGGGCCTTTCCTAATACTCTAGCAAACATGTACACACAAGGGTTAGCTGTCATAAGGCTATCCTGATACTCTATCACACATGTACACAATGGCTAGCTGTCACAAGGCAATGGGGGGCTCTCCTAATACTCTATCAAACATGTACACAATGGCTAGCTGTCATATAATATTTTTAACATGCCGAAGGCATGGTAACATCAGGAGATAGTTAGGGCTTTAGGGTTAGGGCTACAAGGCGCGAAGTGCCGCCAATGCCGACTCCAAATCCGGGGTCAAATTGCACCCGCGGTGCTTTCCAGACACTCTTCATTGAAAAACACCCCCGAGTCCCGAGTCCGCTTCGCGGACGAGGTGCCTTCGGCGCCGTACTGCGCGCTTCGCGCGCTATACTAACTCGCCTAAGGCAATGAGGGCCTTTCCTAATACTCTAGCAAACATGTACACAATGGCTAGCTGTCATAAGGCAACCAGGGGCTCTCCTGATACTCTATCACACATGTACTCATTGGCTAGCTGTCATAAGGCAATGGGGGGCTCTCCTGATACTCTAGCAAACATGTACACAATGGCTAGCTGTCATATGGCAACCAGGGGCTCTCCTAATACTCTATCACACATGTACACAATGGTTAGCTGTCATAAGGCAACCAGGGGCTCTCCTAATACTCTATCACACATGTACACAATGGCTAGCTGTCATAAGGCAACCAGGGGCTCCACTAATACTCTACCAAACATGTACTCATTAGCTATTCATTGCAACATGCGCTAGCTATATATGTCATAAGGCAATGAGGGGGGGGGGGGGGGGGGGGGGGGGGGGGGGGGTAGGCTCTCCTGATACTTTATGTATGCTCCTAGTTGTACATTTCAAGAAACTGGATATATCCCAAGACAATATATTTATATGCTTATGTTTTCATTCCTCACAATCTGCCACTGAAACTTTAAATCTAAACTCACTTTCTCAACTATAAATAACCACAGAACACCACACTCTTACTAAACCATGGTCTGGATCCCAGTGATTGAACTGAGCTAGGGCTACCACCCACTGCATAACATCAACATTCTCTCCACATACATGCTCTAACAATATACACCTATAGTTGCTCTAACTATATACACCGACATTCACTTACTATATTCACCTACAGTGTACATATACATGTACATGCACTAACTATAATTATAATTATACAGATAGTGTGCCGTAACTATATATACATGTACCTATACATGCACTAAAATGTACATGTACACATGTACATGCACTAACTATATAATGATGTACAGATACGTGTGCATATCTTCTTACGTGTTCTGAGAGTCAGTACTCCTCGCCACACGATGAACTACAATTAGAATGGGTAGGACTTGGAATTACAAAGATAGCAGACATATTCCAAACTCACCAAACTCTCTTCATCCAGTCTGAAGCGCAGCTCTCGAGGAAGCTGCCAGAACCTCGTGCACTGAGGGTACTTAATGATGATGTACTCCTTCTCCTGAAGCTTCATGTACGGCTTATGTTCTGCTACTACTATCTGTTGCTCTGGCTCATGTGCCCAGATCACTGTTGAGGTCACATGTGCATCATGTGAGCATCATGCGACTATAACACAAATTGAACACTCAAGTTCAATTCACCTATCAAATATAAAGTGTGATTCCTGCCCCTCCCCCCTTCCATGCAGGACATAAAGGCTAATTAGTCTATTGCTCTATGCACTTTACCTTACAGTAGGACATTTGGCTACAAGTAACATGCTGGCACATCAACAAAACACATCCCACCAGGTGTCTGCCTAGAAGATGACTGTTATATTACCTCGTCAGTGCCAACTAGCACTCTCTCGATCCTCCTATCCATGATGCTCTCCATGCATGGTGGCATAACCTTTTTTTTACTTCGTGTCAACATACCTAATTGGAGGACTATTCTGGACGTCATTACCACCCAGGGCCACTACTAGTGCAACCATAGTATTTTGTATCCTGGGTCACATATAGGCTAACATATAGGCTAACATGCATTCACATGCATTCACTGTTTAAGGAATGAGTCAGAGTAGTGATTTCATTAAATTTAGTCCCCAACCTTAGCACATTTGATTCAATCCTCATATTTCCTGGATGTGTGTGTGCGTGTATGTGTGTGTGCGTGTGTGTGGTGTGCGTGTGTGAGTGTGTTTCAGTGTGTATGTGCGTATGAGTGTGTGTGCATGTGTGTGAGGAAGAGTCCCACTTTGCACTGACATTGAATATCAATAACTTCATTAGTGGAGTGGTTGGGTGCTTGTATATACATGTATATACAAGCATGCCTTAATTGCTTGTCATGTGGACTGTGTATGTCCTAACCTCGTCCACAGACCCTGTTTTATACTGAATTATGCTTGCAGAAGAGTTCTTTTTTTCAACCCCCAATTTACTATTAACATAGGGCCTGGGGACGAGGCTAGGCCTGGCCTATCACACAATTCAACCATGAGGGAGACCTTTACAGCAGTAGGCATGGACTTTACATGGAATATCATACATGTACATGTATTTCCAGCTCTGGATGATCCCAGGTAAATGTAGATACTAGTTATTTCTCACCCTCAATAGTTGATTTAGTTGTTATCAACGTGAGATGGTCGAACAATTTTACCAGAGTTGTCCCATGGCTGGAAATCGGATACTTTTCCCGTAGGGATAATTTAGGACATTTGTGAATATTGATAATTCCCTCCTATCGTTTTTTTGACTGGAAAAAATATATAATCAGAAAGCTCACCCATTTATAAAGATTAAAGCTCACCCATTTATAAAGATTAATTTCTACTTTTTCTGTATAAATAACTTCCTGTTACATGAAAATGTCTAACGGGTACATAGTTTTTGATGTGGTAAATGCCCTCGGGTACACTTTTTTCAGGGTCAAGTCTCCCACCATCTTGAGTACATGTATTACTGAATCAAAATTTCAGTAAATAAACTATAGGAGGGTACATAAATTCCTTTTTCAAACAAGCCAAAGCTTCTATTGCACTCGTTTTCAGTAGTAAGTTACAAGATATTTTCGCTCGCGGTAGGCAGGGGGCGTAGTCTACTCATCCAAAGTGCCAGCGAAGGCAAGTTTTGCAACTTCTACCAAAACATCCATGCAGTCTAGCTCTGTACCTGTCTGGATAGAGTCATGGTATGTTATGTAGTAAGACAGGAAGAAAGATTCTTGAAGTCGCCCACGCAAATATTCACTCGCGGTATACGAGATAATATATATAATCTCTGGATTTCATTACCTTGCACTACATATCACTCCGACCGTGAGAGTTAATTACATGCATGTAGTTAACTTAGAGCCAACAATTTTAAACCATTTTCACAAAGTTTCATACACATTTATTATAGCATTTGTTACGGCGGCTCTAGAAGGAATATGTTATTTAAAAAAAAAAAAAAAACTGTACATGAACCACTCAACTATGCAATGACATTTCGAGCCAATGGTACATCTAGTCTCGTACCCAGACCCAGATTTTCACAGTTGCGCGGATGGATTACATCACCGCTACGCCACTTTTCACGTAGCAGTGATGTAATCCATCCGCGCAACTGTGAAAATCTGGGTCTGGGTACGAGACTATGGTACATCTGTTTGAGATACAAAAAAATACAATAGGGAATTATTCATTTAGGCCTAGGGTCTAACGGTTTGCCCCAAAATGGACTGAATTCTCCCCTCGCTCTCGTGGATGCGGTGTATGAATATGGGCCATATGGCTATACATGTATATACGTACAGTAAGCATACATGTACATGTAACGGAAGACGGTGTGATCACCTTCTGATAGATCGAATCTGCACGAGCCTGGACTACATACATGTGTGCGTGTGCATGGCACAGCCGTCACGACAGCACGTACCTGTTTGGTCATCCACATGTGAAGTTGCCATCATGAAGCCTTCTAGCACTAGTACTGGTCGTGGGTGATCGAGATGAGCACATATTGTTGTATTATATAGCACTGATCAGGCCAGCCGATGATGTCACTTAGGAAGAATTGCACTGATGAATATGTATTTCTAGTGGGGGCCGAACAACTCAACTTCCGGCGCCGCGGCGATGCAAAATTAATAATGACATAATTAATAATTATTATTAACATTTCTTTTTATAATTGTCAGAGAGGGAGGGCGGGCAGTGTTAAGAGATTACATCAGTGTAGATACAGAGCCTCTGGATTGCTCTTATTGCATGTAGGACATACATGTAGCCATATTAGACATAGAGCATATATACATAACTGAAGTAGGACATAGAGCCTTCTGGCCTCTGCAATTAATGTACCCATGTCTGATGTGGGGGGTCGAACACGATTCAATCATGTTGCAACTCTGAGCACAACTTGAACATTTTCAGATTTCTAACCATTTGCTGAGTTAGAGGCAATCGTTTTTGGGGTGGTTTTATTGGAGACCTGGGAGCAATCAATCAGTTTGTTCAAGGTAAAGTGAAGGAGTGGACTACTATCCTCTCTGACACAATCATATCCACAAGCTGCCTTTGTATCATTATCCAAATCTCTCCAATTTGAATGGTCCAACTTGCAAAGACTAATACCAAACATTGGCAATGCCTTCATCCCTGTATGGATTACTATTCGTGCTTCTTTTTGGCCTGCTATTTTTGACAGTACAGTATCCCAACAAGACCAATTACTATTCTCCATTCCTGTCAAAATGGGTGCGATGGGCATTCGTAATCCTGTTGAAATGGCCAGCATTGCTTACAACACTTCAGTATCAGGCACAATGCATATTTCAGATGCCATCAAAGAAAGGAAACCTTTTTCACCAGTGGATCACAATGCTAAGATGGCAGAGGCAATATCAACTATGCATCATGAAATTAGATTCAGTGCTTCTCACCCTTGATACGAGACAGGTACAAGCTATACAAAGAGCCATCACAAAAACATCTTCATGGTTAATAGTGCTACTAACCACATCATCATTTTGATCTTTCTGCTACTGAGTTTTGTGATGCCCTTACAGTCAGATATCATAGGCCCATTTTTAAGATGCCAGCAATATGTGACAGATGTGGTGCAGCTTTTAGCTATGCACATGCTCTGGATTGCAAGAAAGGAGGTCACTCTTGGTGATTGTTTATAAGGAAATTATCCGGGAACCAGTGATACAAGAGGCATGCGAAGGAGCAGGTGAACCCTCCTTAATTGCAGACCTTGGTGTACGAGGGGTTTGGCAGAAATGAAGAAAAAATACAACAATGCGGCTATTGATAGACGAGCTTCATTTACACCATTTCATTTCTGCTTCAGCTGATGACAGGACTGCTGCCACACTTCTTTGAACATGAGAGGGTGCATCTGTGTCTATCTGTGTATAAATTCTTTTTACATCAAACTTGATCTTTATTTATAGAGCATGGTCATTTAACTGCTAACTTACGATCCGCGATTAAGAGCTAGTGTGCTTGGCTTTGATTTGTAATGTACACATATTTATGGATTTATTCCACCTTCTCCAGGAAGGTTTTTACCCCAACGCACGCGCGACGTGGAGCAGTTGCATTAGAGTTTAGTGTGCGTCACTATGCATACACTGCAATGTAAACTATTCATTCCAGTCACATGATGTAGGGTGTTTTAAAAAAAAAATTCATTTGTGTCTGCAGACACAAATGAATTTAAAATCAAAAAAACACCCTACATCATGTAGGGTGTTTTTAATGTAATAATTGGTTCTGCTTATATTCACTGGTAGTCTGGTAAACTCTCATAATTTCACAGGGTGTTTCCCAAGAGTCTGGGATTCATTTTTATAAAAGAGGTCCTTTAATGAATAAATTTTTAAAATAAAAAAGCAGTTCACAATGCTGTCAGCAGAAGACGACGGAAAACTAAACGCAGTACCCGCACGCAAGGCTTACAAATGGACATACTCGGACCGCCAATACAAACAGGAGGAAAGCGTCGACAAAGGTCACCATGAAGCAAAGCGCGACAATTGGAAATTATCTTCCTTCGAATTCTCTAAGCGTTTCTTGTTTGTTGTTATCGCTGCAATCCAAAGTAAGTTGCAGTCGTTTGCACGATGGCGTAAATATCAGGTAACATATTGATGCATTGAAAAAAAATATCAGTACATGTAAATTAAACCCCTTTAGAGTTTAGTCGCACCGACTTATTCAGTCTCTAAGTTTCGGCTGTCGTCATATGTGAAGGACTGGATCCTTCTAAGTGATCACGTGCAGTACAAACCCACAATGTCTTTGAGTATTTCGGTGTATATCTTTGTGCGTTTTGTTGGCACGGATGATCTGCGGAGTGAAGTCGAGCTTTGTGTACGGTCGTGGGTGACTTGCGTGGCGTAGTACGCTGGCCGATCCGTCACATCATAGAACACTATTATTAAAGTGGGGGATGGCATCGAGGAAGTATATATTGCGGCGGTCAAATTAAGCGGTATAATATCGCGCTCCACTCACTGATGGAGAGCACTTTGATCTCTAATCGGTGTCAAAGTAAATTTTTCCTCTGGATTTGATTATCATTAATTTTAGTGCTTCAATTTTTTTCCTATAGGATATGAGACATCCAATACAACTTTCCAATATTTTTCAATGTTACGTTCCTTTCTAAAGTTGTTTACATGAATGTAGTGAGTTTATAGTGTATGAATAGTTCGTTTTGCAACCGCACGTCGACTTTATCCATGTAAAAAGGGGGGGAAACTTTAGAAATGTGTATGTTCAGAACGGAACACAGGAAGAACATACTAAAAGTTGTTTCGGATGCCTCGTATCCCATAGAACTGACCCGAAAAAAGTCTATGCGGTACCAAATAAAGTTCTAAAAATTGAATGAAAATCATTAATCTCTTTTTAAATTAAATCCCTATTTAAAGAGTGATAAAGCTTTATTTCAACGCTCTCTATAGTGCATATTGTTGCCGCTTATACTTCCTCGATGCTGCCCCCACATTTAATAATCATTCTAGATTAGATCGTATAGTATATGTAGATCTCTATATCAGTATTTGTACATGTACTCAACCAAACTTTTCTTTTCGCTGCAGTGATTGCCGTCGTCCTTTTGCAAACGAAAGTCTACTTCGACGGAGGGCACGGGAATACGGTATGGCAGTATCGCAATTGTGTGAGCGAGAGTCTCCAGATGGCCATAGAGTGCAGCGTGAAGGCGAACTGGAGTAACGTCAGCATACCGGTGGGTCGCAATTGTATTCACACGTTAATGCCATACGTAGTACATATAAGTATTCATGTAGATCTTATATATTATTGTGTGACTTGCATACTACAAGATTATTCATTAAAATAAAATTAGTGATGCCAGAGTAAAACAAGGAATTATTAATTATACATACATTGATTAATAATATAAAAGATCTATATTGACCTGCCTGAGTGTAAGTATGCAATATTAATTTAATACATACATGTGTTCTTTTCAATTGGTGTGTACACAAATCCTACATCACTACTTATAGAATTTTTGTCTGGGAGCACGATATCTGCGTGATAATATAAAAATGGGGGCTGGTGGTTCTCGGACACCCGTTTACGCTCGGGTGTGTGCCTGTTTACTTACAATGACAACATACATGTACAAATTACAGATCAACTACAAGAGCAGAATCCCCGGCCTCCAAATCCGATAAAATCTGTTGTAGGCCATGGTGTATATTACTAAGTTAACTAGCTAAAGATTGCAATTTCTGTAAAGCATAAAATTAACTCCCCTATAATAAAACAAATCCAACTTGGCAGTAAGCTACCAACTTGTTTGGTCCTAATGCTTCCTCATAATCGCCAGCACATTGCTTCAATCGTACGCGTGAAGAAGATACGTATACAATGCAAACCTTATCTTATCAGTTCCAGAGGTTCACGAGTGAGCGTTATCTAATCCCGCAAGCCAGACCTACTTCGTTATTAGCGATCGATATATACAACTTGATGGACTAGCTGCCATTGTGCCATCCAAAATGTGACAAGCCAATGAATATAAATGTTTTCATAAATTAAAGACGTGCCAACAATGTTTTCATTATGCACATTCTACTATTGTAGGTCGACTACCGCTAGATTCTACGGTACATCGGGAATAGCGGAGCAAAATACCCGACCGTGATCGAGTATTTTGCTAATCGCCATTATTCACAAATCCAACAGACATGTTGAACTTACTGTAGGTGATTATTCAACGAGTCGCTTGATACGCGTATGCGAGGCCTATATAAGAACAACAGACCCATACAGTACTTCAAGAGATGTTTGCATGGGACTACACTCAATGATTCCTTCTTGCAGACCTGATGTGTCGTTTCGTATTCATAGACTTTATGGCCACATGCATGCAGGCACAACTGATTTTAGCATGCAATAAATAAATGAACATCAAAGACACCAGAGCTGTGATAATAATACAAAAATGGTTCTGATCATGCGCACACATCTGTAATATCATCTTATGCAACCGGCATAACTCAAACAGATATTAACGTAGACCGTGCTGATGTGCACAGCTATGGGCCTGCACCTTTCTGTATTCCTTGTAAAAGAATCACAGCTCACTTATGCTCTCTTCGACCTCTCTAAATGGCAAGCTTAGTATTTTGAAGTCTGTCGACGTAAAGCTAGTAGCCCATGCAGCTCGCCACTTGTATGTACTAACAGGCACATATATGCCTTGAGTTTCTATTCCCCATGCATTTCTTTAAAATAAAATAAAAAGTGAAACCTATGGGGCTTGTGGAAAAGAAGCCACTGCTATCATCTCCGCAGTATAGCCTCCAGACATGCCACTTCCATGTGCCGGTCAAAGTCCACCTTACTGAACGAGATCTATGGCCAGTTGAACCTCAGCCTTGTCTGTGCCAATGCTACAACATCCTCCACCATAGAGCTGAATATTGTGTTTATGCGCTATAATTGTTGTATGTAGTATTATCATATACAAATATATTTTATTTTTAAGCATGAATAATGTAGAAAATATTATGCATTAATGCATGCATACACTGTACCTAACGAAATTTGACATATAGTCATTCGGGGATGACAAACCGGTCTACGTTGGGTTCATTGTCGCTTTGACCGTTTACAACGCTCTCTTGTGCGTTTACGCGGTAAGTCTTATTATATTATACAATTATACAGTGTATTGCTATGAGCCCAAACCACACCCACATATCAACGCACGTAAATAGCTCTACGGAAAGCACTTTTTGGAAATAATTTCCTTTCTCATAGTGAACACTCTCACCATGGTGTACGCTGCCTATGAAGGTAATGAATGTTATCACGAATCCTTTAGTGTAAACGTTTCTACTCCCCCCACCTCCCCCAAAGTGTTACTGTGTGTAATAATATTTTCAGCATGCGGCATTTAGGTTTTATGCTTGCATTTTTTTTTACAAGCAAAAAAAAAACACCGCAAATAATCATCCGTTAGTCGTTACTTCTGTAAGATTGCTTGTTGAATAAAAAAAAGAATGGTTTGAGGCTTTTTGTTTGTTGTATAGTGAGCCTCTGTCTTAGAGGATCCCGCACCAAATGAAGAAGTGGGCTGGGGTTTGATGATGGTGCTCCTCTGGCCTCATTCATGGAGTAAATTTATTGTCTTATTATTTCTCTTTTTAATTACTTATCATCTAGATGTATGTTTTTATTAAAAAATAAAATTAAAAAAACTTTGTTCCTCGCTTTAATAAATTAAATTTGCACACTGATAAGTCATGAAAGCATTACTCACGCGTGTTATACACTACATTTTATTAAATATCTTTGGCTGCATGTGTCTCTCTCTCTCTACATTCAGTGTGGCAGTTCAGACCATTTCGTCCATTCTGCACATCATGGCCTTCTGCGGCCATCGCAGCCATTGCTACAGTAAGACAAGACATTGATTGTTATGAAATACTGTTATTTCCATCATGCATACTGCTTGCTCACTGATAAAATATGAAAGAGGTCGTATAATAGAATTGTTAAATGATTAGCTATAAAGTTGCTGAACTTGGCTCATGCTTGAATGCAAGAGGACATCAGCCGTAGCTAAATTAGTAGTATGAAGACCTAGTGAAACTTTATATTTATAGAGATATGATACATGTAGGGCTATACTATAACTGCAGCATTAACATTTTGTTCTTGTGTTTCTTTCTATTTTATCCAGACAGCAATTCTGTGCGCATTTACAATTGTGTTCACAATTTTGACTTTTTATATGTACAAGGACTTTGGCTGGAAAGTCTACCAACATGTCAAATGCAACCATGACATGAGACGTAAAACTATTTACCATTACATGTATATACAAAGACACTCCAATTATGTTTTTAGGTTGCTACCAGTGGTACGAGACTGTCTCAAGTGGAGTCAAGCTTGTTATTCTCTTCACGGTGAATTCATAATTGCACAAATCACTTACACATTAAAATTTGCCTATGCAAAACATTCTAGATTGTGTTCAGTGTGGCACAGCTTTCCCTACTGCTTCTACCAACTGATCCTGAGTTTGTACTGACCATCATTTTGGTGGTGGTGGCTATTGTTGCATACTTCATTGTCCAGCTAACAGTGGGTATCACTAGCTTAGTATTCGGGGCAGCCTTTGGGATGAGGGCGGCACAATGATGGGATGGATTGTTCATTCACACCATTTGCTTTTTGTCCCTATCAGATCCATTACAACAGCCTATCAGGGTACATGTCCATGGGGATTGTTGGTATTCTGCTGATGGCCTACTATTCTTTCAAAATTGAAAGGTAGATTGTCCACAGATATACATGTATAGTTTATACAGGTGTAACTTTGATTAAGGATATGTGATTCTGCATCTAAACAGAGGCACTACAGTTTGATTTTTAGAAGTGCATACATAAGTGCATTTTTATAAGTGCATACACTGCAGTGAACAGACTTTCTGAGGGGATACAATGTAAATGTTTATATTTTGAGTGGGGGGGGGGGGGGGGGGGGGAGATCCACAGAGGGTTCCGTATTAGCCATTTATGCTGCATAGATAAAAAGCAACCCCTTTGGGATCCCCATCATTTTGACCTACCTTTTCATCCCGGAGAAAGTCCATCACGTGACATATAGTCCCTACTTGACATAGCTACTAACATCATATCTATTTGCATGATCAAGTGACTTTGTTCCGAATTAGCTTGGTCTATTCTACACCCTTTACAGATTTGCCACAGTCAGCTGCCCCACCTGCATTAGGAAGGTGGCTGACCTCAATAATGAGTACATTGCTCTGGACTCCCTTCTGAAAAGATGTGCTCCTCACCTCAATATGAACGTGACAAGTGATGAAGCCGATCGCTCCATTCAATTTGCAAACCTTGTTATATTTGGTGAGCTGCCAGAAAGCACAGTTATACAATGCACCCACTGCCTCACTCTACTTCTAATCTCAGGGACTGTCAACCTTGTCACAGTTATTGTGGTGTTTGCAATATTCATTGGCTTTTGGTGCCACCAGCCAGGAAGTAAGGTTATGGAGCAGTGTAAGTGAATCAGGAGTTATATTGGAAGGGCACTGGTTTGTGACCATGATAGTGTGATCTTTCAACACAGTTCAAAAACATCCAACCTTGATTGTGAAGCTGATGTGCTACATGAAAGGTGAAAGCAGTCCACTGTACCACCATATCAGGAGGGCACTTGGCTGTGATAAGGAGAAAGGTCATGATTCTAATGCAGCAAAAGATACTGCTACAAGTGAAAAGAAAGATGCCACAGTTTAAACATATGCACTTGCGTACAATGTAGATGAATAATCCATTGATGATTTTCTGAGATACAAACTAGTAGCAGAGTACAGGGTAATGATTAGGCAAGACAGGATAAGAGGCAAATTGTGATGTGCCGGGTGTGGGTATAGTGAAGTGCTACACTGCAACTTAATTATTTATACATATATCTTAACCACAGGAAGGCATCTACAGTGTAACAATTCAAGACAAAACCTGCTACAGGTCTTTGCATTGAATCTTATTGTATAAGAGCCATGCAGTCTCTATTCCATACTGATGGAAGTATAAGGGTGCAATGATTTAATTGGCTTTGTGAGTGAGGAAATAAGTTAATTTCCAAAATTGTTATTGTATCTATGATGATACATGTAATTATTTCACTTCACAAACAGATATTTTGGTGGTGGCATAAATATACATATAATATAGTTATAATATATATATTATTGAACCTAATCTTATCATCACATGTGTGAACATTATGTATGCCAGTATATTACTATTAGGAATTCTTCAACTTGCTTATTTTACAATGAGTTGAATGTTTTTGCGTTCTAATCACCTGTACAGCAATACCATGGTTGATAAGAAATCATTATTGTTTATGATGCTGAATTTCATTTTCCTATAGTACACATGTAGCTATAAATTTCACGGAGTGCATTCAAGCATTTTCATCTCAACTTAGAGGATCCGAGGCTCTATATAACCAACAACTGACTACTGACAACATGGACACACATGCAAAATGGAGAGAGGGTTCTCTTGGGCCATTTCGAAATAAAGTTGGGAAAATAAACTATACTACATGCACCCAGCATCATAGCCAAAGCAGGTATATCAGCTGCCTAGGCATTCACACAACATATAACTCTAAGCCACCTCTGGCTGCATAACTAGCGGAGACAGGCCTGGCTAGCACTATGCCTTTAAATCTTCACCAGTATAGGCCCATACTAATACCAAATGATTGAAACAAGGTAATTATAAAAACGTTCCCTCTGAGCTGTAGAGGATTTGAAGGCAATGGAGGTGTAAAAAGGAAAGGAACTAGTGATTGCAGATACGATAAACACAATATACTTATATTAAGCAACCTAAATGTCATGCATGCAGTTCTAAAAAAGTGCTAAATATACTAGTTCCCTTCCTTTTTTACACCACAATTGCCTTTAAATCCTATGTATGACTAATGTTCTCAGAGAGAATGTTTTTACAATTATCTTGTGCAAAATTCTGTTCTTTGAGTTCTTTAGAAAGAATTTAAGCTCCACAAAACAGTTTTCAGTTGCTGTGATCTCATCTTGGTCACGTCAGGTTTGGCATCTGCTATTTGAGTTATGGAAGCTATTTGTCACATCACTTCTGTACGGCTGTTTTACTGTAATCATCTTCATTGAAAATCTCAACTCTACTCAATACCTTGTATTAATACTATTGTAAAAAGAGTACGCTCTCTAGGCCTCCATCTCTTTGGTATGGTGCCACTTGTCCTCTTGACATGTTGGGTCATCGCACCACCATTTGTATGGGTCTCATGTTTTCCATAGCATTGTGCAGAATGTTGTTATTCAATTTTTTCCCTTTGCTCTGCTTTATTACAAGCTTGACATGAGGTGCCTATGGACAAAGTTGCTGCATGTAATGTCACAGTTGTGCATCTATCCAACCTAAGTATGTTCTTGGAGTGAGCACAAACGTGCATGGGATTTGAAATTCGGTGGAAGTGTATTCCTTTTAGGTAAATAAGTATGTTCAGGCTCCATGCAAGGGAACAGGATTTTCAACATTCAGCTATCATTTTCTGTACTACAAGAAAATTAATTAGCAAAGGACGGTGATGTACAGCTTGTAGAAATTCACCTGATTTTTTTTCTAAGCATTTTCAGTGCCTTACTTATGATACTAAGCAATGCATCTGTACTAACTTACATAACCGCCACATGTATGGGCAGATCTAACACATGCAGATCCCTTTTTGTGCTAACCATGGGTAGAGATGGGTTGAGTCTTGTAAATGGCACTCATATTATTACAATGCGATGTCCTATTCCTTAGAATAGCCTTTTCAAGACCACCCTTATATTCCCTTAGAAAACTATAGGAAAGGAGATCCATTGCCAATGGATCTCCTTTCCTATAGTTGTTATTTAAATTATCAAGAGTTGCCAGGTGTATCCACAAGAATGTTTAACTGCATATAATATGCCATAATGTCTGACTGGTTATTATTCATCAATAGCATTCCTATTGCATTTATGTAAGTTCGATTTCCTACAGGAGCACAGTCAACTCCATCTGGGGCCAGCTGCTCGTTCTACATGTATAGTGTTAACAGCAGAAGCATCAGTTTCATAGGGCTATCATACCCTACAAAAACTTCTCACTGTCTAAGTGACCCTTGTTGGAGCTGTTGGCCCCTGTTGGCCTGTGGCAGTGAATGTGACCCTGTTGGATTGACGTGCACAGTAGGAGTGTGCCTGTAGTGTTAGATGTCACAAGCTGACTCATCTAATACGATCTTGAACTTTGTAATATTGCTACCATGACAAAATATATACATTTCTGATTTTTTACATGAAGAAATTTAGCTACCTTAGAAATAACATGTGATTGGGCCACGTGGTTGGGGTTTTAAAAGGCTGGTACCAGGTAAGCCGGTTAGCTATACATGTACATGTACCTATGTACTGGTTATTGAACACCAGTGTGCACGCGCATATATAGGCCGATGCGACGAGGCAACGGTCGGGGAACTATCAACTGCCGTCATAGATCAAGAACTGACGAGCTAGGCTTGTATCCACCGGCCGCGGACGGCCTCTATCTGCGCAGCCGGCAGCTTCAAGTAGGCAGTAAGGGTAGAAGTTTCCTGGCTTTTGTATGTCGTTTCTTCTGGTTTCAGTTAAGTTAGGGTATATATTTTTCAAACGCAATATTTTGCACTGAGTTTGATGTTGCCTTAAAAGAGCAAATTAAAATGATACTGATATGAAACGTGGTATTTGCATTAGTAGTGACAAAGTTATAGCGATCCTAACATCGGATTTTGCGGGAACGGTATTCCATGCGGTATAGCGTGTTAAAAATTGTGACGATGTTTGTTCTCTTCGCTATAGCAACTACAATCTATAATATACCCACACCAAAATTTTGTTACAAGTCTTGCACACACTTAGGATACATAGAATACATCGATTTCACTGAAGTATTCATCTCTATCTTGATATTCTTCTCGAGTGCTTCCATGTTTCCAATACGTAGTAGTTAAACAAACCATACGTAGAGTCCATCCATCACTTTTGAAACTCAATGCATACATTGCCTTCTGCAACACACAGTTATTTCTTGTGTACCTTTTTTTTGATAACTGCTTCATTTTTTCTCTCTTTCTAATCGCCATTTATCCTGCTCCTTAGCAATACTTAGTTCATGGGTGTGCATAAGTAACTTCATCTGTTAGTTTGGTCCTATAAAAGTTTAATAATTCTTTTCAGCTCCTCAAACAAGGCTATGGTAGCAATCTTTTTAAATACTTAACCTTTGCATCAAAAAATCCAAATCTAATATCACATGTGTGTGCATTTCTAAAATGATAATCTATTAAACTCAATGCACATTTATACATTGCATGCCTTCTGCAACAACACTGTATTACTTTCTTCAATAACTGCAACTTCATATTTGAGCTTGTCCTGTACAAACTTTAATTTTTTTTCCTGATTGCTTTGAGGATTTGAACAAAGCCATGGTAACATTACTTAATAAACCTTTGCATCAACAAACATGTGTACATGTATTTCTAATATGGTAAACAGGTTATACAATCATCTATTGTCTAATGTTATAGGCACAGGCCTGATATCCAAGACATGAATATATTGCTTTACAACATGCTGTACTGTTGTCTTCTCTAGTACTGATGTGTTGTGCTAAATTGTGGCCTGATCTGCTTTAGCCCTTAGTGCTTCATTTTCCAACTCAAAATTATGGATCTTCCTACATAAAAGGGCATTACTTCTCTTTAGTGAATGCTGTATATTTCATGCCTCCTTTGAGTAGACCTCATTTTGATGTTTTAATGTTTTAATTAAGCTATTTCACAGCACAAAGCCTGTCTAAAGTTTACGATTGTCATGTTGCTTTAATTCATGTTGCTTTCCTTATTATACTTGTATAACAGTTCAGTTCAACAGAACAGAGTTCTTAATTTGGTAAATTGCAAAGAAGCTTGACAAGTACCACTACTTGGTAATTCTTTAGGAGGGCACACAGATGGTATATTGAAAATCCTCCTCCAATGAAAGATATCCTCCCAAACCCTTTCAAGATGGTTCTTAATTAATACTTTCTATTTTACACATGAGCTTTTCTGTGTCGATGTCTGTAAAGCATTAATAATCCCACTGACATACTCGAGCATAAAATAAAATTCACCATTTTGGCAGTTTAAACAATGCTTTGCTGCGTTAAGTTGGTATCTATCAGGGGCGGATTTAGGGGAGGGGAGTCCAGGGGGTCCGGACCCCCCCCCCCCCCCCCCCCCCCCCTTTCCTATATGAAGAATGACGTAATGCATAAGAATGACGTAATGCATACTGTAATCTATGCAGCGATCTTGCACATTGTTCTAGCCAAGCGGGGTGATTAGTATTTAATCGCGCGATGCGCGATCGATCGAATGGTGCGTGTGAGCAGGAATTGAGGTAAGCGATCAAAAGACGCGAATGGGATCGATCTCAGATTCTTTTCCTCAGAAAAACAGGTAGCTATAGAGCTATAAACAGACTAAAAGTACTAACACTATAGTAAAACATACATGAGTCGTTTATTAATATAGACCGACATGTAGCTGGTGCATGGCCACTTGCACGCTTTCAAATTCACAAAAGCATTGCGTCACGAAGTTTACGTAGCAGTAGGAACCATAGCATTGTGAAGTTTTCTCGTCGCTATCCTTGCAGGCACTTGTAATCCGGATATCGCATGATGTTTGTATTGGATATCACTGTGAATTTCATGCTAAATAAATCCAGAAACAGTCCACAACAGAGATCAAACGAACACAAACCAGCCTTCACTCGAATATGATGTACATGTACCTGAACAATTAGCAACCCCCGTCACAATTTTTATACTTAATATTGGATCACGGACGTCGGTACTCGTACGTGAAATATGCCCGTACCTATCTAAGTGCACGCTGCTATTTCGCGCGAACGTAGTGTTAGGAGTCGTTCCTGCGTTGGGGACCTAGATGGGTTCAGTCCCAGGGCATTGCAGTCCGTAGGGACAGCAGTGTGGTTGAGCGTACTCCATAGCTGTCTGCCAAATCTCTGTTTGCATGCTGTCTGCCAAATCTCTGCTTCTTTAGTTCAAATAAGGCATCACAATATGCTACAATAGCAAGTGTAAGTAGGATTGGCAAAGTGGGCTAAGAAGATGTAGGCAGAAGCAGTTTATACATTCGAGAAGGTTTTCAGAGTGAGAAAGAATCTTATATTGCAGGGACCAAATGGAGGGTGAGTGCTACATGCTCTGGCATGAAATTGAAGGTATGGACAGAGCTAGCAATGGAGAAAGCAGTACGGATGGTGCATCTTGGGTAACGACGACTGGCTCTCAAAGGCCAGAAAGGCAGTGATGATGAAAGTGTGGATGCAGACGTAAATTGGATGAATTAAAAGAGCAAGGTGGCACAGCAAAAGAATCCATCTTCATCCTGTACGAGATGTGGAAATCAATATGAACCAGGAAAGTGTCCAGCTCAGAAAGTGACTTGTTTTTGATATCATATACTGTAAAAAAGGACATCCAAGTCTTCCCAGAGGACCCTGCAGAATAAGGAGATGGACAGAGTCAAAGTTGACGTTGAGACAAGTATTCCTCGTTCCAGTTGGCGGAGTTCCTGATATATATGGACAGTCTCTAGGTACCCTTCATGATAGACACTGGTGCTGAAGTCACATCTTTATCTGAAGAAGATTGCAGGAAGGTAAAAGGAAAGGGAAATCTGGTTATGCTTTCAAAACTACTGCGAGACCTGTCAAACCAACCTAGGTGAGGTGAGTTCATTGGTTCCCTAATGTACCAATGGAAAATAGAGAAACGCCAGGATTTGTTGCATAGTGTTTGAAAAACAACTAGCTAGGACTTTGGCTATTAGATCTTGGGTCTTGTGGTCAGAATCATGAGCAGTTTCAAAGACAATAATATCCTAGTAAAATACTCCGCTCTGTTTCGAGGCCTAGGAAATCTGGGTGAACCATATGAGATCAAACTGCAAACCAGTCAGGATATTGCTCATGGAAGAGTTATGGGGCACTGGAAATACCAAAGTTCAGCTCTGAAGGAATCCTTCAAAACAGCAAATTGGTACTGTCTTAAAATACCATCCTTTCTCTGTATGATCCGGGGGCGGAGAGCAAGCTGTCATCTCATGTGGGGTAGGAACTCCTTCAATTGCACTAAGATGCATGGAAACCAGTTTAGTATGCTTCCTTGACTGAAATTGGAAGATGCTCTGCTCAGATAGAAAAGCAAGCATGGGCTTGTATATCTTGTCAAAGTACTGTTTGATAGATAGTGTTTAGTGGAATCCTAGCTCACCCATGCTAATGCTAATTGGTAATGCCATCACACACAACACCGGATGAATCTGACGAATAAGGAACTGATGGTTATTGATATGCTCGTGGACTATTTAATTGGGGATTTAGTGTTTGTGGCCAATGAATATAATATTTTTCAATGCTAATTGGAATTGTGCTCAAGTGTATGCATGCTAGTCAGTAATTTGAAAATATACATGTGACGAATTTTAGTGACAAGCCTTTTAAAAGTCTTACCTAAATCAGAACCACATATATGCAATGTTTGGAATTAATATCTTACGGAATCGCAAGGTTATATGCTTTATTGTTCCTCAACCGTCGCAGTTTTTATTGCGATTACGTATTGACCGTTGTACTAAAAAAGTTGTCACTTTGGCGCTAAATATTTCTGGTATTAAATCAGCTACGGTGACGCACAAAGTACTGCTTTTTTTGCTCTTTCTAACAATATTAATATTATAATCTTTTGAGCATTTTTAAAAAAAAATTTCCGCAGTGCCTACCACAGGTTATATGTTTTAAAATGCTATGCTCTATAAACGCTACCACAGTCCACACATACCGTACGCCAACGTTAATTGCGTCATGCGTGGAAATAGCATCCTAGTATTGAGCGTCCAGGGTGGGAATAGATATGGTTCTTCCCTGGTTCTGTCGAACAAAAGCAATAATTATATTCATCTTCAACATGAGTTTTGTTCGACAAAACCAGGGTAGAACCACATAGATATTGCATCCAATGATGGGTTTTTGTTAACAACCAGTCTAAAAATCCAGGCTGGACGTTTATAACGGTTTCCTGCTCAAGGAGATATGGTTGTCACATACATACCCTCAGCACACAAACAGCCACAGATGAATTTTAGGTACCAGTGACCCTCCATTGCACCATCACTGAATCTTACACAAAACATCATTAAAAGTACTTTATGCACTCTATAAAGACCCTGCTAGTAGGGTGTTGGTGTGTGCTGAGATGTTATGGGTATGTGTTGGAATGTTGTGGGTGCGTGCTGGGGTCATGTGGGTGTGTGCTGGGATGGTGTGGGTGTGTGCTGAGATGGTGTAGGTGTGCTGTGATTGAGGCCATGCAAAGTTCCACATCCCACTATCCCTCTGCAGTTGAATGGTCAACAGACATGAAATGGATTTTATACATGTATCTATTACAAAGTTGGTGAGTTGGTTGCTTTGACAACCAATATGGCACACCTGGACTGGTGATGGTGTTGGCTTTTTTGCCCATCAGTTCAGTGCGTAGATAAGATAAAGGTGTGGTCATTTGGTGGTGAAGTGCTTGGGCACAGAAACCAAATCCAAAATTCTGTATCCTTGAAGGTAAGTACTGATGCACATTGGGTCCATGTGCAGGGTTTCAAAGACATTTGGCCTATATATAAAAGGCATTGAGATATTATAGCTTCTGTCACAGCACACACATACACACATCACATACACATCACACATATCACATGCACACATAACACAACCACACACGTACACACATACTTGCACTGTTTACAACTTGTAAATACCTCACGCAGAGGCTGTACCTACTGGTGACCAAGATGGGCTATGGCTGTAGCTATTAATTACTCTGTATTGGTTTACATTCATATGCTCATGTGTGGATGGGATTATTGTTCTGCTTATTGGTTTTGACTTCTTACATCTTTAGCACGCAGCTCACTTCATCCTCATGCCATCTATACTGTTCCCTACAGTAAAAAGCACCCATCCTTCCTCTCACCTAGCCTCCTACCCCTCCCCTTCTTCCATCCCTCCCTTTCCTCTCCTAGTTTCACTGAAACAATACTACCTTTTCATCCCCAAAGATAAGTGATCTATATTAACTCCAATGGAAGTCTTTCCAAGGATACCAGACTTCAGTGGGGAGAAGTACCTTCATCTGTTGGTATGTCCATTCCTTCATCGCCCTCTCCACCCCATTCCTTTCTCACCCTCACCTCTCCATTCCTTATGCCCTCTCCTCCCCATTCCTTCTGCCCTCTCCTCCCCATTCCTTCCTCGCCCTCACCTCCCCATTCCTTCTGCCCTCTCCTCCCCATTCCTTCTGCCCTCTCCTCCCCATTCCTTCTGCCCTCTCCTTCCCATTCCTTGTGCCCTCTCCTCCCCATTCCTCTGCCTCCTCCTTCCCATTCCTTCTGCCCTCTCCTTACCATCCCTTCTGCCCTCTCCTCCCCATTCCTTCCTTGTCCTCCCCTCCCCATTCCTTCTGCCCTCTCCTCCCCATTCCTTCCTCGCACTCTCCTCCCCATTCCTTCCTCGCCCTCTCCTCCCCATTCCTTCCTCGCCCTCTCCTCCCCATTACTTCCTTGCCCTCTCAGTCCTCCCCATTCCTTCTGCTCTCCTCCCCATTCCTTCTGCTCTCTCCTCCCCATTCCTTCTGCTCTCTCCTCCCCTTTCCTTCTACCCTCTTCTCCCCATTCCTTTTGCCCTCTCTTGCCCACTCCTTCCTTGCCCTTCCCCATCTTAACCATATTATCACTGTTAGCTCTATTTGGAGACACCCATGTGGCTATGGATCTAACACCATGATTTTATATTTGGAGAGTGGTGGTGGTAAGGTACATGTACACTACAGCACATTCATTGTGCGTGTATGTGTGTGTGTGTGTGTGTGTGTGTGTGTTTGTGTGTGTGTGTGTGTGTGTGTGTGTGTGTGTGTGTGTGTGTGTGTGTGTGTGTGTGTGTGTGTGTGTGTGTGTGTGTGTGTGTGTGTGTGTGTGTGTGTGTCCATAATGCAAAATTTATCTCCATTGTCAGGTGTTTTTTCAATTTGAACTTCCAGTAGCAGTCAAGCATAGTTCATAGTCCTCAAGATCTCAACACATTCTCACTGAGCACTTTCATGTGTGATTTATTTGTTAATTAAAGACTCGGGGGGGGGGGGGGGGGGGGGGGGGGGGAAGAGGTACTAGAGATACCATTGGTAGTGCTTGGAGGGTGGCATGTGAGGACTGCCTTGGTAAATGTAGTGAATGGCTCCCCTGAAATTTTGGGGGCTCCATTTGTGGGGTTCTGGAATTAATGTAGGCCAATCTGAGTGTGAGTGTATGAAAATTTCACCTGCTATGTGGAGTTTAATGGTTCATGACCCTATATCGCAGTAAGCTCGATACCGTTATTTCAAAAGTCATGCTCACTCATGCAGGGCATTTTGGTACGAAACTAATAGCAAGTTCATTGGCTAACCGGACATTTTTGGTACTGGAGATGAGAAGACTTATATCCAAATGTAAGTTCAAATTGTATAATTAGCCTATCGACAATGGAACGCAATATAGTTGTGTGATGACCATGCGTGTTTTCTCGCCACGTTTTGCCGAAAATACACGGAGCGCGAAAGAATGCTATAATGGAATACACATGCAGCAGGCATATCTATGGTCGTGGTAAGTGGTTACTGGTACACGGGTGTGAAAGGTATGTGCATTTGCTACTGCAGTTTAAAAAAAATGATGGCTAGGTTTGTTCTACAAGATTATACCTGGAAGAGCATTGCAGAAACTGCATCCTGAGGTAAAAATCGTATTATCTTTTTTTTTTAGGAAGTATTGTGCTCTTATGACTGCTTCCTATATTGAATCAAGCGGGAAAACGTGCACGTAGTTTGTTCAACTGTATCTCCGTAACTGGATGGCATAAAATTAACGAACAGAACAAATTGATAGGTATAGGACCTCTCCACCTACTTACCGGCGATTTAATTACTCCAACAGAAAGTTATGTTGGGTTTGAACCCGGTGGGGTATCGGACGTTGCAATACTGGTACGGAGCAAGTGCAAGACCCCCAAATGTATTTTACCGTGGAGAAATGATGTGGTATGAAGTGTTGAAAATAGGAAGTTCGTTGTTCGGAAGTTATAACGATTCAAATGCAAAGCAATTTTATAATTACGAAGGGCCATTTTCTCGGAAACTGTCCCAATTATATAGTTCAATTAAAAATTTAATAGGATGCAGGCTTTGGGTAGGTTTAACACTTCCTTAGGGTTTATGAAAACATCATTTTCCCATACGTCCTTCCCAGAAAACATACGTAATTACGGCTGTTCATTTAAAGGATAATTTCTAATTCCAGGTGAAGTATCGAATTGTGGTATTCACTTGTGGTTTACGTGTATACATAACTGAAATGTATTCATTTCGTCCCGTGAATGTTATCAACTTGTAAAATGCAGTTGTCCATAATAACTTGTCTGAGCTTATGCACCAGCTAGACAAGCTACTTTGTAATGAAAAGGATCAAAGAATTGGGTGGCCTTTTCCTTTGTCAAAACATAAACACACAAGGCATTTCTAAATTTCTCCTCAGTAATTGGTCGAATATGCCTTTGGGCTTCAATAGAGATTTAGATTCCTGCCAGCAAGATATGGTGAGACGCGTACGGTGGTAGGGGCATTGCCAGTGAGCAGAATATTAACTACCTGATGCAGTAACTCTAGATCTCAATGGAGATTGGTAGTCTTGAGTCTAATGTATCAAAAAGTGCTGGACTCTTTTGTAAAGTTGCACCATACATGTACATACAATATTTTGAATTTTGGTTGAAGTTGAATAGCAGGTATAGTGGTATAGGCAGAGATAACATATAGATGCAGGTCATCTTTCCCACTAACTCTATAATAATAATAATGATTTTATTTTATTTTACATTAACATCATATATGTAATTAACATTCATGAAGGGGAATTATTTATACATTAACGTGACACCCAGCAGGCAGTAGATTTGGCTAATTATTATTATATTATTAAAACTATATAATATAATATAATGAGAATACATGAATGGAAATTATTATTAAATATAATATGCTACTACCTACTGTACTTTACCTAACACGAACAGTTTACAGAGAGTGGGATAGGATGGCTCAGGAATTTGCTCTTACAAGGGCCAACCTGAGTCTTCCAAAGATTTCATTGCTCACGAGTGACTTGGGACGTCCCTGCCTTGTGGATAAACGGGTGGCAAGTCTTGATAGTGCTTGAATAACCTCAGTACCCCAACATCCATACATCTCCACCACAAGAGGGATACATGCCCAGCCTAGTTCCCTGCACCTTTCATCATTTACTCGATGCTTGCGGATCTGAGCAGCCAAGACACGCAGCTGAACCTGCTGTCACACACGCTTCTTGAAAAAATTGTGTATTTAGCGTTGATGTGACAGACAGGTCAAAAGCTGCTGGCTTACCCAGGACCCAGTTTGGAACAAGAACATCAACTGGACGAGTACGATCCCTAGAACACCCACCCATCTCTAGCTGTGGAGCAAGACACGCAGAGTGACAAAAATCATTGAAGATGTCTCTCAACCTGTTATGATGAGAGACAACATCACCTCCCAACTTGCAACACAGAGCATGATGGCCATAAGCATCCAAGGCAGCTTTACATTGAGAGCAACTTTGACCTTGAGCAACTGGGATACTGAGCCACCATTTTATCGCCACCTGGAATTCAGAAGGCTCCAAGTGAAGGCCCATGCTAGGGGATGGAGTAACTGATAGCCAAGCTGAGGCATGGGGTGATGAAATGGATAATAGACGAGCCCTGTCGATTGGAGTGGAGTTATCAAAAAGTGTCTTCAACTGACAAACCTCAATTTTGTTTGACAGGAACTTCTGAGTGAGTGTATAACAGCTGTTGTCAATAGAATCAGGAGTAAGTGAGTCAGGTGGATCAACAAGGTTGTTATAAAGGTCTATAGAGTGGTGCAAGTACCTACAAACCTCATAAGATAAGCCTGAATTGACAGCTGAGGCTAAATATGCTGCAGGAGAGTGGTAGGAGACAAGATGCAAGCCTAGACCACCACGACTTAGACTAAGTTGTGTCTACTGCTATGTGAAGTCAGGAGTGTCTACTGCAGTGCACTCCGCAAAACACTGTCGCACCTCATCATCAAACAGACTGAGGGCATCACCAGCTAAAGAAGGTGGGATAGTTTTTGCCAGATGTATCAGCCTACAAAATCCTCCACATTGACGGAGTAAAAGCATGGCTATATGAGGATCTGAAGAACCTACCTGAGCTAACTGCTGGAGCAACTTGGAAGCGTCTGTACACTTTTGTCCAATATACTTGGCACAAAACAAAAAATCTCCTATTGGAGCCCCAAGTATTTCGAAATGAGGCACATTGGATTTTTTCATTTCATCTGGGAACCTACTTAGGTCATTGACGCTGAATAATTTGCATTTGGACAAATTGATATGAAGACCGAGAGGAGGTCCCAAGTCTTTTATGATAGAAAGCACACGTAAAACAGCAGAGATGGGACCAGCCACAACACCATCATCTATATACCACCTATGAAAAAACAGAGAGGCACACTCACTGTCAGTAGCAATGGCACAAACTACCTGATGCAAAACCAGACAGAAAAGCAGAGGGCCCAAGGTATCTCCCTGCTGGACACCAGACTCAGATGTAATGGAACCTAGAGTGTGCCATAGTATAGGGTATTGCCCATAACACCAAGTAGACCATGACAACAGTTCTGGGAAATGGAGATTAACAGCATTCAGCACTGCCTGTCTAGACACCAGTTTATATACGTAAGTCTATTTTCATAACAGCAAAATCCCCATCAAGCCAATGATCATCCACACAACTTCTCAGGCCATGAATTATTTTTTCTGCTCCTGAATGGCATGCCACCCCCAGCTGGAAAGGGGAAAAGAAACACACTTGCAAGCTAGTCGCTTTAAAGTTTCGCCAACAGCAATTGGGCGAACATCGAGGGGACAATTTGGCTTGTTCTTCTCCAAGGCCACAAGACTACCACCAGCCATAAACTTTGCCACTGAAACAGGAACCTTACCTGAGAGGAGTAGATTTACTATATCCCTGAGGGCTGCACAAATTGGAGACTGCATTGGGATGCCAGCTACCTCATTCAAATGCTGAATGCGAAGTCCTGATGGGCCACAAGCTGTGCCTTTTGGAAAAGAATGCAAGATTGCTTTCAAGTGACAATCTGGAGGGAGGAGAAGTGGTGCTGAAGGTGTAGAAGGTGGATTATACACATTATAATTATAATAATTATTTTAAAACTAATAAATCTATTACAATACTACAAAAATAAATACAGGATAATCATAAAATACAAAGTTATAAATAACATACTCAAGCACATGCAAACGCATAATAGCACATAAAAAATCTATTCATAAGCTGATGTGGGTAGTCCAGCCCAATCATCCATGTGCACTGCACTTCTCCATTTCACTCTTCTTCCTCTGATGCACAAATTTGTGGCTCTTAGTATAGCAAATGCCAACGTCGCCCTTACCCATCCAGTCACTTCACTTAGTGTTTTTCCCCAAAAAGCTTTAGGACAGAGTTAGCTTCACGAGCTAGGACACCATCAATTGAGGTAACAAAAGGGGTGAAAGATGCATGTCTAGCCTCAACAGCATCTAGGTATTTCTTTTTCTTCTCATTTTCAGCTGATAGGAGAGTGCGGCTGGTGTATGACTGGGCATCAGTGTCCATGACATGAATATCAAGTAACACCTCAGTCTGGGCAGCCCATAATCCTCTCATACCAAGATCAGCTACCAAGGCCGGTAGACCTCTCAGAGGATCAGCATCTCTCACAACTGGTTCTCTTATCACATCCCTAAATGCAACGGATGCAAGGAGGCATCTCTCACCTCATTGTGCCATTGGATGATCAAACCACCTTTTCTGCAATCCAAAGCATGCTGAAGGGTAAACTCTACCCCACATCCATCACAGTCAGCAGGCAACGTTGTTAGTGGTTGGTGATATCTAATAGCCAAAGCATCACGAAATTCTGATGGTGAGAGGTCAAAGTGGTAGTGGGATACTGGTAGTACAGTCAGCCAGGTGGATGTCTTGCCTTTTTTGAATTGCTCGCTTCTTCCCTTCACTCATAGATGTCAGTATCAAAGTTAGCTTATCTTCTTGAAATCCTGTAATCTCATGCTTCATCTCTTTCTTTGCCTGTGTCATCTGTTGCAAGTGATCGTATACTGAGAAATCTCCCTTGCCTTTTATTGCTGTGATAATTACATCAGTGTATGCTCTGGAAGTAATAAAGGCTATTCTTGCTGCTTCAACAGGGCCATTCCTCCCATCCAAGCAGGTAGAGTAAACAGGTGTAGTGCTAGCTGTGATATGTCAGTAATAAAAACTGCAGGCCAAAAGGTTGTGTTTATCTTATCTTGCAGTAGAGCAAAAGAAGATTCAGTTTGGTATAATTCACTGTACAAATGACCATTCAAACTGCAGAGATTTTGCCATTGCAGCATACGCAGCTTGAGGTTGTAGTTCTGCAGCCCATGCTAGTTTATCAACACACACCAACCAACTTATTTTCAATGAACTGTTTAGCGAGCTCTTTGCTGCCAATAAATCCACCAAGGAAATGGTAACCATTGATGACCTTTATGCATGACTTATGAAAGCAGGCATTTTCAGATTCCTCATCCTTTTTTTCCACAACAATCACTGTTTTCTTTGGTTCGGGATAGTAGCCATAACTTGGCCCTAATCGGCACAGCTTTTCAAACCACATACGCAAAGAAAAAAACGTTCCAACACAAGCTGAATCATCTGCATACCAATTCTGCATAAACTCTGCATCCTCCAGTGATTTTATGAGAGGTGTCAAAGCAGTAGCATACATAAGCTGGAGAGTGGATCCCCTTGACTTACTCCTTCTTTACTGTATATAATGGTTGGGTGGTCATTCAAAATTAGTGGAGCATATCCACAGTAAGTGTTAAACAGGAAACGAGCACATCTAGGCCACTGCACCCGAACATTCCATAAAGCTGCTGCTCTATTCAAAGAGTTAAAAGCATCCACAAGAAGCAGCCCCCAACCATTTCCACAGTGTTCTTCATAGAGTTCTCTTATTGCATGGATTGATCCCTCAATTCCTGCTTTCAATCCAGAACATACCTGCCTCACTCCACATAAATCTACAAAATCACTTCCTGTGGCCATAGCGAGAACCTTGCATAAAATCCGTCTAGGTTCCTCCCTGATGGCTATAGGCCTAACCCCTGGGCACTTGTCAAGAGCTATCAAACGACTTGACATCAAAGCACAAATTAACAACATTGTTTGCTATTTTTCTAGCCAATTCTGCCATTACATCACTTAATTTAGCACTATGGGCACCATACCTTAAAAGGTAGTTCTGCCATTGACTCGCATCTGACCCTCCAGGACCAGCTCCTCCTTGGATATGCCTAGCCACCTTCTCCACATGTCCCCCCATTATATCCACATCAATGAGGGTGGAAGGGTATCACATGCCATAAAAGCATCAGTCCCACTTAGAGACGGATTGGGATGTTTTTCTTGTAAAACATCTAAAACTGTTTGTGCACTATCATTTACTGACTTTGAGGGGTGCAGCACACCTCCGGAATCCATTCGCTCAGTTATCCATCTCACAGCAGCTCTAAGTTGGCCTTTGAGCATAAGAGTAGAGAATACCTATAATTTGTGCTCTGAACTGGTTTTGGTTGCTCTGGATTTTATCCACAATTTAGCACATCGTAAAAAACTCAAGAATGAGGATATCAAACTGTTGGTGTCTCCATAAATCTATATGACGTCTAAGCACTCTGCAAATATCAATGGTTTTGGTAACCATGGTGTCACGTTGCAGAATGACAGCAAGGAAAACAATTAATCTCTCTGAAGTTTCCTTACCTTTACACAGAATTGTAACTTCTTCAGACAAAAGGTCAACAAACTCTCTTCCCACTGGAACATTATAATGTTTGCTTCTTACCCCAACAATCTTCTTCCAATACTTGATCCAGACATTCTCACTGTTGCCATTGTCATGTTGAATTAAGGTTGCTCCAAAAACTTCAAGCATTTTCTTATCCACAAAAGCCTTATACATGTATGTACATTGTGAGCTGCTGGTAGAGGTTCCACCCTAGTCTGCCTCAGAAACTGAGAACAAGGACTCAGACTCATGATACTGGCACGAAGTAGGTGGGGAAGACACTTGTAAATGCGAAAATGGGATACTTTGGTCTGACAATGATGAAGCTGGTTTTGCTTGCAATGGTGTTAGGGTTCTCCCTTCAGCCATAACTTGTGATGGTTTTTGGTGATGATTGAGCAAGTGTACATGTAACCGAATTACAGCAACCACCACATCTGGTTGGTAAACAATTCGAACAGCGAACAGGTGCGTTGTGACTTTACACAGATGCAAGACTTACATCGAGCATGATTTCCATTGCAGACACAGGGAAAAGTTATAAACGTCCAGCCTGGATTTTTAGGTTGGTTTTAACAAAAACCCATCCTGGAATGGAGAAAATAGCGTAAAAACCATCCTGAAATTGAGTGTCCAGGGTGGGAATAGTGTAAAAACCATCCTGCTTGGTATTGAGCATCCAGGGTGGGAATAGATATGATTCTACCGTGGTTCTGTCAAACAAAAACCATGTTGAGGTAATAATTATTTCATACTTCAACATGGGTTTTGTCGACAAAACCAGGGTAGAGCAACATGGATTTTATACTATTCCCACCCTGGACGTTCAATCCCAGGTGGTTTTTATGCTATTAGGATGGGGTTTTGTTAAAAACCAGCCAAAAAAATCCAGGCTGGACGTTTCTAACTTTTTCCTGTGAGAGACAACAAGGTGGATCTTTGTGGCTACCTTTTCTTCCTTTTTGTGACAGGGATTGAGCACCTGGTTCAGAGACATCCGCCATTTCAGATTTCATTTGGGTTGTATGGGTTTGGGTTGTGGGCTGGTCTACTGTTTGAGATACAAGCGGTGGGTCCGGAGAATGTGGCTGTGGTTGCAGTCGCGGCTGCCGCGGTGATCGTGCCAAAGGTTGTGAATATGTGACAGCAGTGGCGTATCCAGAGAGGGTGCTTCGGGTGCTTGAGCACCCCCCTCGGCCATAGGTGCTAACATTATACTTTTGTATTATTAAATTAGCCGCCGCGCGTATTTGAGCATGTCGATTTTGAAGCACTTCCAAACATCGAAAGTAGCGCCACCAAGTGCCGTGACCTCATTGGCTGTTTCAAGTGACGATTCCTCTTCAGCCAATATAGGTAAAATTACCATTTGTTATTTAATGCCATTTTAATTTTTATACCGCGTACGTACATGTACATGCAGATTTGACTCGAGATGATCCAGTGGCTTGGCACTGGCATCGATGAATTTTGTAGGCGTAATCCACGAAGACTGCAAATGGAGTACATCTTGAAGGATTGAAAACAATTTCTTGCTGCATGCACCCTCATACATGTAAGTGTGGTAAATCATAAGACTTCTAAGTAAAATATATAGCCTATGACAAAATTAATTAACCAAATTGATTATTATGTTTGTTGTACACGACAGCTAGCTAAGCTATATATATAATTATAATATAATTATTAATTTATTTTTCAAATTATGGAACAATAATAGTAATACATATACTAATAATTATTATAATTATAATTATATACATACATAGAATAATAAATGAATTAATTAATATGCATCACTGTCCTCAAAAACAAGGCAATCTTCGCTAGCAAAGGTGCCCAGGACTGAGACAGCATTACCTCACTGTAAGGCTACAGTGAGGCGTTGAAGTAGATACGGAAAGGACTTCACTTCCCCTGACACCTTACGAACACGACAAGCAAGATCATTTAGGAATGAAAGAGTCTGTTTTCCAAACATAATTAAAATTAGAAATATTTATTGCAAAGCTGCTACTGCATGGTGCACGTCAAACCACGAGACTTCATAAACCAAATACAATATATCTTCAAAAGCTTCCGCGCTTCGCGCGGGAGGGGGATGTGCCCCCTCCCGCACCCTCCCCCTGGCTGGGAGCTCCCCTTCCAGCACCCCCGTCACAGAAATCCTGGATACGCCACTGCATGTGACAGGAAAGCACCAGGAAAAGTCTGGGAAGTTGAAGTTCACTCACTGGAACGGATGGCTGTGAACACGTAGAACTAAGAGGCTCGTGGTTCACAAGAGGTGGTGAAGCGGCGCTTTTATTGGAGTTAGCGCGCTTCATGGGCAGGCAACGAATACATTGTCTATTGGACTTTACACAAACAAAAAACTTACAACAAGCACTCGTTCCGTTGCATGGGCAATACCGTAAAGTTTTGGTATCCACTTTCCTATGGAACGCCAACGACGCCATAGGCCTGGCCTACTCATTTCTTTTTATTTTTAGTAGCATTATAATTGCATGCAATATAACTCCCCTTTGTACGCATGCAGTAGCTCTCAGTGATGAAATAAAGAAGGCTATGTACCTTTCTCTCTTAACTTACATGTACACGTACTACCCGGAATTACGGACGGCACAGCAGAGCCCTGTTTTATAATTATACGTGCTGGTGTGGAATTAATTATCTCTCGTTGCAAGATGCTTAAAATTCATAATGGGCGCGGTTTTCAATGGAATTTGATTTTGAGTAGCATCTCATTTAAAACTCTTTGCACCTACTACCATCACAATGCAAGTTATTGATACCACATTTACACATAAATGAAAGTTGAAAAATCTAATCAACTGTATAAAAATACTCTTTTATTCTTGATTATGTACTTTCCTCTGAATCTTTTCTTTTAAGATCCTTGCTAATTCATCATGTTCCTTTTCAAGCACCCTTAATAAAACATAAAATAGCTCTGGCTTTTCCTTTTGATGCTTCTCAAATATCTTCAATAGTTGTTTCTTCTGGTCTTTGGCTTCGAGTCCCTCAAGATGATCTCTTTCATCTTCTGTGAATATTTCTTCAGAATAGAGATCTGCGATGAAAGTTTCCATATCTGTTACTTGTGCAATGCCTTTCAATAGATCAGAATAGCAGATCCGGTATGCCTTATCTCCTGGTAGATTTGTTGAAGAAGTTGCCTCAGAAACAGCAGTATCAACAAAATCTAAAGGGATGTGATACATGCATACACATGGCAATTATGCATTATATGAACGAAGTACAAGGTACTACACATCCCAAGTGTAGTTGATTGCAATTAATCATGCGCAGAATACATATGCACATTTCTCTCGTTGTTAGAGTGATGGGTTTAGGAGACCAAGGGGCTAATGTCCAAACTAGGTTCTACACTATCAGGGAATGTCTTATGCAGGAAAAGGAGGGGAGAGGGGGGATTTCCGAATTTTTAAAACTTAATAAACAGCATGCTTACTTAGTAGTGATAGGGTTTGTTCAGCATTTTTGCATGCTAGAATACATTGTCAAACAAAACTACCACTGGAATATTTTTCTTCCCGAAGACATTTCCCGGATGCATTTTTATCACTTGTTACCCTCCCCCCTTTCTGCACACTTCTTCACCTCAGAAACAGTCTCCACATGCAAAATTCGGTACTTCTATTTGTTCTGTATTATGAAGGAGCTGAACTTACGTGTAATAGTATTGCAAACATTTAAGATTTATTGTAAGTAGTACATTGTATATAAACATGTAGGTATTGTCCCCCATCAATAAATAGTAGTATCACTGTATCAAAAGCACAACTCCCAGTTGTAAAATTGTGCCAGTTATTAAATTCTTTTACCTTGATTTTACTTTGTTTTCATACGATTGAACACAACTGAGATTTTACACCAAAAGCTGAATACAATTCTTGAACTCCAAGTGCAAATATACCGTTGTAAGAGATTTTGACCCTTGTGAATTTATATACATATACTTTTACTCCTTTTCAATTGCTGCTATATCTTTTGCTAGGTTTAAACTACCAACATGCTAATTTATACCACACCATTTCTCTATCTAAAAATATTTTTGTGTGTCTTGGACAAGAACAGTACCAATGTTACAAGGTCTGACAAAACCATCTCATCTTCAGACAGGAGTGTTCAAATTGCTTCAAACTCAGCTTGTTCCTATTGATTTGTTCTGTTGGTATATTTTATCCTATCAGTTATGATGATGCTGCTGTGGAAAGTTAAAATGCACATTATTCCCGCTTGATTCAATGCAAAATGACCGGGAAAATGCACAATCACTCAGAGGTTTCTATGTGATGAAATCAATAGCAACCGGACCTATACACTTCGAATTTAATGTGATTTGAAGATGGGGCAGTTTTGAACCACATGGCCCTTGTAACATCGGCACCATGCTTGTGCAAAACATCAGTCTAAATATGCTAATGCATAGAGAGATGACCAATCGTGTGTTATAAGGTGTTGAAGTGTAAACCTTAAATAAAGTGACTTAAATAGGACGCTATATTTATATAATTATAATTATATATATAAATCCACAAGTGTTGACATTTCATCTACTCATGCATTCTTATTCGACCATAATTATTATCTGTTTACCATAGTACATGTGACATGCAAGGTAGTCATTGCAATATACTATCATGCATCAGTGTAAACATGTAGATACTAAACGCATTTCAACCAATGTAGGGGTTGTAAGCACATTAATGCCCATTACTACCTAGCACGCATTTATGGTTGTAACAACCATGAATATTATGAACTAGCTAAAGGATGGAGGAATGCTGGCATTTTAATCATGATGTACTGCAATGATTTGGGTTGCACATTCCTAATGACAGGTTGCATCATTGAAGTCATCTGAATAGTGGGTACTTGAGAAGAAAATTCTATCTTAGTAAATGTGATATATCATGTTTTTTACATGTAATGCCTAGACCCATTGTCTAGCACCTGAGTTATATGTACATTGTTAGAAACCGGTTTAGTGTATATAACTAGTTAGGAACTGGTTTAGGTTGTCAATCTGGCTTTGCTTGGAGTCAGACAGGTTTTGCCTAGTTGCTATAAATAGATTATGCTGTACCGGTGATCTCATTCTCTCCACTAATACTTTATGCTTTCTGTGACTCAACTGGTTCTTATATGCGTGTGGCGCCAGCTATAGTCTAGACACCACAGTAACGAACCATGTCATATGTACTTTTAAGGTTACAAGGGCAGCGCAAGCATTTGCATTTATGATGACTGTACCAATATTGTACCACCTTGTTTTCTTGCTTTTTTGCACCACCAACACTAAATCAATAGAAAAGTTATTTACCTGTATATGGTTCAACATTTTTCAAAGTGATGAAATCACATCAAAATGAAGTGCCTGACAAATTGTAATAAAAATCTTGTCTGGATACAAAGAAAAGGTCCTCTCATTAACATCTAGACATCCATCAAGGTTCTGGTGCAGATAAACTCACCCTACCCATAAATCTGAAAACTAAGTCAGTAGAGATTGAAAACAAGTCACTGATGACCATTTACTTTACAGAAATTTGGTGGACCTGACACTATTCAAAATATACAAAGGGCCAATTTGTAGTATAAAAATGGATTGACAGAAACTGTAGTTAACTTATTACAATATATAATGAATAAAATGTTCAATGTGTTCTATGTTATGCATGACTAAGTAGAATATTATAATTAGCTTTGAACTACCACACATTTTTGCGGTATGCCTATATATGTACATCCATCACTATTTGTCTGTATTAATAATTGTTTACTTTGTCCACAACATGCTAGATAATTTTACCTCTGATGGATATTAGATGTTGGTGAAATTAGTGTACAATAACTAAAATGATGTGATTGCAATTGAGGTGTACAGGTTTAGTCAATACACATGTATCCTTTCTATTACAGTTTTTGCCAATTTTGGAAAAGATATTTCAGTCCAATTCTCATTCTGCATCACAAGCCATTGCTTATTTAGTTTGGGATATAAAGAAGTACTTTTAAGGTATTGTGCATGGATTTTTTCATAAAACAAGCCTTGTCAAACTCTACTATTAATTGACTGATGGGAGTCTTACTGACCAAGGTAGTAAACATACTGTCACTGTTATATGTAATAGACCATTAGTAGTGATAGCAGCCATCAGGCCCTCAAGGATCATAAAAAATCAACGCAATTCCTATCAATACACATGCACAAGTCATTCACAGCTGTAATCTTTGAAAAACTACTTTTCATACCTGATTTTGCTTCGTTGGGTTCTATTGTAAGGTCTTTACCATTATGAACATTACAAGCAGTTTGTTTTGAAAGAACATCCTGATGATCAATTTCTCCCTTTGTGGTTTTTTGAACTTCAACTTTTGATCCATAAATCATAATGCCTTCTGTTTCATAATCCCCTGTAGTGTCTCTTAAATGTGGCAACCATTTCCCCCAGATATCTGTCACTTCCCCTTTCCATGTGTTCATATCAGCACTGTTCATTTGAGTCATTTTATATAACCTGGATGTTGAAGCAAAGTACATGTAATATATAACTATTACATAGATATATAAAGACAACTCAACTGTTTCAAAGCCATATTGAAGCAAACATAGTGCTTCACTTTAATGGAATTGGGTATAAGGCCAGGAACCTTGTCGTTATCACCAATCATCTGAAGTTCATTCAAGTACTGCATTAATGGTGTCTAAGTAAATAAATTCAATAAACAGTTATTGAAACATTATTGCAATGTACAACCTCTAGAGAAGCTGTAGATATTGTGCTCTCTATATTATCTAGAACTTCAGACATCGATTCAAGCTCCTCTCTGAGAATAGAAATATCACCTAGAAGGCAAATTTAAGTGCTACATTAAATACATTTAAATGTATCAATACTTTAAGAATCAAGATTTAAACTTTAGGCAACCACCATTAGGGTTATTATGCTTTGAGATACACACATGTTTGTGTAGTCATGTACTATCATGAGAGTGATGATACATGTAATATACTATCACATGTCTTTTATTCATTTGAGAATTGTCCCATGTGGCATAATCTGAACTGCTTTACCTTTTTGGTTGAACCATACTTTAGATCTATCAAAAGTGTAAATGTGTTACTTCCAAGATGCTTTGTACTGAAAATTGTATGATAGAACAATATGCAGATGTTACTGGGAGTATTATAGAGACAGCTAGTACCTACATATTGCATTACATGAAAACAATATGCGCTATTATTAAAATCACTCATAAGTTCATGTTTCAATTACAAACACATGAGAATTTTGCATATTTCTCTTTTATGGCACGTGAGACGGAAGTGATGATTAAGGTGCTTCTATTGGGCTTACTTATAGTACCAATGCTTGCAAAAATATTATATTGTGGATGGAAATCAGATCAATTCATTCAAGTAGGTAAAATTGTACAACATTGATAACCAGGGCAAACACATACCTTTCCAAATAGATGGAATATTCTTTATTTCCTTATGATCAGTTAATAATAGCTGCTCTTTGAAAGACAGTGGAACTGAATGAAATTTATACATTCCATCATTTATCCAAGTAAGGAATTTTGTAAAACATGCAAATGCCATTGAAATTGGAAGGCTCTCTAAATACTGGGTTTGTTTTGGAGTGAGGAGAGTTTCATAATCTGTGAAGATATCTGAACCATCCATGAACTTGTATACCAGTACAGTTTTATCCACCTGTCTAGTTGACGTTTCCTATAAAAAATATATATTATATAGTTCATTATATTCATTGACAATCAAATCTAATCTTGTCTGAAGTTGCCCATACCTGTTTCAAGTGTCTCAATATGTTTTTCAAGATACGAGCAGCTTGGAACATTGTATAATATGTAGCTGAATGAAATTCAATTTCAAATGTTCTTTCATCAACTTTGTTTAGTATAGCCTGCAGGGGTATAACAAAATTATTAGTTGAGACACCTTTAGCTGGATTTACTTGGAGCCACTATCCAACATCAGGGCATTCTCTACTTCAATGTCAATGCATGTAAACTTTTTAACTTTCAAATGAACTTCACAGGTTCATTTTTTTAATTGCAGTGTGCATACAGAACCTATTTTAGCAAAAATAGTGAAAGCAATAGACCAATTAGATTTCGAAGCCAGGAAAGACTAGAAAATGTCCATTCACCTTGAAGGGGCAGCATACATGCATATACATAGGTTTCCAATGCTCATACGTAGCACAATTCCAATACACATTAATGAATACAATAACAATAAGCAAGTAGCAGTAAAATATAGTCAGAAAAGTACCTTCAATTCAGCTGGAAGTGTGCATTGAAGATCATTAATATCATCACTGGAGCCTAATGCACTGAAAATCAATATTAGTTATAGTCAAATAAGACGCCTTTATTGTACTTGCCTAGCTGGATCAATGCAATGATCTTCATCCTTGAGGCTTTTAAACTTAAAACACACTCGAATTGTTGATGGACTTTCTAACAGTGGTTTTCCAATGCAATAATTCTTTACTATGTCATCTTGTAGAAGTACAAGATCACACTGAGGATCAATAGATGCTGCAGTCTGCAAATCCGTGCTAAGAGCAGATGAATATCGGCTGCGTACAAGTTGCACAAAACTGTCTATTCCACAAACACTGGACAAAAGAAGATGTACACACATCAATCTAAGAGTGCTTCATTACATAAATAAGACATTGGGCTATCATTATATTCACTTCTGTTCTGATGCCTGCATATCCAAAGTTTGATGGAAAAAATACATCAATATCATTGCATGATTACTAGAGTCAGTGTTTAAGTTGCCTAACTTCTAACTCTACAAGGCATTGGATGATTAAAGTGAAAGGTTGATTGTGTGAAAATCAAAAGACACTGCACATTGCACAGGTCTGTTCTTAGACCCAGTTCACTACAGCTGTGATTAATTACATCACAACTGCTGTGATGAACTGGTTTGTGCACACGCCTTTGTATTTGTATTACTTTAGATAATTCAACATCAGGGATCTTTTTGGAATAATGGAAACTATAAAGCATGTAGAAAGTGTAGCCTAACTATTGTTTAGCCTCAAAAGGGAGCCTTCTAACACTGTGTAAAAAGGGTTGTTATACGATACTGTATAACACTGCAGATGTATGTTTAGAGATTTTTCATTCAGCAGCTGAAAAATTGGTAATCTTCATGTCGTTTCATATTCCACGAGTCATATACCTCTTTTGGAATGTACATGTACTTCCAAAAAAAAACAATACAATGTTTTGAAGGAGCTACTACATTTTCTGTTTCTTCCAGTACTGCTCTAACAGCTTTGTCTTTGTGTCCACTCTACAGTCTCCCATAAAGTACTGCATGAGAGCCAAGTGGTAGAGTTTCAGCTCCAAAGAGATCATGTTTTCTGGGCTGGAATATTGAGTCATTACAGGCACCCACACTTCATTTAATGGCACAGCTATATATCAGGGCCAGACTTAACACTAGGCAGACTAGGCAAATGCCTAGGGCTGCCGGTTTGAGGGGCCTCTAAACTGCTGCTACTTTAATCATTCATATTCTTATTAGCACACACAAAAATGCAGTGACTCGCCGCCAAATGTAACAACAGCACTGCACATTTCATTATCAGCAGAACTTTTCAAAACTGAAGCTTGTAAAGGATTTTCTGTGCTCAACAATTACAGAAAATATAGGCTTTAATTCTCATTGAATTTGAGGTTTAGGGTTGTGTGCTTTAACGTATAATTTCAGCTTTGAATTATCAAAATACTACACGGCCTTAACATGTGTATTTTTAAAGATCTCCATAAAGTTATCATTTCAACGTTAACTACATCCTGCCAAATAAAGTTAGAACCCTAAACCTCAAATTCATTGAAAGTTAGGGTAAAATCAGAAGTACATTTCATGCCCATTATTGTAAAACCCGTAATTTCGGGGTATTCCCTGGAATGGAAGAAATGAATAATGAATAGTTCTTGTTTCTTTATAACCGCTATATGCAATTGTCTTGTCGATGCACTCCGATATGTATTTATAGTTTTAGGTGTGAGGTATGGGCCCATGTGGTGTATTTAGTCATTCCAATTTAATGTCATAGGCAGTTGATGATAGATCAGTTGATTTTTTTATGATAGTTGGTCATACATTTGGCAAAACTAAGACAATTGTATCATTACTAACTGCCATACCATACCTTGCTGTACTGTTATGTACTATGCAGTGGTGTTCAGTAGTGTATTCAGCAATAGGGATTTCATGTGGTTCAGATGGAAGGCAACAGCCAATGGTGCAGGTGTTATCAGCCCTAATTCTATGGTATAAAGCATTGATAAATGTGTTGTGGCGATTAACTATGTCAGAAATGACAATATAGAGCCAGTCATTTTCTTGCCCCTCCATTTGTTGATCTGAAATCGACATATTTTAGTAAATGAATATGATTGATAAAAATTGCTTTACTAACCGGACAGGAAGTACATAATTGAAAATTCATCACATATTTGTTCAAGTGTATTTTCTGCATGGGCCACATTGCATGCACCTTCTCCTATCATGCCACCAAGAATTTTGACATACTGATTATACTTTTCTGTCAAAATATAATATGCCAAGTCATGAATATATTCAAAACATGCTTCACTTGCATACCTTTTAGTGTTGCATAAAGCTGTTTCAGGTCAGTAGATGAATTGTGAGGAACTGTAAGCAAATGAAGTTCTGAATCCTCATTTGCACACTCTTCTTGATTCAGGTTTAGTTGATCTGTGAAAGCGTCGACTATTTCTTTTATTGAGTGTTCTCTGGCATTCTCTTTAGTTAATACATAAGCAAGATCCTTGTGTAACCACTGGTAAAACTTTAGTAGCAATGGAAGTAGTTGGCCTCCTGCTTCCAGTACAGTCCAATCTTGGATAAATTGTTTCAGAAGGAACGTTTGGTTCTGATGATCATGAATATCATTCATAGTAATGTAACATATTTCTTCTGTCGTATAAAATGCAGGACAGTTCTTCTTAAGTAACCTAAATCAAAGTGGGAATTTTCAACAATTTGTTCATACAATCTTCTATCATTACCTTGCATTACTTAAGAGTGAAACCTTTGAACAATGATCACTGAACTACAAATGTAAAGAGTTTTATTACTACATTAAAACTTGTTAAACAGCTTACTTCACTTATTGCAGCTTTTAATGATGGTACAAATATATTGCTATGCCACAAACGTTCAAAATCATCCACTTCTTTTGCACTATGATATGTAGCTTTTATGGGAGCTCCGTTAGATGCATTGAGACTTAGCTGAGAACAATGAATTTCAATTGAGATTCTAAATAAAATATTCAGCATACCTCACACAATTTCTTCATGCAGTTCATGATCAGCAAAAAGAAAACCTCCTCTTGTATATTTAATTGAGATTTTATTAGCAGTGATATTTCATTGAGTTTAGCCAAACAATAATGGCGCAAAGGAAGCCATGATGATATAATGGGGCCATGTAATTTTTTATCAGCATCTGGTTGTGTCAACAATGCTATGCAGAAAGCTCCAATGTTGGTCCAAAGAAGAGAGTAAAGAGAAGGCAGTGTATAAGCTCCTCTGTTAGTATATGGATTAGTTATCAGTTTATTCAATTTTCCATCATCTAGCAATACTATTCCACAGTCATAATGATAAGGTTTGCCATTTACTTTTATGTCTGCTTTCTGAGAATGGAATTGTGCATAACTGTACATGTACAATAAGCGGTGTAGCTTACCATGAAGCCTGTCACGAAAGTGTCTGAAAGCATTTCTGGATCAAAGAGGTGGCACCACAAATGATTGGCTTTTGGTGGACATCGCATTATCATTGCTATAAGCAATGCCAATAAATGATGAAAACCTTATAGTTGTGAGTATGCATGTAAAAAAGATGTGAAGAAAAAAAAGAATAATGGGTTAGCGTATCATCACAAGTGCTCACCTTCTTTTTTGCCAGCAAAAAATGTATGGAGTGGGTCTGGTTTTTCTTCTGAAGGTATTGTTCTAGTATCAAGAGCCCAATTTGACAACTCAGACTTATTCACCATTAAATCAGGATTTAAGAAACATTGAATCAGCCTGATCTGGCCCGTTTCAAAGTGTTTTGATAATTCAGATTTTCCAAATGATTTTGATAGCTTCTTTCCACCACTTGTCTAATATAAGTATGAGATAAGTAATAATCATGGCAATCTAATAAATGTTTATTATATCTTACGTTGCATGTGATGTAAAATTCAAAGTAGGTGACAAGCCAAATAACCATTCGAAAATGACCCGTAGGATATGCAATTAGTGCGGATTGCTGGGTTGAACTTGAAACAATTTCAATTATAAATTATATACACACCATTTTGTTTATCAAAACTACATTGTTATCTAATGTATAAACTATATACCTTATAAAAACATTAGATTATGCTCTTCAGTACTTCAGCAACTAAATGTAAAATACTTACCATTCATTGGCAATAGCAATCAGTTGGGATTCATCTGAATCTTGCATAGCTTTGTGTACACGATCATAGAGGGCCTTATCATCGTTTCCAAACAAAGCAGATACATATGGATGGTTCTTTAATGAGGGAATGTAGTTCTGCAAGCCAGAAGTGTGATGTCAATAAATGAACACCTTATTCCAAACTTACTTTGAGATCATTCTTTGCCTGTTCCAAACATTTAAAGTTTCTACAAATAGTATCAAACTTCTGTTGGAAAAGGGTCACTAACTTTTCTTCTCCCAATCGATTAAATAAATGTGTTATAAGAAGCAAGAAATGTCCACCACAAGAACCTCCACCTGTGTGCACATTGTCCAGCATGCCATTGATAGGATCAATAATTTGACTTAAGCTGTCAATTTGTTGTGGATTATCTGGATCTAAATGAAAAGAGAGGTGCTCTATTATCAACTGAACAATAGCTTGTAACTCGATATAGAGCAAAATTTTTTCTGTGTTTTCTTTCGTGAGTTCCTGAGTGTGTAAGAACAGTTTTCACATAAAATTTGTTAAAAATGTATAAATCACCACACCGTTTGGATTTCCTGCATTGTTCCTAACATGTCAGATACTCCTTTCCCCTTGCAGCTCTCTTTAAGGCATTCCATTGTAGTTAGAAAGTACAAATGGGCTAATGGCTGCATCATCCGAATATTCTGTGGGCATTATAATATAGTCAAATTGAGCATGTAATGGTTGTTAGAAAATTTACAGGTGGCGTTTTCATTGTGTTTGATGAAGACTGATAGTAGTGCAGTGGAATGAAGTAATCAGGTTGAGGGAGGTTTGGAGTTTCGAGCAGGACTTTGGCTACTTGCAATCGTCGCTACAGAAAAATAAATTCAACTGATTACTAATTCTATTTTGAAATACCCTCAGTATATGCAGTAATCAAGTGTGTGAATTGAATACTTGCTGCACAAATGTCTTGTAACTTTTAGTTTCAAATTTAAATAATTGGTAGCAATATGTGATGCAAATACTAAATTCATTCCATAGGACAATCGACTATATAGGTAAGTGCGATGGACATGCCATACTAATAATTGATACCTTTAAAGATAAGGGATTGTGCATGGTGGTTCTTGGCCCCCTTCCATTCCCTCCCCTTCAGTACTATTTATTGCCCTGAGGTGAACACTGTGTTATTTTATGCACATGTAGTAGAAATGTAAAAAGGACATGCAAACTACTTTAATGAAGAAAAAAGATCAAGTGATCATTAAGTGATGATTTTAGAATTGGAGCTTACCTCACAGTTGAACAAACCAAGTGGTACAGCAACTTCACCAGAACAGTTCACTAGAATTCTTGAAAGGTATAATTTGCAAACATTTACAGGCAGTTTTGGCACTGTGAATTCATCTTTAGATTGAGATGGCGCTGCAACCTGTAACCATTCATTTTGTTTATTTATTAGCTCCATGAAGAAATGGTAATCTGTTTCTTTGTTCTCAATGAAACATGGTAAATCATTTACAGGCCGTGCAACATTACAATTCAGGAAATGACTGAACAATCCTTCCAAAACCTTCTGGCTGAACCTTGTATCATTATTTTTCAGGTGCACTGTAAAACTTTTTACCATCTCTGCCAAGTTAGGATACACCTATGTAGCATATACAATATAATATTATATTGAAACATACATGTAGATAAAGAATACTTTAGCAATAAAAAAGGTGATAGTCATGCATACCTTGTATGGAGAGGATAAAAACTCCTTGAACTTTAAGTCTTCCAAAATGTTTAATGCTATTAAGATTACATCACCATTGCAAAATGGTTGGCCTTGCAGTACTACAAATATTGCTTGCATTACATTAAATTTTCTCTCCAAATTCAGTCTAACTTCTTTTGAACTTGCAGTAGAAAAATCATCCCAAATGCATTTAGATACCAATGGCATGGCCATTACATTTTTATAAACATCATACCACTTTTTAAGCTTTTCAGCAGCGTCAGGTGAAGTGCACAAACAGAAGGCATTGAAAAGTGTATTGATCAAGAAACTGGTAACCTGGTAATGAATGATACCATCTTGCTTAGTGTCCAGGGTAAATGCACACAAGATTCCCGGAGTCAATTGATCCAAAGCTTCAAGAGGACGAAGTGATGTTGCAATATTGCCTATATGCTGTCCATACAGTGCAATGTAAGCATGAATATGGATCATTTTGTCTCTAGAACAACAATCAGAGTTTTGTTGAAACAATCTTTTCATTATGTCACCAATCTTTAGGGAGCTAGACTTAAGACATAATTTATAAGTTATCAAATCACTAAAGTACTTCATCCATAAATCTGGATTCAAGTCCATTGTAACCCAGCAGATATGTAAGCATTTCCATGTTTCATTCTGAGAAATGAACAAATAACACAAATATGAAAAAATCAATACCACATAATTACTGAAAGCTACATTATGGTGAATAAATTATTTTCAACAAATGCAATGAAATAAGCTCTATCAGATGCTTTCAAAGCTACTTAAAGTAATGTACCATCGATCTCAATTTATAATAACATCACATTATGAATAAAAATTATGCCAAACATCTTCCAGCTGAGTTATGTTGAATAGATAGTTACTTAATCACATGACTATAAGTTCAATGATAGACTTTTTTTACACAGGCATAAATGTGATATGCATCCTCAGGTTAACAATGACGTTTTTAAAAGCCGCATTGAATGAGTATATTTGTAACTTTTTAATACAACATTTGTGCCACATCTGAATTTAGCAGAAGCACTTTAACCAAAACCAATATACACTACTTCAATCATGTTTGAAGTCATGGCAAGAACATTTATATATGGCTTGAACAGGAAAGTGTCTGGCTTAACCTGAAACTGAAAACCCTCAATTGGTAGAGTTTCCGAGATAATTTAACATAGTGTATATAATTAAAATTATAGTTATGATTTATAGTATAATATTAATTTTATAATTATAATTATACCAGTATAATTATAATTATAATTATAATATATATATATATATATATATATGGGACAGTTTCTGCGAGAAAATGTCACCCTTTTATAACATTATAATGTTATAAAAATGCTTCTTGTTTGAATCGCTATATCTTCTGAACGCTAAACACTATCAACTTCCTATTTACAACAGTTCATACTACACCATTTCTCTATCACAAATTACATTTTGGAGTCTTGCACTTGCTCCACGCCAGTATTGCAACGTTTGATACTACAAAGATACACTTTTCCCGCTCGATTCTCACCAATGATTTTGGCAAGGCAGATGTTATATCATTGGTGTGAATCGAGCGGGAAAAAGTGCACGTAGTTTGTTCAACTGTATCTCCGTAACGGATGGCATAAAAATTAATGAACAGTACAAATCGATAGGTATAGGACCTCTGTACCTACAAACTAAAATTGAAGTGATTTGATTACTCCTACCTAAAGTTATGGTGGGTTTGAACCCGGTTGAGTAGCATTCAGAAGATATAGTGATTGAAACAAGAAGCATTTTTATGACATTATGTTATAAAAGGGTGACATTTTCGTGGAAACTGTCTCATATATGCTATGAAAATGCATCGTGTTAGAATCATTATACCTTTCAAACAGTTAAGGATATCATTGTCTGTTTTCAACCCCATTGGAACCCCAATGGAGTTCAAAACCGCAGCCTCTTCGGGTAGGAGAATTTAAATCGCTTTGACTCCAGACGCTATTGAATTGTTTTGTTTGTAATTTTTACTTCATTTGCCACAGCGATACAGATGTGATAAGTTTATTAACATTTCTAGCTCGATTCGTGCCAATGATTTTGAATAGGATGCAGTTTGTCAAGTTCATTGGCATGAAATAATGCAAGACAGTATAATATAGGGGAGACCGGGGCTAAAAGTCACACGGGTTAGTTGTTACAGCATTTATATTTTGGAAGCGGGTGACAGCATCGATTTGACATGTACAGGCCAGATGTAGGTATTATAGTATAGTGTCTACCTACGAATTGGTGGAAATGCTGGTCACATCTATCGGACATTGCATTTGAATTTGTGTTTTTTATACATCCGAGTAAATTGTTACGATTTGCTATGTAGCTAATTTCAAAAATTAGGTCAAGAGAATATATGAAACAAGTTAATACAAAGTCATGTGCATCGACTACACTTCCCATTAATCAATTTCATAATTGTATTTCTTATTTTACTTAGCCATTATAAAAAGTTATGTGTTCTGGGCCTTAGTGGGGATAGTTGACACAAGATGACTTGGGGTAAGTAGGCACACAAACCACAGACCGAATGTCCATTTGTTCGAAGGTGCTTGAAAATATCTCCATCATGCGAAGCTATACCCAAAAGACAAGTAGAGGTTCATACTCGAAAGGAGACATTGTAAGGGCTGTTGACCTTGTCAAAAAGAATCAAGCATCCATCAGAAGTGCTGCTAAGAATGTGTGGTATAAACTACCGAACTCTGTCGTGATATTGTAAATGACTAACCGGAGATTACGCTTTAGAAGAAAACGGTGAGTCTTTATTTACTGTTGGGTAGAAAAGCGGTCGGCAGGTTTTTTCAGAAAGCTTTGGAGGAGGAGTTAGTCGAATACATTAGCAGCTTCTAGCATATATCAAGGCCTTGCGCCTGAGGAAATACGAAAGCTTGCCTAGCAAATAGCCTACCTATCGCTACTACATGGGTAGAAAACAAACAAGCTGGCGCTGATTGGTTTTCTGGGTTTCTAAAGCATCACCCTACATTGTCATTATGTAAGCCAGAAGCTACAAGCCTTGCGCGGGTTACCAAACCAGTTTTTTGACAACTTAACAGTTGTACTGCAGCATAACAAATTTGGTCCAGGAGATATTTGGAACGCTGACGAAACTGGGATTACAACTGTGCAGAAGCCATGTAGGATTGTTGCTAAACGTGGAATGAAATAGGTTGGGTTCATAACCTCTGCTGAACGTGGTACCTTATTTACAGTTGCCTTTGCTGTTTCAGCTATTGGAAACACTATACCTCCGTTTTTTGTATTTCCTCGCGTTCACTTTCATGATCACTTTGTGTCCAATGGTCCAACAGGAAGTAACGGTGCTGCTAATCCATCAGGTTGGATGACAGAGGAAATTTTTGTCTTTTTTCTGAAGCACTTTGTGCATTTTGCCAGATGCACTAAGGAACGACCTTGTCTGCTGATTTTGGATAATCATGAGTCTCATCTGTCTATTGATGGTCTGACATATGCAAAGGAAAATGGTGTAATCATGCTATCACTGCCACCTCATTGTTCACATCACTTGCAACCACTCGATTGCTCTGTTTATGGACCTCTCAAGAAATTAATAGTGCTTGTGATTCATGGATATTGAGCCATCCAGGGAATACAATGTCAATCTATGACATCCCTGCTATTGTTGCTAGCTGTCTTCCACGTGCAGCTACCCCTAGCAATGTTATTGCTGGTTTAAAAGCAACAGGAATATATCCTTTTGATTGGAATATTTTTACTGTATCAGACTTTGCACCAGGATTTATCACTGACCGTCCACTGTTTGTAGAGGAACATGTTGATGCTTTGAAAACTCTACATACTGTCGAATCACCTCCACAGACAAGGTCTCAGTGCATCCAAACTTCAGAGAAGCCAAACAGCAGTTCTGTAAATAAATCACCCCACCTAGCATCGGAGTCTCCTACCTCTTCCAATGAGCACCTTGTATCAGAATCTCAATCACCAGGACCTAGGTAGTGGTGTAACCAAAGACTCCCAGAGCATTTTTGTATCTCCAAGCAATGTTCGTCCATTTCAAAAGGCTGCACCTAAAGGAAAACCAAAGAGGCGAACACGCAAGTCCTCAATTCTGACGGACTCACCAGTTAAGACTTTGCTAGAGAAAGAGAAGAGATGCAAAAGGACACCTTCAAAGAAGGGAAAGAGGTGTGCCAAAGAGCTGCTTGAAGCAATTAGTCCCCAAGAAAGATTGTCAGAAAAGGGAAAACAACGTGCTAAGGTGCAATTTGAAGAGAAGAGGGGCCTTCAAAAAAAGACCACAACGTGTGCTGAAGACTGGTTATGTTTGGTGTGCTCAGAAGCTTAATCGAAAAGTAAAGGTGGTGAAGTACATGCATGGGTTCAATGTATTGAATGCCAAATGAAGCTTGCACACCTGGTGAAGAGAGCTACATTTGTCATAATTGTTGATTTAACTTTTCGGTGCATAACCTGCTGTTTTGTTTCCAGTGTGATGCCTGATTTATCACCTGAGCATATTAAAATTTAATGAATTTAAATGCTGAATTTACTGGTACATGTACAGTACATTCTTATAGCCTCAGCAGAGTAATATTCTACAGCAAAACGTGTGTGACTTCTTACCCTGTTGTCACAAATGCACTGCTTCAATTAGAATGGTTATGATTAATTAACAAATTGGTAAATAGAAAAACTGGAATAGCCATTATGTAGCTAGATGATTGGAGATTATTTTGTGTTATTGACATGTTTTAATAATAAGGGCACTATTGAGTATCAAATTTGTGACTTTTAGCCCCGGTCTCCCCTACATACGCATAGAGAAATGGTGTAGTAAAGTGTATTGAGGAAATTAGAAGTTGATATAGCCTTAACCGTTTGGAAGTTATATAGTGATTCAAACAAGATTTATTTTTATTATACTTTATAATATACTGTAGTTTAAGTAAGAACGTTTTTTTGACCTCATTTTGATCCATGGCTTAGCTAAAGTAAGGTTTAAATCAAATCGTTCTGCTTCGGACTTAGGGGTCCTAAGCTTTTTTCACCACGGGGACTTTTTTTATTTTCCTACGAAGTGCTGCATGCTGCCCATTCCTAAACCTAGAAAACTATACAATCCTAATAGAGTGAGAGTACATATGATTTGCACAAATGAATCACACTCACTTGAGCATTATTTTCTATGTTCAATTAGTCGCACTACCGTGAACCTATCTACATGTAGCAAGGGTTGGAAGAACAACAAGCCGCAAAGGATATAATTAGATTTTATAGCCAATGCAACTCGCAACAAACAACTTGCGAATACATGAAGGGTGCATGGGCGTTGAGCAGCCCTTTTCCAAATATCTGCCAACAACAGCTGCTTCCCATGCTTCTTGTCTGCAACGCCGTTTACTTGTTAGGGTACGCGCATATTTATAGGCTACCGTGTGTAGTACTGTAATACTGCTCCATATTATATATAAGCAGTAACATAATTATGTGTTGTCATGCATGCCCACCGTTTCCCTTTCATCCATGTATAACGATTCTATTCCACTCGTGACTGTTCCCAAGAATATGATGCTTTGCATATTAATTTTATTTATAAGTTATACGAATAACTCACTATAATCACTATACATGTAACTTCCAAATGGTAAATGCTATCAACTCCCTATTTTCAACACTTCATACTACACCACTTCTCTATTCTAAAATAAATTTTAGGTATTATACTAGCTCAGTGGCAGTATCGCAACGTTCGATATCCCACTGGGTTCAAACCCACTATAACATTCAGTAGGAGTAATCAAATTGCTTCATGTTCGGTTTGTACATGTGTAGGTAGAGAGCTATTGGATTGCTCTGTTCATGAATTTTTATGTCATCCTTCACGAAGTACAGTTAAACAAACTACGTGCACTTTTCATGCTTGATTCGTGGTAATGATTTTGGAAAATTGCATCCCCTGTGTATGGGTAGGCGGTGATTATATTATTGGTGCGAGTCAAGCAGGAAAATGTATACTTAGTTTGTTCAACTGTATCTCTTAAGGGACCCCTTTACCTAGATGTACAAAATGAATTTGAGTGGTTTGATTACTCCTGCCTAAAGTTATGTTGGGTTTGAAACACTTGTTGCTATTCCGGCATGGAGCTAATGCAAGTACCCATAATGGATTTCATAATAGAGAGAGGGTGTGATAAGAAGTGTTGAAAACAGAAAGTCCATAGCATTTACCATAGCAATTGAAATGCGAGGTATTTTTATCACTTTTAATATAAATATGGTCTCCCATATTATATAATTATATGCGCAATGTGACATTTCTCAGAAACTGTCCCGATTGAAATAAAATCTGTGATGCACATTCATATCACTTGTGCTTAATTTTTGTGTATTCAAAAATAATGTTAAAGGTATTGGTGTGCTTGAAGCAAAGAATAATTATGTAGTAATGCATAGATTTCAAGCAGTGCGAGGATGATTTACTGGATTATGGCCATAAGGTGGGCTATTTCAAAGGATATGGCATGGTGACATAATTATTTAGAAGAGAAAGGCATGTATAAGAATTTCGTTGAATGCAAAGCCCCATTTAACTTGCTTTGTCCACCTTCAACACTGAATATCACATTCCAATCAATCACAACACAGTCTGGATTTGCTAACTCTAAGGAGCATTTTCTTGTTCAAACATTGTTCTTGCATTTTTACCTTTCTGAACCTTTCTTTACTTCTCATCTTACTGATTTTTAAATAAAAGGACATGGCCTGCATTGCTATGCTATTTAATTTATAGTGAAATGCATTGTGTGTACACATTTTATGCTGAAAACAGCCTGTTGCACCAAGCATTGCCATATAGGCAAAATGTATATCCTAATGCAATAAAATGCTAAGATATGGCTAACCTTTTCCTCACTCTGAGCTCTTTCTGTGGCCCTTTTTGTAAGAGTACTTACAGTACATGACTCTATACAGAGATTTGGTACTCCATCACAAAATAAGACTGTCCCATCATGAAAACATTTTTGTGTTTCTTCAATTAACTTCTCCATTCTTTCCATTACTTTATAAAAAAATGGGAACTTTGGCCAGACAGTGGGAGTTATTGGAGGCTGCAGGGTATTTACTAACGTCTTCATGGAATTCCATTCCAGTTTTGGTGGTGATACAAGGATTATAAGATCAGCAAAAAGTTTCCTCAACATAGGGGAACTGCGATTTTCAAAAAACGTGTCAACATTACAATTCTCGTTAATTTTGGCTACCATTAATGTCAAATAATCTAAAAACATGGAATTAAGCAAAAAATGAATTGCATCTGCCATGCTGACAGAAGATTCTTGACTTTGGGAAAAAAATGCAGCATGGTCCACAATACTTGCCATTAAAGAGGAAGTCAAACATCTTCTAAAGTTTCTACACAATGCCTTTCCAACCTCATTTTCAAGAAGTAGATCACATAAGAGCTTATTGCGTTGTGCTGGGGTTAATTTTGCATTAAAAGCAACATTCTCGTGTTGGCCAAATCTCACTGCAGCTGAAATAGAAGGAATAGACTGTGATAACATATCCAACAGACATGTATAAAGGGAATCCTCAACATCATTTTCTTTTGATGTAGAAAAGTAGCTTTGCACAAACCATTCATGTATATTGAGACCTCCCACATGATGAATTGGTGTTATACTTTCTAAGTATATGTGATTCCATCCTTGCAAATACAGTGTGGGGTACGAGTACTTGAAAAATCTGGAAGAGAACTGCAAAATAAACACAAACAGCTTATTGTTTACTTTGAATTTATTTTCAACCTCTTCAATCATTATTCGAATGTGATTGACAGTTTTGAGAGGGATGTAATGAGCATTGGCAATTAACACAAACACATCTGCAGTTTCAGTTTCCATAAAAGTATTCAGTGCATCAACAACATTCCTTTCCGATGTTGTGTTAGCCAACTTAACCACTCTTACACAGTCAGCATCATTGTGGATAAATTCTTGTATAATTTTTTGGCTTTCTTCTTCAGAATCTGGGAATGAAGCTGGAATTTTGAACAGTGCAGATGAAGGCCGTGTGTAACATAAAAGTTTAGTTGGAGAACTGTAGATAGAGGGGCATATTGCTAGTTAGGAAGCTGAGAAACTAGAACATACCAGGAAATGCCATATACTTATAACTTCAAGAAACGCATCAGAAGCATATAGTAATCGCTAGCTAAGTAGAGGATTCTAACATTGCATTACAGTGTAGTGTTAAAATCCGGATGTTCATCATTCATTCTTTATTAAAACTACTAGTTTAATTTGTTATGAACAATCAGATTGTGGTTTTGGGTCATAATAAAATTAATGGCACTTGTCTTTCAATTTTAAGCAGTTCAATGCATATGTAGCAAGATGATGTTTCACTTGTCAATCAGTGTGTTTGTTATGCGCTAAGTATCATATGTACATTGTTTTGTATCATGTATACCATGCTATGACACTGCAGTGGAAATGATGTTTCAAATATGCATATGGCAAACAATTTAGCAAATTCTTTTTTTTTTCTGCAATGTTGATGGGTGGAGCCATGTGCATGTGCATCAAATGACCAAGAACACTGAGAAGTAAGCAACACATATCCACACTGCCCATGACTTTTCACACAGAAGGATATGAAGCATGTAGTATTCTAAAATATTAATATCTATGCCTTGTTAACATCAACACCTACTTTACATCCTGCCAATGGAGTTAAAGTACATTTATATTCCACTAATGGTATCACACTGCTATTAAGTATAGGAACAAACATAATGAGCACAGAATGAACAAGATACACCAGCAGCTATGCTTGCAAAAATGTGAACAGGCTCAGAAATAACTATAGGCAGCCAGATTGCAATTGGTAATAGAACAGAAAGTAAGAGCAAAAATGTTATACTTCATACATGTACATGTGTAACTTGATTATATGTAAATGTATACTGGCCAACTATTCTACTGTACATGTAGTTTCATAAATTATCTCTTGTTTCCTTCCTTTAAAAACCATGCACTATTGCCTTGACTTCCCATTTCACACAAATGTTCTTGAAGAGAAAGCTACATTTACATATACAAGAGTTCTGCATCATTATTTTGTTCTGTTATGTTTATGTTATGCTAATTAAAATAATCCCATCATGTATTATCAAAAGCAGTTTCTAACTCAGAACATGCAAAAATTATAAGTGAATGTTTATGGAGTACCTTGCATTGTCCAGGGTCAGTTGAACTTGGTAGTGTTTCACAAGAGATTTCAGACAGAAATGCATTTGAGAAGTTAGATAGTGTTTTTTGTATGTGGCAAGAATTTCTTTATGAATGCTAAGAGCCTCAGGATTGAGAATTTGAATAATACATTTACAGAAGTACCGAATGAACCATTGGATCAACAATGATAACATCATGCAAGCTAATGGAGACATTGCTAGACTTTTGTCTTTAGGAGAACACTGTGAAAAATGAGGAGCTGTGTGCAGAGTATGCATAGCTTCCTGTATGGCTTTCTGCACTTGCGCTTCATCCAAATATGCCTTCTGAAGTAATTCATGGAATTTGGAGTCTTTCCTAATAATAGGATAAATGTATTCACAATCTGATTGTAGTTCGTCCAATGATGGCTACAAAGGAAAATAAACAATATGAAAAACACAAAAAGTATAAAAATTAATGCATTTTATAAATGTACTACTATAACTGGATTAGCTATAACATTGCTGCCCCAAATGTGGAATGTGTACACATTAATTATAAAACCAGACATAATTTATTTATATTCCCCACTGCAATTCAGACCTCCAATACATATCACCTGGAATTAGAGTGCTACCACTAATTAAGACCAATTCCGAACTTTGCTTATATCTATCCGCACGGGCTTGCATGATACCATTTTTTTTTCTATCCAGGAATTACCCCATATTGCTTCTCTTTCGGTGAGTAGCTATAAAAGAGAGAAGTTATTTTCATAGGACAAAATATAAAAGTTTTGCCGAGCGTGGGTCTTGTCCACTTTTTATGACGAACGTGCGCATAATTCATCAGCAATTACAAGCAGCTTTGACAGAATAAATCTATGGCTGCGTCTGTAACAACAAGAGGCCATGCAAGATGGGAGACCTCATTCCTTTAACCACATATCTGTCTTTCAGTTGTAACTTGTATCACCTCGCTTCAGGTATACCGGCAGCCTTTGCGACAGAGTTTAGGCTATGACCCAGGCTAATTTACTGTATCACAATGCGAATCAATGCTGGATTTCGCTTTAACCTATGGCCCTAGCAGTGATGACAATTTCTGTGATAGCATGTGATTGCAGATTGCCAGTCTGGAATTACATGCTTGTGTCACAGAAAGTGACTTAGGCTACATTGACAGCCCTGGATAATTATTTATTATATGGATTATGTTGTGGTCGATTGTAAAATTCATATTGCTCTATAATGAAGTGCATCTCTACCTGGTGGTACATTTTGGTATACAGCTACCTGGATTTTCGCGCATCCAGGCTGCAAGTGACAAGACAGAATCCACACTCATGGACATGCTTATTAACATACCACGAAGCTTTGATTTAAACATAGTTTGATGTACTGAAAACGTTACACAAACATTAAATTCGATCGTAATGAATTGAGCGGTAGTAGTTACTGTGAGCTCCAGAACGATCAGCATCACAGGTTTTTGATATTAATTGAGTTGCAGACACAATCAAGAACTATTCCATCCTGCATTTTTGGAAATGATGTGTAGTTTCTGCAATACGTGAGCGAACATGATGGTGTTAGAAAACTTTTCCCCAAGTGGGTGCAACATATCGACTCGTAACTTCCCAAAGGAAGGTAAAATCGAAGCCGCTTTTCTTTCCACACATTGTGAAGACTTCACAATGCAAAAAGTTTGATTATACGATAGTGTATATTTTTGAGCATATTTGACAAAACAACAAAATATATGCCTGAGTATATTTAAGATAGACGACAGTGTATGTTCAAGAATCTGCAAGTGTTAAATACTTCACAGTTTATATAAGCACATTTTTAAGTATACGATATTTTATTCTTAAGAGTATATTATATTACCGCATATATTCAAATTCCATGCATCCCACTGCTTACATAAGAAAACCACACAATGAATTCATCAATGCATACTTAGAATTTAACCAACTGTTCGACCGTGGAAGGAAAAATGACCTATCAAAGTACATATGTAGAGGAACTGAGGAATTAAAGAGTGCTACTTTGCTTGTATGGATGCTGTTGGACATCAAAGGTACTTGGATTAGCTATATGAGTTGGCTAGCTTTCAGTGGAGTTTCTGGAGCATGCGTGACCTATATAATAGATATATTATAATTATATATATATATAGTTCTGTTTATAGATGCAATAAAATTAATAATAATATTGTATACTATTAGTAATAAACTCATACACACAACACTTGCTATATATAAAGCACACTACAGTTAAGATGGGATTCTACGGAGGATGGCTCAGGCATTCGCTCTTGTTAGGCAAATGCTCAAGTTTGCGAAAAGCTCAAAAGATATCTGTGCCTTTGGCAGAGACTTGTGAATCGCAAGTCTAGCAATTGAGCCAGAAATATTGAAGCTACGTTACCCCAAGCCCCATAGGAGTCAACTACTAGAGGGGTTGAGACCCACCCTAAAGCTAAACACTTTTCATCATTGGCCTGGTGTTTCCTCCTCTTCGTTGCCTCAAGGACTGCACCAACCGTTGCTCCCGCTTCAGCTAAAGTTGAAGAATTTAGCGGTGAGACAACGGAGATGTCCAGGGCAATGGGCCTTCCATGATTCCAATGCTTCACAAGAATATCAGCAGGCCGTGACTGTGAATGGTCAGGAAAGAGCCCAGCACCAGCTTCAACTTCGATTGAAGTATGTGCACGGTGAAGAAAGTGTGCTAAAGTGTCCCTGAGAGCATTATGGCGTGTAATAACATCACCCCCACATTTGCATGTTAATGCATGGTGTCCAAGAGGGTCCAGACTGTGGGCAGGGCAGAACGCACACTGAGAACCCTGGGAGGTATCTAGGCCTAGCCAGCATATATAATTATATATATATATAATTATAATAATATATAATTATATATACATACGGCTGAAAATTGCGGCAGCAGCCATAGCTATGCCTATATACTTGTGTTACATATTGCCAGTTGAGTTTAGTCACATGCCAAAAAATGCTACCTATACTGCATGTAAATAAACTTTGGTATATAGTGGATATTATACTATTAGGCCAGAGCGATTGAACGATGTGCATGAACAACACAAGTCAGTGCATCACTTGCAAGATGTGCAGGTGTGATACTCTTAGTATTGAATAGGAAAGCGCACCAATTAGAATATGCTGACATTGGCAATGCACATGATAACTAATTTAGGCTCATTCCTGTGAAAAGCACAAAAATCTAAACTATATACATACAACTGAGTCATGAAAATGATGCCGATCGAGCCAGGAGGGCTCGGGCATTTTGCCTCATCAAAACAGTGCCGAGGCGACAATATATTGCATTTAGCATTTCAGTATCGGATGAGTGGGAGTGGATGGCCAAACGCCTAGCAATTCTTGAGAATGTATCTTTTGCAGTGATTCCCCAGCCTCCATATGCCTCCCGTGTATGAGTTTTTAAGCTTGCTTGCAGCTTGAAGTATTAAGGTGGCGCATCTTTGCTTATTATACGTATGTTTTTTTCTGTTGTAGTGGGAACATTTTATGAAGCAGTCCGTCAATCTGATGGACGCAGAATATGGTAAGTCACTCATGTAAATTATGCACTTTATTGGTGTAACCCACTACTACTGGTATCCAGCTATCACAAGTGGCCGATTCTGCTGGCTAAGGTGAGTTACACAACGGCATTGCTTAAGCACTCCTTCATTTTTTTATTTTTTTTTTATTTTCAGGAGCACTTCGATTCGAACTGATAAACAATACCGTGTTGATAAGAATGTTCTAGGTCGAGAACTTGGGCAAACACATCGGCACCAATACCAACTAGGTCCATTACTAGAGGTAAGTATGACTGTTTCAATTGGCACCAAATTTATTATGTTCTTGTTTATTTCAGGTCACATATAAAGTATAAGCACGTAGGGAATGCAAACATTTGTTTTCCTTGTACGCATCTCATTAGGTCGAGAACTTGGGCAAACCACATTGGCAGTACCAACAAGTCCATCACTAGAGGTAAGTATGACCATTTCAATTGGTGCCAAATTTTATCACGTTCTCGTCTTTATCAGCAGGTTACGTATGAAGTTAGCATGTGGGGGACTGCTATGGTGTAGAACATTTTGTGCTTGGCATTGTAAAACTTATATGAACGAAGAAAATGTTTATAACCAAGCAAATGCAAAGGGGAGAGGGAAGGACCGGTTTTATGGTAGGTCAAAACCTAAATTATGATTGTGCTCGGTTCACCAAAGTGAGAAAGCGAGCAACATTAATGAAATTCAAAGGTTTGCTAGGATACCACAAAACTGCATGTGGCATACTATATTTCAATATACACATTTGCTTATATGGTTCTATATGCAAGTTGCTTATATTACTGTGTATATTCAAAATATACGCTATAATATACAGTATCATATAACAACCTTTTTGCACTGTGCATGTGAGTACAATACAAAAATCTTTATTTAAACACATCCTTTATTTATAAAAAAAATCTGTCTTAATACTCGGCTTGTCATTAGACCCGGGAGCACTCTACTTGGAGCTCCAATTGGCTATTCTTAATATTGCAAACAGTTCATTTCTAGAAAGCATCAGGCTGCCCTAGTTCTTCTGTCCACTCTTGTAGAAATTGGCAGTGTAGATCCACAGCAGCCTATATAGCAGGCTATTCTTAATATTGCAAACAGTTCATTTCTAGAAAGCATCAGGCTGCCCTAGTTCTTCTGTCCACTCTTGTAGAAATTGGCAGTGTAGATCCACAGCAGCCTATATAGCATTCTACTTTGTCTCTGCTCTGGTTTTTGCAAGCTGATCCACATTGCTAGAGTCACTCCACTGCACCTTATCTTGAATGACATGCAGCACTATGACACGGATATTCGCCGCTCCTTTGCAAACTGCACTGGCATTGATACTTCTGATACTGCTTGGAAGCAAGCTAAAATCAGTCTGCGGGGATTGGGCCTTAGTTCACTAGTTGATCACTCCACAGCAGCCTATATAGCATTCTTTTGCACATCTGGAAGTGTGCAAGTTACACCACATTTGGATAAAGTCGACTCTCTGTATAATAGCTGTGTTGCAGATTGTGACACCTTATCAATCAGCTCACCGAAGGATAACAGTCCAAACCAAAAGAAAGAAACTATCAATTCAACTCACTCCTCAGCACAAGCTCGACAGCAGACAGGGCAAGATTATTGTCCATATCCTCCCCTCATGCTTCAGCATGGATCTCTGTAGTTCCATCAATCAGCCTCGGTTTGCACCTTGAACCACAAGAGTTTAATACAGCACTAAAATGGTGGCTTGGGGTTACTCCCTCAGTGGGTTTAGATGGTAATTTGATGCCTTGCCCTCTTTGTCCAGGTAATTCACTTGACCATTTTGGGTATCATTGTGTTACCTGCAAGAGAGACGGCAATGTCACTTTGAGGCATAATGTGTTACGTAATCCATAGAGCTGGCTTGTCATCACATCTTGAAGTTGGTAGTGGCTGGGGTCAGGAGAGTTCAAGGACCCGTCCAGCAGACATTCAAATCACCAATTGAGATAACGGCATCTCAACAGCCTTCGATGTCACAGTTGCATCTCTGCTCAATTCTAGTATTATTACGGAAGCAGGCATGTACTCAGGAGCAGCTGAGCTCCGAAAGCACACTCAAAATGACTCAAAATGTGATGAACTAAGTTGGGAATGTATTCCACTGGCAGTAGAGTGTTATGGTGCATGGGGTCCAGAGGCTTTAAAGGCTTTCTCACAAGTAGCCACCTGTTTAGCCATTCTTGGGAATACCTCTAAATCTATGGCATTGACTGACCTCTTTGGTTGCCTCAGTCATTCACTAATTAGAGCTAATACTCGTGCCATTCTGAGTCGTTCCTACTCCCACCTTGTGCAGCAGGTGGATGAACTTTGTGTGTAATTGTTTGTATTGTGTGTGGTTATTAATGTATTGTCCATTTGATTTAAATGTAGCTTACCTTTAAGGTTGACTCATGATTCCTCCACCACAACAATGGATCATTTTCATTTTTTCTGAAATTGATTTCTGCTGACAGGCTGCTTGGGAACATTGTGCAAGCTATCATGTAGCTAAAAAACAATTGATTTTTTTGTGCCATTCAAAGCCTCGCATACTGCAGTTTTGAAGGCTTTGTGATCAACGCTCATGAAATCGTCATTTAGCCTAAGTACACCTATACCTGTATCATATCTTCGTGGTAACCATAACTATTCACCCCAAGGTTTAATAACCAAGCCATGAATTGATCATGAATAATTTAATATATCGCGATATTTAAGTCACGATTAAATGCTTATATCGCGATATGTCGCGATATAGACGATTAAGGATGAAGGTTATTTTGCGGTAACACTGATTGCAACCTCTGGTTCCTGTATTGAATGGCGCATAAAACTTTCAGCTCTAATAATGTACCACTAAACCATTGGGCTTCATTTTTAATTCGCTTCGGAGACTCTTATACCATCGGCTCTGTAGATATTCGATCGAGATGGAGGAGTGTATAAAAATTGCCTACAATCTTGATGGCGGATGAAAAGTTGGAAATCGCGTGTGTTCGGCGACAGGAGGTAAAAAATAGCTCTCTATACAACAAAGCAAGGTTTTGAGAAAATTGGAATAACTTGAGTAAAGGAAGGGCGTGTCCAAACCAGAGCGTATGTAGTAGCTGGCGTTGTTTTCTGACACCACCTTGCAAGTAGCCCTTTTTGCTGTCCTGATTATGCTTACTTCAAGTGTTGGCTGTTTGTTCATTGTTTGGAATAATGCCATTTGCAACGCCTACATGTAGGTTAACGTGCCTACATGTAGTGGTCGACCTATCGTTAAATTATAATGCATATAAATTGATATATATGCCTCGCTTCTTTGACATAATCACTTGTCACAATGAATAGTGTTTCACTATTATGCAAATAACTGGCAGTGGTACTAAATTTTAATGTTTCACTCTTCAGTGAGTTACCTTCAATGCATTTAGGCATGGCATCTACCCCCATCCTTCTTGACCAAAGTTGGCAATTACATGTAGCTCTAATGTACTGTGGTTAGTCTTATTTGTAAGGACTGCAAATGGGATCCTTTGCTGAATTAGAACTGTCTGTTGTATATTTTAAACGTGTCTCCAGCTGTGTACGTTAATTGTGCGTAGACGGGCAACAAATTAAGACGCCGACATATTGCATACTGCTAGGCAACCGTGAAATTCCACCAATAATGAATTTGTACCTGCTTTAGTTATTTCATGGAATTTCATCACTGGCTAACAATTCTACATCTTATTTGTATGAAAAGATATGTTTGGAATTAGATTTGAAACTAACTTCGTCTTCGTACAATATTCCTGTCACAGGTTAAACATGATGAAATCAAGGAAGAGTAAAAAACTAAATGGACTTTTGAGTCTTATCACATGCCCAAATGATTGCCAGAGCCTCCTTTTCAATTTGAGCATAGCGTTGTTCAGTGTCTGTCATGGACCTTGACGCAAACGCTACAGGTCTCCAGTTCCCTTCATGATCCTTCTGTAACAGTGCTGCCCCTAGTCCGTAGGATGAGGCATCAGCTGAGATTTTAGTGTTGGCTGCTGGATCGTAATGGCAGAGAATTGCTGGTTTGGTTATTTCACTCTTCACTTTGTGATATGCAGACTCATGACTAGGGTTCCATACCCAAGCATTCTTGGAGCTCAACAACTCCCGTAATGGTTGAGTTAGTTCAGCAATCTGTGGGGATAACTTTCCAAGATGGTTGACCATGCCCATGAATCGTCTAAGTTCAGTTAAATTTGTGGGCTTAGGTATCATGTCTATTGCAGAGGTTTTGGCATGGTCTGGTTGAATCCCATTTGATCTACAATGTGGCCAATAAACTTCACTTGCCGTTTGGAGAAGACACATTTATCAGGGTTTAAGAATACTACAGCATCTTTTATACGTTGTAGTACAGCAGTTAGCCTGTCATCATGTTCCTGTTGGGTCTTACCAAATACCAAGACATCATCCATCTGGCAAAGAGTTCCACTAAGATCCTGGAGAATTGTACTCATCAATGCCAAAAGGCAATTTATTAAAACAATAGCGACCAAAAGGCGTGATGAATGTAGTGAGGAGTCGACAGCTGCTGGATAGCGGTATCTGCCAAAATCCACAGTTGGCATCAAGCTTGCTGAACATAGCAGCACCAGCTAGTTGAGCTAGAGATTCATCAACGGTGGAAAGGGAAAAGTTCTCTCGCAGCACACTTTCATTTAAGGGTTTCAGATCCACACAGATACGGACTGCATTTGACGACTTTTTGGGCACTACCACCATACCAGCACATCATGCTGAAGGGCCCTCGACCTTGGTTATTACACCCATCTCCTCCATCCTCGTCAGTTCCTCTTTCACTTTGTCTCATAATAGCAGTGGGACATTCCAAGGGGTGTTTAATGCATATGGTTTTGCATTGTGCTTTAATTGAATTGTGTACTTGAGTCCAAGTGTACCGAGACCTTTAAACAGATCACCATACTGGAGATGGATCTTCTCTTCATACTGCTTGGTAGAATCAACTCTGGCAATCCGATTCAGAGCTCGTAGAGTTAGGAGTCCCAATAAGTTGGTCTTCAGCTCACGTACAACATAAATCACCTGGTTCACTGTACGTCCTTTATATGTAAGATCACAAGCAAACTGCCCAACTGTGGCTGGCCCATACAGAATCCTTGACGATTTACCTAAGGTAATGTTTCTACCAAGCATCAGCACACGGGCAAGCCAAAAACTCTCCTCACACTCACCAATTGTATCCAGAAACGTATCAGCCCTCTCACTTTTCTGGCTGTGCACTTGCTCCACCTTTCCAGATCGACATACATTAGCAAAATGTCCCCTCTTCTGGCACTTGAAGCATGTTGCATTTCTTGCAGGGCATCTATCCTTCCTATGAGCATCATGTCCGCAATACTGACATCTGACATGTGTCAATGGTGAGGCTGTAGATGTCTGTTGTGTTCCTCCCTGCCGGATCTGATCAAACTAAGTAGGTTCCTGAACAGGAGTTTCATGGAGAGCCGTCTGTTGACTTTTCACAGCCTTGTTTTGGCGAACAGATTTTTGAGCTTTCTCCAATGTCAACAACGGGTTTAACTGAAGTTTTTGCGACAGTGCTGCATCCCGTATACCAACAACCAATCGATCCTTAATCAGTTTTGCCTTGAGCATTCTATACTCACAATCTTTTGCGAGGCTATGTAGAACAGTAATGTACTCGTCCGCTGATTCACCATCCAGCTGGTCACGATGATTGAAGCGGGCGCGCTCAAAATGATATTCTTCCTGACTTGGAAAAAATCGTCTAGCTTTTTCAAAACACTCGCGTACTTCTTCTTTCTTCGGAAGAGATACCTGTAGACGTTAAAACATCTTCTGCCTCTGGGCCCAAGCAGTACAGGAGGGTATTCACTTGCCGTTGTTCATCTTTGCCCAAGAGGCCTGCTGCCACACGGAACTGCTCATACCCTAGCAAATAAACCTATAAGATCTTATCAAGAATTAGTAAGAATCTTATAAGAACTTCATTTCTTATAAGAAAAAGGGTAAGAAACTGTAAGCGTCGTAAGATCCTAAAGCCCTATAAGATTCCTACAAGATTCCTATAAGAAACGTATAGGAATGTGTAAGAATTACCTAAGAACAAACAGGAATCTTATAAGAATAGACGCTTCAGGATTCTTGTAAGAGTCTTGTAATATTTCTTATAAGAACAGAACAGGAATCTTATAAGAATAGATGCTGCAGGATTCTTGTAAGAGTCTTGGAATATTTCTTATAAGAACAGAACAGGAATCTTATAAGAATAGACGCTTCAGGATTCTTGTAAGAGTCTTGCAATATTTATTATAAGAACAGAACAGGAATCTTATAAGAATAGACGCTGCAGGATTCTTGTAAGAGTCTTGCAATATTTCATATAAGAACAGAATACCAAGTACACGCATGTGCAGACTATACATACATAGCCTAATACAAAGACACTACACGCACCACTAACACTATTGAGGTCGTATATACTCATCAAACTTTGATTTCAAACGACTTTAAAAAAAAAACAATCATTAATCGACACGATTTCAGAGTTAAAACAAGTACGGCTGTGCTGTTGATTTTATTCTGTACATATACCACCATGTAGTGTGATTACGCTATTCAATTCTAGGTACACGCTGAAATCAATGAGAGCTAAAAATTATTAATCATCATGCACATACATGTAAGAAAGTTATTAGTGGGCTCAGGTGGGGGAGCAGGGCACTTCATTCAATGACAGGCAAAGGAGAGGGAGTGGGGACCCCTATACATTATGTGGACACCACTGAATGTAGTATGTTGACTAGATCAAGTACTGAAAATGTATTCTTTTTTCGAATAGTGCTAATGACCAAATAGATATAAATCGCGAATAGTCAAATATTGTCAATCATTGTCATGCGTATCTTCGTCATACTCATGTGAATGAGACATTAAATACATGTATTCGCGTACTTGTTGATAAATAAATAGCACAACATCATCTACAGTGTAATCATAATTAGCCCTGAATGTATTCTAGAAACTAGAGAGAAACAATACCATACCTTTTGTCTGTGGATGTACTACATGAATGTATAAGTGGTATATTTCAACTTACATTCTGGATTCGAAATCCTGCATTTTTCACCAAAGCCTGAATCAAGTTTTGTACACTGGTTACTAAGATTTCTGATTTCATTGAGCCATCAGTGAGTTTCGAAGAGTATGGCAAATATTTATGATCATATGCAGGTAGAACTAGTAATAACAATGAATTGAGTGTTTCTTCCTTCCAACCATACAAGCTCCTTTCTTTTTGCAACCCAGTAACAAAGTCTTGAACCTATAATAAGGCATCATGTGAATACATTTATATGTAAATTCTACTCATCATATACCTTTTCTTTTACTGCTTGCATCACAATGCTGAGACATGGGGGCATGATTCTGAGGTTTTCTTCCCAAAGTGATTGGTGTGTGAAATAAAACTTCTCAAATCGATTCAGAAATGGTGGAGGTGTGTGTGGCACCTCCGTTTTTTTTAAGATTACAATGCATTGGAAGTCAGAATGAACTCTGCAGAGTTTTGAATGTGCACCAATAGCTATATTGGTATAGAACCGAGTTCCCAGTTTTGGGTCATCAATTCTTCTAAAATGTTGGTTGAATAAATCATAGAGACTTTCATGGATGTCCTCAGTTTCTGCCAAAACAATTGTGTGACCAGCACTTGCAGAGTGTATGATAGATGCAATTATGTCGATCTGTGATAAAATGTACATATTACAGGGTAATATACATACAATGTAACAGAATCTTTCCTACTGACCTTTTGGAGATTATTATCTCCAGGCATATTACTGCACACTAGTACACGTGTTCTTTGTCTATCAAGAATACCATTTAGAAATAGCAGACGAACTAGTGAGTCATCTTCAGATGGATCAATTATCAACTTGTAGCGGACTTCATTTTCTACAGTGTAACCTCCACTTTGCTTGTCTTCGAGACTATCACGAAGAATGTCCAGGACATGGCGTTTCTTGCACATTGTAGTCTGTTGATAAAAAAACTATACATGATATGGATTGTTTCAATAAGAGTAGAGTGTAACTTAACTTGAAGTTGCAAAACAAAAAGAAACAACATAAATTGACATATTCAAATCATGAACTAAAGCTACAATGCTCTTAGAATAGTATGTGATAAGTAAGGAATATTTCATTTCATAGCTATTACACATTCTCCTTGAATAAAATTTCTTGGTTTAGACATTTTTAACAGTAACTACTGCAGAGTAAAATGGCAACATCATATTTTATATTCATAACTCCTAAACCATACAATATGAAATGTGTATTTGATTGTAGTGCACTTACCTTAGAAAGAAACATCTTGCAAACTTCGTCAAACTTCTCTGATCCATTAAAATTTCTTTCTAATGCCTGCATTACTATTTCAGGTTTGCACATCCCGTCTGTACTGCGACGTCTTAAGTAGCTTATAAAATGTATAAAATCTCTTAGGCCAAAACAATGTTGCATTTCTTTGTCTTTGCACAATCGTGTATATGCATGGCAAAATTCAATAATTGGTCTAGGTACTTTTGTACCTCCTAAGCTGAAACAACCCTTTGCCAGGGTTTGAAGATCATCATTTGGACTCTCGTGACGAAATAGACTAATTGCTCTGTTAGTTTTAGCTGCATCCAATGCTTGGTTTGAAATAGCCACAAAAGATACTTCTGGATTATCAAGATAGTAATGAAGAATCTTTAGGGACTCATGGCTTTCTTCTGGAAGTCCTGCTTCATCCATGAATACAATGCAGTTAACAGGTAGGCCATTTCTGTTATGTGACTGCTGTCTCCTAATAGCTTGCTCAAATACAGTCTTTATTTCATTTGAATTTGACTGCCTAGAACATTGATAGCGATAAGGATCAAGAGATGGAAACAACTCTACTTTTCTAAACAGTTCCACTTTAGATTCCTTCCCTTTAAGATTGTCAGAGACTAAATTAAAGGAAAGGGTCTTTGAGGAACCAGGGGCTCCAACTATGATCAATGGAGTACATGTAACAGCACACAGTATTGTTGCCAATATGTTCTCTTTAAGGGCTGTTGTTTTGGCTATACCTGAAGGAATATGCATTTTTTCTGAATATAAGGAGAGTTCAGCCTCAAATGCACTGCTAAATGATATGTCTTGATAGTTACATCGTTTGTCCAATTCTGTTTTGTATCTGTCTCGGAATTGTTTGTTCAGTCGCAGATAATAAACCATCCCAAGAGCAACAGAAACTGCCCGTCTATGCTGGCGCCCTCTATCTTCACTTGGCCTCAGTATTTGATAGTTTTTTAACAACCATCTGTACAATTTGAATACTCTTTGAATATCCCTTTGACTGACAGAACTGAAAGATCTTATCTTAGCATCAGATGCTTTCATACTATGACACAGTTGTTCTTCGGCATATTGACGAACAAAGTTTTGACTGGCAATAATGAGTTGAGCTAGCCTCTCTACTTCCACTTTGTCAATGGGTAATTCCAGCATACTCATTTTAGCTTTCACATAGTGCATTTCATCACATGATCTAAGGCAACCATAATCCCATAGTATGAGTTGGAGTGATGGAGGTAATTCCTGAACATAGTACGAGCCTTTCAACCATCTCTCTTGTTCAGGTGATGTCATGTTAGGTTCATGATATGGATTGCAAGCTGCTATAATGAATATGTTATCAGGAATTGCCTAGAAAAAAAAATCTAGTTATATTATATATTTAAAATATAGTAATATGTATAATTATTATAATTATTTAAGTTAAATAAACTGGCATATGATACCTTTCCATTAACAGTTCGATCGATAATGAATTCTTTGAGCAATCCTAGGCATGATGATGTATTGATTTCATCAAGAAACAGCTGGGAGAAAAAGAAATTATTTTAATTTACATTACCCAATTACATAACATCTTTCTTTTATTGTGACACAAACATGCATATTGTTAAATAATTTAAACAGCAGATTACACACTTTTTTATCTTAATAGATGACTATTATTATGTAACTTGAAATATGCGAACCTAGAATTACTGAAATTTTATAGGTACATTTGCAAGTAATCTTACTTTATTATTAGAAAAACGTACACGTCAAAGATATAATGAAAACACTAATAACTGAGAAGTACAAGACATGTACAAAATCAACTCTCCCAACAAACCCCTTGCCCACTGAATGCTAAAACCTTGCACAGGATAGCAAGACTCTGGCATTGCAGTAAAAATAAGGTGAGGTTGTATATGCTTGATGATATTTTGATCTTCAATTTGCTACATTGCAACTGCAAAGCCAGACGGGCTGCAAGACAAGAAATAGAATCCTGAGCCTGAGTGTCTGCACCTCAACACCCATAGGTCAATACCACCAAGGGAATTCAGATATAACCCAACTCTCTGCACTTGCGTTTCATTTGCATTGCGCATGCATACATTGGCCTTCCCAGCTGCTGAACCACTTCTGGCTCCCACTTCATTCAGTGTAGTAGAGGAGTGGCCACTGTAACATCAAAAGCAGCTGACTTGTCAAATCAAAGCAGCTGACTTGACAAAAAATTGGGCATTAGGATGTCTGCTGAATAGCTATATGAACTGTAAACCCGAGACCCGTGATCTACATCAAGCTGACCAACACCCAGCTTGCAAGGTGAACTCATCAAGTGGAGGTGAACAATCTGCTTTGTTAGCCAATGCCAAATATCTGTAGTGACTGGATTTTACGAAGGTTAAGAGAGGTAGGTATTTTTGAAAATCTAGTTCTCGATAGTTTAAAGACGATAAAACTTCAAACTTGCCTTGATCATGGAGCTTTGAGCACTCTTTCACGCAGTATTGTATATAAAATCGTACGCAATATCTAAGTTAAGGATGTACTGCTTTCTTATTAGAGTATAAAGTCAACATTGTTTATTCTACCCTTCCAATGACGGGTCCTCCTCAAAAACATCAAAAAATGTTGCAGGCAAGCAATTTCTATCTACAATGAAACGTTTAAGACGATCAGGCTATGCGCAATGGCTCATTTTCAGCTCGCCATTGAATGTGTCACAGCTATGTCATTGCTAATCGTATTAACGCAGAATTTGGTTTTCATAGAAAGGAATCAATACTCTGTTAGGAGATATAGTAATTGGATTTATAATACACTTCTTTGTAAAATTGTGTAATCCAATCAACCTTCGAGACACATAAATACGCCCTTTTTTGAGAGTATCTATTCGGGTCCTGTGTATAAACACATTGCATCGTTATATTGATCTATGAGCGTTATTATATGCAACTTTCATAATTTTTGGACTGTGCGCAATGATTTATTTTCGCTACAGACCAAGTTATAGGATTGCGTTAACCATAAACATGTACATACAAAAACCGTTTGATCAGCCTAAAGTGCATGTGAATGCTTAATATGATTCAATTGCAGAAGAACTGTTTCAGCACACATTTTTAGAGTTACAATGTAATGTGCATCTACTGGATGGTAGATCAAATAAGATTAGAAGTACATTAAAGTATATGACAATGACAATGGGATACAAAGTTGCACATTTGGCTGTTACATATGGACTAACCAAAATGCGATTTAAACAGGTCACAGGAGACCCAAGTGGCTTTGTGCTGTGAAAATACTAAGCCAGGGACTGTTATTTGATATGTAGGAAATCGATTCAATGTTTATTTTGTTTGGCTGGAAGTTTTTTTTTTAAGTTCAAAGAGAGATTATTGTATTATCTGCAAAATATGTGTTACTGCAACTAAAAACAGTTTGAAGTCTAGCTTAATTTCAGAATAAACCGATAATACTTCAGCTAAGAGTACTAGGATTGATTGGAAAATTCATCACTGGGCCTTGGATGAAGATCTTTTACATTAATAGTAAATGTAAGCCTAACCTTGAAATGGTTCCCATGATTAAGATGTGCACAATAACATTGCGGGACCTGATACAGAAGCCAACTTTCTTTCTAACTGCAACATCCAATGTCTTTCGAGAGAAGCTAAGTGAAGAGGATGAGACTCTATTGTGTTTGCAAGCACAATTAACAAGTGATGAGGAATCTCAATTTCATGAAGTTATGAGCTTGCATCAGTGGCTGTAAGAAGCACTATTGAAATTCTTGAGCATCAACTGTGGAGCCATATTTGCATGGTTCTCTCAATAACCCATCAAAAGATATGCTAGTAAGAAGTCAAGCCGCTCCAGTGCATAATATGCTATCTGAAGAGACCCTTGGTCTTATCGATTACTATGTTCAGCATGCACCTAATGTTAATATATAGGCTTCATTGATGGGAAGGTGGGCTTCAGGGCAAAGCTGCTGAAATTCAATAAAACTTACATTATTTAAACAGAGCAAGATTTACATGGCAACAAAGAAAAGCCAATGGATGAACTGAGAATACAAATTCAACATTATAGACTTCTAGAAGAGCGAAGTAAGCATGGTAAAGTTTCTAGAGGCAAAACTGAAAAATATATATATAAAGTCTATACTTGCTAATGAATGCAAAATAGAAGCCACATTTCCTCAAATCTCAACTGAACAGATACATTGGAATAGTTGTTACAACCCCTTCATGGTTATTAGGTAAATACATAGAGCAGGAGTGGAACATCTCACCTGGAATGAACAAAAACTTTAGTGGACAATTGCTGTTTATAAAGAACAGTAAACGAGGTACTAAATTAATTATTTTATATTGGACAGTGGAAGAAACTGAAGATGATGGTAAGATGAATATATTACATTGGTGCAGTTTGTTGCTGATGTAATTCACAACGATTTAGTTGTGCTTTTGTTAAGTGTGTACTATTCATGTGCTTTTATTTTTTAAATACATCTTACAGATTTAATGTATTCAAAACATACCACAATGTCGTTCAGATCATTTATTACTTGCGGTAACTTTATCTTTAATTTATTTCAAACTTTCAAACGGACGTCAAAAATTTAGTTTCATATATAATTCATTGATAAATGCACGTTGAAATCCCACTACATAACTTATAAGGAAATTGTATTTGCACATTCTTTGTGTAGGCCTACAACATGCCATTCTCCATATAAAATTTGGAATCGAAATGGTGAAAGACAAAAATCTTATGATCGTTTGGATATCGGCATTACGGGAATCACAGTTTTGATAATATCTCCGCATCAAGCACCATACATTGTCCGATTGGTACTTAAAGGCCCGTTTCTCCAGTTAGGATTAAGCTACAAGAAAGATCAAAACTGTTTTGAAAACCATTCAATATCGTCTTTAAACTGACGCATTTAGTTATGCGTGAATATTTGTTTCAAACTTTTTTGTAAAGTACCTATTTACGGCTACGAAAGAGGAAAGCTAAGCAACGATACCTGCAAATGTAACATAACTGTAAACATTGTGTTGCTAGGCAATAAACGTGGGAATTACAACGGCTGGATTTTATCGTACAATCGTATTCAGTTACTTCTACATTGTACTACATGTATACCTATATACTAGTAGTCACTTATTAAAAAAAAGAATGAAACAAGATATAAAAAACATTCTCTCTGAGAAAGTTAGTGGTATATAGGATTTGAAGGCAATGGTGGTGTAAAAAGCATAGAAAAATAGGATTCAGTGGAGATAAAATGATTATTCCTATATTTAGCACTGTATAGAACGTCATTACAATTATGGTTGCTAAATATAGGAATAATCATTGTATCTCCACTGAATTCCTTGTTCCCTTTCTTTTTACACCACCATTGCCTTCAAATCCTATATACCACTAACTTTCTCAGAGAGAATGTTTTTTATATCTTGTTAAAATTCAACCAATGGAATAGTAAGATACTATATTGCATTTCTTGATTTAATCACTTTACTTAGTTGATTGTCAAAAATAAAACTGTTTCTTATTCTGATTGTAACATTTCTCATTGCCCTCAAAATGAACTTACTGTCACAATGGGTTCTTGTATAGATGTTATGTGAGTTCCAACAGTTGCCTGGAATGCATCATCAATATTTTCAGCAATTTTTATAACATTTTCCAGTTGTGGAATTATTTCAGTGGGTGTTAAAGCTGAATCACATGAGAGGAAGCAAAATACAAAGAAATTATATGATGCCCTTTATATTAATAAAATGACATCAGATGTATTACTACAGTTTAAAATAAACAATGAGCAAATGCAAACCATGTCAATGGTCGAACATTTCAAAGGCCTTATTAATGAAAAATTAACAACCAGATGTAATAATGTGTGGCTGAGGTAAATCACCATCAGATGTAAGAGATTCTTCAATGCCAGCAACTTGTTATCGATTCCACAGGCTTTGTAATTGAAAATCCAATGAAATGACCTATTTGGCAATGCAGTAAATTGATTTACACTTTTTTTATCATTCATTGGTGCATTTTTAAGCAATGCTATGGAAGGGTACAATCTTAACTGATTGATGGTTTTCTGCGTATTCCCTAGGGAAAATAACCAAACTCAGTAACCATACCTATAAGGTCAAACTACTTTGCCCCTATATTATAGACATGCTCTGTGATTAGAATCTCTATGTGCAAGTGAGATAGCATTGCACATCTCATAGTTGCTGACTTATCTTTATAGGAAATTTTTTTCAGCAGTATTAAGATTATAACATGAATAATTTTGCTATGAGAAGGCATTTTCATTTATATTCACTAATATATAAATAATTTTTAAAATGAATATAATATTAGATAGTTTAACACAGTAATTTAAATCCAAATGTGTCATTTCATGTCATTTTGCTCTTTGTGTAAAAAATGTTTGGTATCAAATCTTACACAAGGTCACAATCATGTCTCCACTCCAAGATCACAATACATAGCTATTATTGTGCTCTAAATTAATCTTCTATGATCATCCCTAAGCTTGAATAGAGGTTTTGTTTACATTGTTACAGAGGCAAGCTTGGGCTTGCATAGGTGTCAATAAACTTGCTAAATACAAGTATCTTGTTACATTTGCATCAGCGTATGCTTTCTTAGTACTGCATGCTAGTGTAGAAAATGATAAAATAGAGAGTTCAAAACAAGAGTACATTAATGTAAGTCTTATATTCTGTCATTTTCACAAGTAAAAATTCACTTTTTTGCACCCTCCCATGTTGTATTTCACCAGAAATCTCAAGCAATGCCATTCACATGCCATTGGAATGTATGGAGTGATGAAAGTGGGAATTGACAGCAATGAACTATCACATGAAACCTAGTAAATGACATCATGGAAATATTTTATTGATGAAAAGATAAATTCATTCCTTCAAACAATACTACCCATAAACACACACAAGCTAAAAATTGAAAAGGTTTTTCATGAAACTTGGTTTTTGAGGACATACTATTGGTGTACTTTCGTAAGGTTCCTGAGTCACTTCCTTATAGAAAAATGTTATCTGCCAATTAATTTTTACATATGTGAATAGTGGCGTAGCCGAATGCAACCTGCATGCAGGTGCATCAGATAATAGTCCCAAGTACAACATCACCATCAGTTGTTGCGCTTTCTTGTGCAGTTGATAAATCTTAGCTAAATTAGTTAATTGCACTGGTGAGAGTAAAAGTTATAAATATCTCCAATTAAATGCCAAATATCTAAAAAAAAATTTGCAATGAAGAACATTTAAAATGGCTGACATGCTTCTACTCCTTACCTTGAGTGCAATGACAAATGTTACTTTACCTGCATGCATTAGAATTTTGTGAAACGTTTTTCTCATCTGGGATGTACACAGTCCACATAGCAAGGAAACAGTTGTCTATAGCATACAATAGAAATGATATTTGTTGATTGCAATGAAAACCAAGTGTCTTACCTTAGGATCATTACTGCTCTCAGCTATGGTGAACAACTCATGAAGGTTTTCTTCTCCTTCCAGACTCAGCATAGTTACTAATGGCAGATCTTGCATTCTTAAAAGATAAGTTTTCAACTGATGGATAGAGTCTTGTGTGAAGTGTTGTAAAAGCTCCATTATATCTGCTTTTACAGCAGTGGCATTTTCTATACGGTTGATCAAGTCCTATGTAATTAAAAGATAGAGTAAATCTATGTAAAACTTCACACTATATATAATATAACATTAAAGGAGGAGTTTCCGTATAAAAGGAGCTTGGATCCAAAAATTTCAACCGGCCATGCGGCTGTTTAAAATTTAAATGGTGGCTGCATATTAATGCGTTGAGGCTTGGCATGAACAGCGTACGTAGTGGGTACAAGAGTTCTTCACACATGTTCTGAGCGTCATATCATGCACGTTGCACAGTCTTAAGTTAATATCACTAAGTTAAAAAACTGGATCACATGTTCTAATATTATATACTAGTAATGGCGACCTCATCGCCAGAAGATACCTATACCGGTACTCTCGGCACAGACTACACCTATTTTTCCTCTATATAGAAGTAAAGGAAACTTTTCTGAGTCGTTTTGAAGCAGCGAGGCTACTACTTGTACCCGGTTGCAAGCGAAGCACTATATATCTACTATCAGCCTGAGCGTGTTGAGTTGACTGGTTAGCTGGACCGTGTATTGGCACAACCTGAGAGGTCCAAAATCCTGTTCTTGGAATGAAATCATGTTGGACTCTGGAGGTTAGTTGGATAGATAGAGATATACATACATGTATATAAAAAAGGGTTTATTGTAGGGATCTATGCGTGAGACAAAGCCCCAGTGACCATGACTTCATTCCTGACAAGAGCACAGAGTTGCTCAGACTAGGGAGGTGGTGTGCATTAAGGATGTCTTTCGCAAGCTATAGCCCGAGGTTTACTCACATTTTATTTTTTACTATTTCACATTTTCTTTCCAACAAAGGGTTGAACATCCCTACCAGCCTAATTTAAAGCAGTATGTAGAACAATTCAGATTTGGCATGGTAAAGTAACTATCTGTTTTTAGTGTGTATTGTTTGGAGTTACTTATTGCAGGCACTATAAGAATGTGACGAAGGAATTGCATAAGATCTGTGCTGGTCTGGTTCGTACAATGGATCTGACGTGGTTCCACTGATCTTTCCGATACTGGTATGTTTTCTCTGGACAAATGGAATATTTGGCTATTCAGCACGAGGCACCAAGGTGCACTTGTATTGGTTCTGGTGGCAATCCTGGCCGTCTGTGTGGGTGTACACATATGTGTGCATGAGCTATTTCTACATACATGTAGTATCCACACCTATGCAGCATGTATGGTGTCCTCTGTGTGTCTCCTGTGCCTCCTCCCTCGTCCTCTCTCTTTCTTCTTTCCCTCTCCTTCCTTCCCCTCCTTCACACCTATCTCTCCCTTTCCTTTCCCACACTTCCCTTCATTCATACCTCTCCCCTATGGTGTTCGTTGACTCTGGGCCTTCAGACTCCCAGTACCCAAAAAGTCTCTTTGTACAGACCAGTGGTATTATATGACCATTTACCAAAGCTATCTTTGATGGTAGGCATGTTGCTGTGGTCATCCCCTAATCACTCTCCTCCCCCCTCTAGAGCTCCCCATGGTTACCAGTAGCCTCCATGAGATGTTGACCTTGAGTAGTCAGGACACGTAGGGACCAGGGATCTTCACCATCATGTTCAGGATACATGTAGATCCTGTGAGCTGTGATGATTGGACGATACCATTTCAGTCAGGTGGGTGTGCCTTGTTTCATGCCATATAAGGGACTGAAGGTCACACTATGTTACCATGTTCATCACAGCATTGCCTGTGGCGTTCTTATTGTACTAGGTACGTGTTTCATTGATCTGGGCATTACAGCTGTTGTAGCCCTCACCCTCACAGTCCCCAGCACACCCTCCCCAGCACACCTCACACCCTCCCAGTCCCCATCACACCCTCACCTTCCCCAGCACACCATCACACCCTCCAGTCCTCATCACACCCTCACCATCCCCAGCACACCTCACACCCTCCCAGTCCCTGCACACCCTCACTCTACCTAGTATACCCTCATACTCACACCCTCCCCCTCCCCAGCACACATCACACCCTCTCTGTCCCCAGCACACCCTCACCCTCCCCACCCTCCCAGCCCCATCACGCCCTCACCTTCCCCAGCATACCATCACACCCTCCAATCCTCATCACACCTGCACCTTCCCCAACTCACCATCACACCCTCCCAGTCCCCATCACACCCTCACCCTCCCCAGCACACCTCACACCCTCCTATTCCCTGCACACCCTCACTCTACCCAGTACACCCTCACACTCACACCCTTACCCTCCCCAGCACACCTCACACCCTTCCAGTCCCCATCATACCCTCACCTTCCCCAGCATACCATCACACCCTCCAGTTCTGCACCTTCCCCAACACACCATCATGCCCTCACCCTCCCCAGCATGCCATCACACCCTCCCAGTCCCCATCACACCCTCCCCAGCACACCTCACACCCTCCCAGTCCCCATCACACCCTCACCTTCCCCAGCACACCCTCACCTTCCCCAGCACACCATCACACCCTCCAGTCCTCAACACACTCGCACCTTCCCCAGCTCACCCTCACCCTCCCCAGCGCACCTCACACCCTCCCAGTCCCTGCACACCCTCACCCTCTCTGTCGCCATCACACCCTCACTCTACCCAGCACACCCTCACACCCACACCCTCACCCTCCCCAGCACACCTCAAACCCTCTTTGTCCCCAGCACACCCTCACTGCTTGCCGTATTAGGATTGAAGGTCTTATGGTTATTCTTTTTATCCTGTTAACTACAGAATGGTGGCACAGAGCTAGGAGTACATATCTGATGTTTCCTTAGGCCTGGTACAATGACTGGCTCGGAGGCCCATCAGAGGTGGGTGGGGAGGGGTTGGGGAAGATTAGGTGGGTGGGATTATTTAGTGGTAAGAGTGGTGGAGGTGTGCCTGTTATTGGGTGACTGCATTCCATGTGTGATAAACCTATTTGATATGTAACGTGCATTTATGCATGCATTCTTATTCCTGTGTACATTTAGGATTCAGGGTGATCAGCTATTTGGAGAGTTCCAAGGTTACTACCCAAAGGGAAGCCTGCAGGCATTAGTGCATAAAAGGAAGCACTAAGAAAAACCGTCATCTACAAGATGTTTTGTATCTTCCTTATATTTCCGTTATTCCTTTGTGTGTGTATGTGTGTGTGTGTGTGTCTGCGTGTTTGTGTGTGTGTTTTTTTTAATGCTGACAAGGTGTTATGCTGACAAGGTGTTACAACGCAAACCGTGCACGGGTCGAATGCTATAGTCCTGTACTCATAGTCATTGGGTAGGAAAATAAAAAGACGGAAATGCAAAGGCCATGTAACACATCGCACTCTAACCTAATGATTTGAATAAAAGCTGTAGGTCCACGTCCGGGTCTTTGTCATACGCGCACGTGATAATTGACCTTCGAGCCACAGTCACCTTTCAAACTGTAAAGGGCACAATCGAGTACTAAGAAGCACTTGGTCTGCCCATTTTTACAACATAAAAACGACGTAGCCAGCAAGTCTGCGTGAGAATCTAAGAGCTCACAAAACTACGCCATTGTAAAGATGTTCAGCTCACGCGACTTCCGGTTGGATCCAATCGCCTTTTATATGGGAATCGGCGCAACATTTGCATAACGGCCTGCGCCAGTATTTACGTGGCATCTCCTCCTTTAAGTACACATTACCATAAATCATGAAACTTACCAAGCACTTTTTTGTTATATCTTGTGACAATTGAAGTTGCTTAACATGATTTTTCAAAATATCAGATAGCCTTCCCTTCTCCTTACTCCACTCAATGACAAATGACTGATTCCATAGATCAGAAATCATCTTCAAAAGAGCAGTTTTTCCTACACCTGTTTCTCCTTGAATTATCACTGGCATTCTGCATTTCAAGCGTTCATGAATGCTCAGCATCTTTATCGTGTAATCCATGGTTAGAACATAATGAGAGCTGTCAATTAGTTTAAGATGTCCATTTTCAAGGCCAACACCCACTGCACGGGACAGACATAGATCCAGATGCTGTCTCGAATGTAGATCCCTGAAATAAGACATCCACTGTGTAATTTAGGACATGCATTAATTTGAAATAAACATGCATGAGATGTGACAGTGAAAGGGGCACATGCAAATTTCTTTAAAATCCATATTGATTTTAGTATAAAATAAGGGGGGGGGGGGGGGGGGTGGTCTCTGATTCGCACTTTTCATGATTAAAAAAATGGTTGCATGGTGAAAAAAAGTAAACGGAAACAATTTGCCTCATCGGGGGATACAAGAGCAACGATTGATTGTGATACTATATTTTCTGTTTGAGTGATGGAATTGTTCACAAGCAAAATGATGTGTATGCAAAAGATGTTGGATGTAATAATAAAGTTTAGTGGATGAGCCACCTGGTTAGAATTAGGAACCGTGTAGTTTCGTACATGGTCCTTCGAACCGCGGGATACAGAGTTGAAAACTAACCAGTGGATATGTCTGACGTCCAAAAGAAATGGATTTGCACTGGACATCGAGCTGCAAGTACTTGAATTATCGCGCAGGTACATGTTACTTTACAGGATTCAGAATAGAACTACTCAAAATTAAGCAGCCGCTACAGGCGCTTAAAGACAAACAAGAGGTACTTTGGAGTTTGATGCAGAGATACTGGACTCGGTTGCACTAGCCGAGGAAGATGCAAGTGGAGAAATTGAAGGAGCGGATATAGTTAGAGAAAAGTTAGAGGTAGCAGTGATTGACATAGAAATGGCACTTCAAAGGGAAAAGCATTCTAATTCGACTATGCTAGAGAGGGAATCCGTATCTTTTCCTCTTCCGTTAATCAAGTGCGAACAGGTACACCACCATGCATAGACAACGGTTTCAGACGTATGGACCTTTTTGATGAAGTTTCTTGCCGAGAAATGTCAACATCTCCTTATTATATTCTATCTCATCGGTAAACTGTTGTGTAGTATGGGTGCAAAGTGAAACTCCCAAAACTGTCTCATAGGAAGTTCAATGGGGATCTTGCTTTGTGGACTACATTTTGGAACTCTTTTGAGTTAGCAATCAATAACAATCGGAACTTATCAGCAAACAACAAGTTCAATTATTTGAATTTCCTGTCAGAAGAGCAGCAGCTGCCATACACGCTTACTACAGTGAACTACTAAGAAGCTATTGCGATTTTAAAGAAATGGTTCAGAAATCATTGCCAGGCACATGAATATCTTGATGAACCTGGAAGGTGTTACATCACAACATCACCTAAGAAATCTGAGACGCCTCTACGACCAAGTAGAATCTCACATTAGGGGCTTGCATTCTCTGGGCATACCAACATCCTCGTAATGGTGGATTTCTGTCATCCATCTTCATGAACAAGCTACCACCAGAATATCGACTTGCTGTCACTAGAGATATTACTGACCAAGAGTGGGACCTTGACTTAGTGTTAAAGATTGTGGAGCGGGAGTGGGACGCTAGAGAGAGAGCTGCACTGAGTACAGAGTAAGGACCTTCTGACTGCTGAAATCATGTTATCAAATGACTCCATTCCAAATTGTATCTATTGTGATCAATCACATTAACTGACACAGTGCAGGGCTGTCACAGATGCTGAATAAAGTAAGCAGATGCTATTGAAATCAGGTTGCTGTTTTGTTCATCTGCGAAAAAGTCATCATGCAAAAAACTGTCTCTCATCCATGAGATGTTCTGGATGTCAAGGACGACACCACAGCAGTATTTGTACAGCATCATCACCCAAACCTTTGAAATCAGGCAATCTTCCAGCATCACCTTCAAGTTCAAACTCAACATGTCCAACCAACAAACCCGAGAATGATGTAGTGCAGGGTGCAAATGGAAGATCACCTACCACATTTTCAATGTATGTGAGTACACAAACACCTGGCTTACTGCAGACGCCGAAAACAAGTGACTTTAAACCAGTCAGTTCAGGTAAATATCAGATGCATCTTCAATGGAGGAATCCAACAATCATATGTCACTAACCTGAACCAGCTATGTCAACTTCTCAAACTTTCAACAATGTGCACTGAGACATTGCTGATCAAGATGTTTGGAATAGAAGGCAAAAGGATTCAGACCTGTGATGTAGTCAGTCTTCCCTACGAAAAATTCTTGGCATGACATGCCATGACATGTTCCAAATTCATGCGTGATATGTTTTTGCAAGTGTTCCATTTTTTCTAGAGCACTGTTGAACATGCTCATGTCATTACATTGCAGGCATATCACACTTCTAACTTGTACAGGTTGAAGAGTTTCTAAACAGCAATTCCCCGACGAGGCATGCGCGCTAATATGCTAAGGGGCGTGCCGCTTTATAACTTCTCGGGGGAACGCGTTTTAGAAACTCTTCAACCTGTACAAGTTAGAAGAGTGATATGCCTACAATTTAATGACATAAGCATGTTCAACAGTGCTCTAGAAAACCTGGAACACTTGCAAAAACATATCACGCATGAATTTGGAACATGAATTTGAACTGATTTGGAATTATCGCTGCTTATAGTTCCAATGAAATGTGAACCACTCTCGGAGCAGCCAGTCAATTGTGCAAGGGAACGATTCCATCATTCGGCTGACTTGGATCTTGCTGACAACAGCATTTATGGTGACACGCACGACATTAGTATTCGCAGATCAGTATTGGAGTGTAGTCACGGACAATGTGTTGCGTGGACTCGGACCCACTGCTATTGAAACAAATTAGGCTGGGTCTTGTCTGGGCCTGTACTTGGATATGATCTGGTAGAATCTGCAGTGAACCTTGCACCATCATTGTCCTTCATTTGGAAGTAGGCTCTCAAGGCAATGAAAATTGTTTGGAATCAATGCTCAAAACCGTCTGGGACTTAGAGACACTTGAATTAAGTGAGGCTGAAGCATCATTTTATGACCAGTTCATAGAATGCTGTTGATGGCAGATACTGCATTCGACTACCATGGGAGGCACCGGATTGTGTCCTACCAGATAACTATGAGCTTTGTCCTAAGCGTTTATTTGGTCTTTTACGTCAACTCAAATTACCAAATCTCTTCAAGGAATATGATGCTGTCATCAAAGACGAAATTAAAAAGGGCATTGTGGAATAAATAAACAACCCATTTGACAACGGAATCAAGACACACTACATACCTCATCATGCCATCATCAGGGCAGACAAGACCACAACCAAGCTGAGGATCGTGTATGACACATTAGCTAAGTCATTTCTGAATGAGAGTCTTTATGGAGGACCTGCATTTGAGCTGAACACGTTTGACATCATACTTCGGTTTCGTCTTCACGCTGTCGCCCTAATTGCAGACACTGAGCAGGCATTTTTTATGGTCCCTGTGGCTGGAGACAATCGAAATGTTCTTTGATTTCTGTGGCTTCATAACATCGACAGGGATATACCTCGGACAGTTGTCTTGCTTTATGCGTGAATTGTGTTTGGAGTTACATCAAGCCCATTTCTGCTAAATGTGAAACTGACATAGACAAGTACGGAAATGAAAATCCATCCTTTGTTACAAAGTTCCTCAGATCGATATATGTGGATGACATCACCTTCAGTTCAATCACTATGAAGGAATCGTATGAACTGTACCTCAAATCAAAGTATTAGCTGGCAGAAGGTTTCAACCTAAGAAATTTCGTGTCAAACTCTGCAGAACTACAACACTGTATCAATGACCAGAAGCAGTGTCATGTTGATTTTTCCTCATTCAAGAAGATTGCAGAAGAAGTTCGGTAGTATGCTCAGAATGCGCTAAACAACAGCCAGCAAGCTCTTCCTGGAGAACAGGAAGTACTTGACCCCTGTTGGAACACTTCCTCGGATGACCTCAGTTTTGATGTCAACTGCATTTATCTACTTGCACAAGGTCTTTGAACCTACTAAAAGGAAATTGCCAGTCTTGCTTCTAGAATTTTGGATCCATTGGGAGTGCTTTCTTCTATCACAATTCGGTTCAAAATGCTGCTCCAAGAAATTTGCAGAGCAAAGATCGGATGGGATGAGTGCATTTAAGATAGTCTGATGGTCAAGTGGGAGAGGCTCATTGCTGGTTTGCAATGATTCAGAACTCAATCCATATTTCTCACTATTATGGTATTGTTTCCAATATTGCAGTCTGCAAGGTTTCTGTGATTCATCTCAGGGAGCTTATGCTGCAGTAGTTTATCTGAAAATAAAAACATCTGATGGAATTGCAGTTAAGTTCATTGCATCAAAATAAAAACATCTGATGGAATTGCAGTTAAGTTCATTGCATCAAAGGGACGGGTGGCTCTTCTTTCTGGACAGACCATCCCCAGACTCGAGTTGTTAGCAGCACTCCTCTGCAAGTTGTTGAAAAATGTCTTGCAGGCACTAGAAGTGGAATTGGAATTGTAAAAACCATCGTGCTACACAGATTCTAAGATTGTCTTGTACTGGATCAAAGGACATACAAAGGAATGGAACTAGTTTGTACAAAATCAAGTAATGGAGATAAGGAAATTGCTGCCTGTTGAATGTTGGAATCATTGTCCTGGAGCTGAGAATCCAGCGGATTTCCCATCATGTGGAGCAGATGTGAGTGAGTTGGTTTCCTAATTCAGTGTGGATGAATGGTGAGTGAGACTGACAACATTAGAACACATGACACTATGGAAAGAACCAATACCAGAGAAGTGCTTAAGTGAGATGAAGGTCATTGCCAGAGAATCAATGCGCGTAACACAGAACTTTGTGGTGAGTAGAAGCGTACCATGGATGATTTTAGTACACTGAAGTGGTTGTTGAGATTCACAGCATATATACTGAAATTCATTCAAGTCCTAAAGGCTAGAATCAGGAAGGCAGACATGCCCACATCTTTATCCATCACAGCAGATGACATTGCTGTGGCAGAATTGTACTGGATTAAATTGAGGCAATGTGGGATGGTGAATAGTCATAACTTTGGGACATGGAAGCCCAGTTTGGAATGTTTCTAGGTAGCTCTGGAATATGGAGATGTGGAGGACAGTTGGCTCATGCGGATATTGCGCAGTCTTCCCAGAATCCAGTTCTGCTGGATGTACATCATCACTTTACCTATCTTGTCATCAAGGATTGCCATGCAAGAGTCTTGCACAACAGTTACAATCACGATATTGGAACATTGAGGGTAGGAGCTTTACAAGGAAAATCATGCATCAGTGTGTCCTCTGTAAGAGGTTTGAAGGTAAACCCTATCATGTTCCTGTACCTCCACCACTGTCAGACCATGCGTACCCTTCGCATACATTGGAGTAGATTAATCTAGTCCTCTATATCTCAAGATTACTGGATGCAAGACATGGATTTGTCTTTATACATGTTACTCAACACAGGCTGTGCATTTAGGACTGGTACCGAACATGACTGCTGATGCATTTGTAAGATGCTTTAAATGATTTGCAGCACGTCGAGGGACTCCAGCCAGATTATCTCCGACAACAGTAAGAAATTTGAGTCAGCTAGCAAGATAATTGCAAACATGTTGAGTGAACTGAGTGTTAAGACATACTTCAGTGAGGTTCATGTATCATGGAAGTTCAACTTAGAACAGGCCCCCTGGTCAGGAGGTATTTTTGAAAGAATGATTCAGCCAATGAAGTGATGCCTCAAGAAGGCTATTGGCAATACCAAACTTTCCTACAATGAATTACTGACCATTGTGACCAAAGTTGAAACAATTTTAAACTTACAACCCTTATCCTTTGTGTCATCTGAGGACCTTGAGGAACCTGTCACACCAATACACCTGCTAGTGAGCCGAAGACTTTTGAGTCTACCCGATTTATCCACTCATGACGAGGATCCCACTTTTAGTGCTACATCTACATGTACTTCCACTGATTTTACGCAACATATGAGCACTGGAAAACTGAATACTTGTTAGAGTTGAGAAACTCAGCATGATTAAGGCAAGGCTTTTTCGGCAATAATTGAATTCAATTGTTTTAATGAACCGCTTGACTTCTAATACCTACTATTCCTCACAAGTACATGTAGCTGTTTTGACAGCCATCATTTCAAAGACGATAGTGAACTGTTTTATGGTTTTTTTCATTACAGGATGCAGCTACAACGTGCGCACGCGAGTGTATTGTATCTGGTTGTATTGTTGTATGCATTTGCCAGACCAGTAAACAAGTACCTTAACCAGCATCTATTTGCTGACTGGGTTTAGCGAATCCACTAACGCGGATAAGATCAAAACCTGAACATTGGACCCGGTACTCGGGGTTCTAACTGTTATTTTTTGCCAGTATGCTTCAAAGTAGTTATATCTTCCAACCCCAACCCCAAGACGGATTCTACGCAGTTCAGTGAGTGGATCCGATTAATAGAATACCCAGAAACCCATTGGCATACCCTCCAGCAAAGCCTATATATGTTTACCTTAAGGTCCTATATGGCCACCTCGACAGCTGCAGGTGTCACTTGATTTCGAAAAATTGTGGTAGTGATATGCTGCCAAACAACAAAAGAATCAATAGTTCAACACCACCTAAAACTGAACTAGTCCATAAAGAATGCTATTTTCCACATGCTTATCTACAGCTATGTGTATTGTTCAAACACAGCAGCTGCCATTAGCAATTTGAAACCAAGCAACGTACGTGCGCGCCCCGTTAATTGCATAAAATAAAAAGCCTTGCCTTAATCTACCTGAGAACAGTCATCACTACATGAAGGGTTCAAAACATCCATCTGCAATCAACGTTGGTGATATTTCAAGATGCCAATCATCCTAGGGCATTCTGGAAAATGGCAAAGATAGTGGATCCTATCAGTGGACGTGATGGAGTTACTAGGGGGGCAAGGGTTCTTGTGCAAGCAGGAAGAGGTTTCAGTGTACTGAATCGCCCTATTCAACTGCAATACCCTCTAGAAGTCAACAGATTCACTTGAACACCGAAGCCAATGAGAGCTAAAACAGTGGCAGCAAAAAGAGCTTGACGTTGTATTCGAGATTACATAGCTGAATTGAACACTCAACAGAACTAGTTGCTCTAAACAACGGGGGAAGGGGGGGGGGGGGGTTGGAATTATTATGTAATGATGAATTAGGAACCGCATAGTTCCGTACAGAAGACTTGGAAATAAGAAAGAAACTAGAGAAGGAATGGGGAATGCATGAGCATGATTGAAATGGAATAAAAGTACTATGAGGACCAGAAGACAGAAAGATGTTTTGTTCTAAGGGAATAGACCCTGTGTAGTATGATGAAGCCCCAGAGGATGGGGGAGAGAAAGTAGCAATACCATGGGGAGAGACTATGGAATTGATGAGTAGTCATTCCCTCAGCAGTATCCAGTGGAGGAACAGGTAAGCAACATAGATGTAACACTAGTTCACAGCATTGGTATGGAGAAGCAATGTGGTAAAGTGGACTATAGGCATGGAGAGGCAGGGTGGTAAGGGGGACTATAGGTTGTAAAAGCTTGGCACATTGTCTGCAGTGAGCAGGTCAATTTTCTGCAGAGATGTCAGCACTGTGGTTACAGGATAGCTGCTTTGGCTTAAAGAGAGCTGGAGCTTTATGGGAGTAGCAAAAGGTCCACTGAGCACCAGGGGATGGCTCACAGACTGGAAGGTGGCTGGACATGTTGAAAAGCTTTAAGTGGTCCCTTCTTTCATGCTTTTGAGGTGGAGAAGTACTTAGCAGAATGCATGTACCCTCATTGAAAAAGTGAAGCAACAAAGACTGATGTTGGATGTTCAGTTTGCCAGAGAAAGCACTACTTAACTCCATACAGTTGACCAAATTTTTCGACTGCCTAATGAAAAGAAAAGGATGAAGACAGCTGTAGAGTGTGGCAAATGTCTCATGTGTTACCTAGGCAGGCAAAGTGACAGATAATGCTTAGGTATAGAAAGCTAGGAGTGTCTAGAGTTGGCTGAGTTTTAAAAATGATTTAATTGTATGCAAGATTCAAAGTATTAATCAATTTTAGGATTTACGAAAGCACTATGTATTTTCGAATACTGAAAAATGAATGTAGATAGAAATTTAGAAAAGGTGGGGTGTTATTTTCAAGAAAAAAAATCTTATTCCCCTGTGTCAAAGTTTTATCTCCTCATAACTCTAGTTCAAACAAAGATTGTAATACATAAGCTGATATGACATAGGTAAGTACTACAAAATTGATTAATACTTTGAATGTTGCATGCAATTAAATCATTTTCAAAACTCATCCAACTCTAGACATTCCTAGCTTTCTATACCTAAGCATTAGTCTGTCACTTTGCCTGCCTAGGTAACACATGAGACATTTGCCACACTCTACAGCTGTCTTCATCCTTTTCTTTTCATTAGGCAGTCGAAAAATTTGGTCAACTGTATGGAGTTAAGTAGTGCTTTCTCTGGCAAACTGAACATCCAACATCAGTCTTTGTTGCTTCACTTTTTCAATGAGGGTACATGCATTCTGCTAAGTACTTCTCCACCTCAAAAGCATGAAAGAAGGGACCACTTAAAGCTTTTCAATACAAGTAGGTGGCATTCTTGTCTGTAATCGTAAATTTGCCATTCATTAACTTGCATTAATCATGGATTTATAGGGAAGATTGGTCTATGGATGTACCATGTACACCTTAGCGCACAAGATTATGAGGAGTAAGCGGTCAAAGGAGCATTACTGATTAGCTTGGAAGATGAAAGAACTATGTGGCATCGTCTCTGCAGTAACGTAGGAACTGGGACCTTGGTCCCCGCAATCCTTATGTGCTTATATGTTCACACTACACAGCTTTGGTACTGCACGGTATGGAACCACTCATATGGCACGCCTATTGATTATTTGAGGTAAAAAAATGCAATCCTGTCACTAGCTACAATTACTGCCTGAAATCAACCACATGCCATTTTAATACTATGGAAACAAGCTACTAAGCATGCTTGCTTGCTCTCCTATCGCAATCTACCCCAATCGAGCCATGGTACAGTTTTGACAGTGTTTACATGTCAAATTTTAATTAAGCTAGCTGAACCATGCTGTCCTGTAGCTGTAGGGGAGGTACAATGGTGTGAGGGAGACACCTCCTCCCATGCAGCAAGAGGGTATGGGGAAGCGCTGTAAGCTCTTCCATTGGGGTCTGGGGCAGAGCCCCAGCCGTTTTGCAACTTTCGCATTTTTTGTGTCCCAAATAATTGCATAGTACCATATAGTACAACAGGAATTACTTGCTTTCAGACTTTTCTGTGGTTTCGCAAACCAAATACTCTGTCCCAGTCCATTTTATAATCGATCATTGTGAGGACTCTGTAGTGAATCAATACTAATTACATGAACATGTAGGTCAGCCCAACATCTCTAATATTATCTCACTTGTTACATGCTGCTATCGCTGGTATCTTCAAATCCAAACTTGGTTAACGTTAGTAACATACGTGCACCCTGCATGGATGTCGGCTGGATTATTAATTGATTGAATGGAACGACTAAATATGATTAACAGTATTCGCTGATGCAATCAACAAAGGTACTAGTGGAGGGGCAGAGTGCTGACATCACTGAACAAGCTGAAATCGTAAAGGGGAGTGGGGGCCAAGCCCCCTCCAGCCACCCCCCCCCCCCCCCCCCCCAGCTCTGCCACTGGTTCCTAAACCACTGCTCTGGAAAAGGTGAGAACAAGTGACAGCCAATGTTGGCATCCTAATTAAATGTGCGCCGGGTATTTCTTATCTTTCATCAATAACGTATAGGATGCTGATCATATGACATAGGACTACGTAGCAGAATGTGATTAATCTCATATTGCTTTCTTTGAAATGTGGTTCTAATGTGCATTGTTGTTTTCATCAAGGTCACAGCTTGCCCACTGAAAGGAAAAGTTGTTAATAGCCGTGATGATGTATGAATGGTGATGCAGTGGTCTGTGTTGAACTCGGGAAAAATACTTTTATAAGGATGTTTAGATTGCATACTTTTGAGTAAGCACCATGTGTAACTTAAGATTGTATACTGATTAATCTATGATTTAGTAAACTTACATGCGTGAAGGAAGTTTGACCCCTATGTTAATGAGTTTTTGCTTCATCTCGCTTTCAAGTTTGTCTGGGTCCGAAGTTATAAATCCAATACTTGATCCTTTATCCTTGAAGTCATAAATCAGCTGGGATATTGAATCGTAGTCCGTATGAAATGAAAACATGCATCTCACAAATTTACCTTATGTTGGACTTTTGATGACCAATTTCTTAGAATTTCTGGGTCAAACAGCGCATTAACTTCTTCTAACATACAGGACATGAGTGTAGAACCCAGCTTTGTTGTATTAGTGTAGCGATTTTCACTTTGTATAAATTCTCCACGACCTTGGTTGTAGTTAAATGATTCAAGACCATCTAGAAACTGACACCTAATGAACATGTACCTTAGCAAGGTATAGGTAGTGCATACATGTATGATGATGATTGTTATTCAAGCAAAGCATGCAAATAATATGAGCATACTTCACAAACAGCATTTGATCCATCTTTGCCTTTCGATTGGACAATCGCATGTACTTTTTAATCAGCTTTTCACAATCTTTGTTGGGTATGTCTGCATCATTACTGAACTTCACTTCCTCCTCTTTGAATGGGAACAATTAGTATCACATAACATTGCATACATCAATACCACTTTGAACTTACTCTCATCATATAATCTATCTATTCTGCCATCCTCATAAGCTTTCAAGTATTTGCAAACTAATTGCACCTCTTTTGTAACTGAAAGTGGAGTTTCATCTGTTACTAGGATAGGCTGTCCAGTCAATCCTAATATTGGAAAATCTTCCTCAAAGTGCTGCAGCATTATACACTCCTCATCAGAAAGGCATTTACAAGGAAGCTCAATGTAAAATGTCCAATTTAGCCACTGTTGAAGTGTAAATGATAGTCCGCTGTTAGGATCCTCTATATAACCAAGAATTAGTAGGTCAAACATGAACCAATTTATTATTTCCAGAAGATGTGCATAACGATCCTGTTCATTACATCCTGGATTTTGCAAGTGAATACGTCTTACAATAGTGATGTTAAAATGTACAGCACAATCCTTTTGACCCAAAGGTAATGAACGTAGTTTCTCAATAGCTTTGAGCACAGTAAACCCCTCGTTGATTGTGACAGTAACACTTGTAGGACAGCGGCACAGACATTCCTTGATATAGTGTGTTTTCCCATTACCTAACAAGTGGTTGATTTATATAATATAATATATTAATTACAGAACTCACCTGATTTGCCATACACTAAATGAATTTTTGGAAGAGACTGTGCGGCTAAAATTGCCTTACAATGCTGCTTGTCAATTGCCTGTAGGAAATGTATTATATTAGTTATGCATAAAAATGTACATGCAATATAATTAGAAGTGGATACATACATTTTGACATTGCAACCAGCTCTCTTTGTATCTAAAACCAATAATCAACTGCATCATTTAGAAGATACTTTATTTTTATGAGCTTAATTAATGATGGCATTGCAAGTGTTTCTACATATCTTAGTAAAGGATTCAGTAATACTATGGCTTTCATTGTTCTTAATCCTTAATTCTGTTCTAGTTTCACAATTACAGTTTGCATATAACTAATGGTGTGAATCAATAGTGAATAGTATGTGATGGCTGATTTGGTCCTATCCTGAAATGGTCCTAAGACCATTTCAGGCCGAGCCTGTTTTAGTCCGTAGGACCAAAACGAGCTGCCTGAAATGGTCCTAGGACCATTTCAGGATAGGACCAAATCAGCCATCACATACTATTCACTATTGATTCACACCATTAGTTATATGCAAACTGTAATTGTGAAACTAGAACAGAATTAAGGATTAAGAACAATGAAAGCCATAGTATTACTGAATCCTTCATCATTTACATTTGTAATTCACATATAAATGAAATATTTTTAATTAATGTAAAAAGGGCCCAACTGCAAGGACTAGTAACCGTACCACTTACTATAGTGTGGCTACAGCCCTGATCTTTCATGATAGAACGTTCTGTTTCCAAAAGGTGAACACATGAAGACTTTGAAGAGTGAAGCTCACTCTGCTGAACTAAAAACTATTGCATGATAAAGAGATGAGTGTTATACATAGAAATAATTCATATGAATACACATAGTATGCAAATGATTTCCATGCCTCAATAGCATCACTTGCTACCCCAAATTGACACCCTGTTATGTGCATGTAGATAATTAGACATTTGGGAATCATTGCATATGAACTACACTTCTTATGATGCAGTAAGAATGAAACATATTTTATTACTTTAGTAAAGATTCATCTACTTCTACACAATGAGTGATAGGCCACTATTTAGTATGCTCATATAAAGCAACATTTCTAAAGATGTGGCACATATGAACTTTGTACCACTTCAAATGATGACTTTTAAGGTATTTTTGAAAACATAATACTTCCACTACCATTCATTTGTTTCTTTCCAAATTCATGAAACATATTGTCACATTCCTTATGTACTGTATATAGTATGATTTTGATTCATACATTAACTCCGTTGGCTGTATCTGAGGCCTGATAGGTCCCAGAAGTAAAACGTATAACTCAATCAACCAAAATATTTCTAATGCCAAATTTTAATCACTAGTAGGAAAATATTATGCAAACAAAGGGTGAATTTTGACAATACCATTACTAAACATTGGATGTCAAGTAGAAATGTAGGTGTGGCATGTATGTAAATTTATAAGATGGTTCACTGCTGCACTAAGATTGACACTAAGCCTCGCCTGAACCATCATTGTAATAGTACTGCATAAAGTCACCGTTTGTTCAGACACTATTTTCCTACTAGTGATTAAAATTTGGCATTAGAAATAGTTTAGGTGTTGGAATTAATCTAATTATCAATCAGAATGATTCAACTACAAAAATATTTGATATACATGAATTTTAGGACTGCAATAGAAGCATGGTGATCCAAGCTTTATAAACCATGAAACATCATGCATCATTAGCATGCAAATTAAAACCTTTAACCAAATTTACCTCTTGCATTTGATGTGATAATTTGTTCACTTCTACAATGATGGCCATAAATGAAAATTTTGCTGAGGAAACAAGGATGTTGTATAATTCATCTTTTTTTGTAGATTCCTGACAACGGAGCATTTGAAAAGGTTTCGGGATGCAGCCAAAAATTGCTAGAACTTTAAGACACAAGTCCTCTCTTTTGCATCCAGTATGAAGTGTAAATGAAGTTGTGCATGGATCCAACTTGATGCATGGAAGTACATGACCGTTTAAAATGGCTTGTAGAGGCAGATTGAGGCTTTGTAGTGGTGAATCCAAAGGTACAAAGCTGTCCTTCAGAACTTCCTATGCAGTACACATAGAAAAACATTTTGGTATGTTGCACATGCTATCCATCCATGCATGGTCACTAACCTTTACTTTGCTGGACATTTTAGCAAAATCTTCTGAACAATTACGAAGCAGAAAACCAATCTCATTTACTATAACAGCCTCTTCTAATTGCTGAACTAGCATTAAGTGTATTCTAGAAAGCTTAGGGATTCGAAAAAAGCATAACCAAATGTTTTGATTATAAAAAAAAGTTAGTTCTTTGTTCCATGTGACAAGTTCTCTTTCAACCTCTCCAACCTGAAAGTAAATGAATTAATTAATAGATGACAAGATTTCGTATTAACTATACCTGAATGTCAAGTGCATCCCTATCACACGTTACTTGTATTTGTTGAGAACCTGGAGCAAACTGTGCATTGCCCCGGTTTTGCAGTTCCTTATAATGGCAAAGTAGTTTATTTGCGCACTGCATTTGAGGTATAATGATAGGGTGTCACATGAGTTTGATGTCACCCTTGCAGCAAAATCATGCAAAATGTAATTATGGATAAAATGTAATATTGGGAAATGCTTTATTACCTCATTTGAGTAGATAAAATCTTTAATCTTTTGCTTTTCCTCCAATTCAACATCTACCATGAATCCAAGTTTATTAACAAACTCACACAGTCCTTCTATTGACCATTCCTTAGCATGAGTAGTAGTGTCACAGGTTAGTGTTAATTCTATTGTAGCCACCATCTCATTTGTGGTTGTGAATTTAAATTTGTAGTTTCCATTCTCCAAAATGGCATTTAAAACTGTTAAAATGTTTTGATCATTTTCATCCTGGTAAGAGAGAATATTATTGCATATATCAACAGATACAACAAAACTATACCTCTACTCTTGAGAACCAAAGCTGGATGAGTGTGATGTTTTCATTCACTGTTTGGAGTTGCTTCAATCCATTTGTGGCATCCAACTGTACAACATTGCTCATGAAAGTTTCATAATCTTGATCAGTGTTCAAAAATGGTAGAATAACTCTGTAAGCAGCATAAAGGTGGTTCAATACTGCGTCATCATACTCTTCGTGCTGTAGTTGAGCTGTTAGCATTTCATACTTTTGTTGAAATAATTCCATACCTTTTGGGCCATAGAACTTTCTATCCATGACAAATTGGTAAAATGGAGCACTGTCAGCTACTGATTCAAACAGTCTAATGGTGTTTTGTAGTTCAGCAAAAGAGCAGTGTAAAAGAGATTCAATATGTTTTAGCATTTTTACAGCTTCACATGGCTGAATGGTGAGTTTTTCCTGTTGCATACTTTCAGATTCATCTATTGCTTTTAGGAAGTTGGAATCTTGACAATGCTTCAATCCATACTGATCAAAAACCTTTTTCATTACTTGCAACTGGAGAGGTAAATGACTAATCAATGCCATACTTCTAATACCAGATAAACCTTCTGAACTACATTGATGAAGCTTTGAAAAATGCATAAGAAAATCCAATTCTGAATCAGAGATAGATGCCTCCTTTTCTAATGGGAGTTCAGAGTATTGAACTTTTCCAACACACAAATCAATTAAGGCTTTTGTAGTTGATGATAGCACTCTTTTGAACACATCAGCTGTTATTTCCTCAATTGTCCTAGGTGGTTGGATTTCTTTTCGTAGAAATAAATCATAATAGTGCTTATGAATTTCACATGGATGGTCAAAGAAGAATACTGCAGTTTTTAAACATTCTGAAATTCGTTGTATAAATTCATCTACTTCGTTTTTCAACACTTCCAGTCGTCTGAGTGTGAGGTCATCTTTAGGTTGAATGCAGCTTAGTTTTACAGGTCTACCACATTTATCCTTTTCTAATGCTCTATACTCTGATTTTGATGGAAGAGAAAGATTATTTGTTATTGTATTTGGAACTGAAACATGATAGTGCTCAAGAAGGTGATGCAACATTAGAGAGACATTGTTGCTTTCATTGTAAAGAAGAATATTGTCTTCTATTGCTTGCAATAATTCATCAAATCTGCTTTTCATATCACTGATTTCAAAGTCCAATGAATTGGCACACACTGCATCATTTATTTGCTTAAGCAGTTTTGATGCTGAGCTAATTTTAGTTATATCCTTTAATGTATAATCTCCTTTGGAAAACTGCATTCTTAAACTTCGGAAAGAATCCTGTAACATTTGGATCCAATCAAAATACAGCTTAACATCAGCAGAGCTCTCAACATCAAAAATTCTTTGTGGTGAAGGTGCAACATGATGAACGTAAGATGTGTAAATTCGTACAAATAATAAAATTGTGTTGCCAAACTGATCAATTAAATCGAAGTTTTCAACAGTGGAAGGCAATTTTGCGCAACTCTGGGAAATAATGAACCACCAAGTCCTCTGTCTGTTATTCATGTCATATGTCCATCTCATATCAGAACTCAAGTTATTTATAATAACAACTTGAATGTCATCTTTATGCAAATTTTTTAGTTCAGCAGCTTCAGGGATAATTATCTGGTGAATAAAAAACTATTAATAATTTAGCACTTTCGAACCTAAAATGAAACATTTTATTTTACTGCTAGATCTAAATTATATCATGATGCTTTACTTCATGGATTACATGCATCTGAACAGTATGTAAATGCATGGGACTATCTCGGTACAATAGCCAGTTTCTTAAGTCAAGCGACAAGTGGAATAGAAAAGTTAAGCATGGGTGAAAGAGAAATGGTGTGTGGAAGCTAGCATGATGTTACATAATTGCGTTACTACATTTGTATCATACTAAGCATGAGGACTAGTGTAGCCATAAATACATGAGTACCCTACCAAATAAATGGTGTGTTCCAGAAAAGGAGCTTTTGTTGACAGACATTTGGAAAAGGGCCACTCAATGCCCCACACAGCGTCCGCACCACAGGTGTGCACTCATTCGCATGTTGCAAGTTTTGAGTGAGTCACGTTGGCTATAAAATATAATTATCCTTCTGACCCTCGCTAGATACTGGTACTGCGTGATTTAATGGTAGTGCACTAGGTATTCAAATAATGCTCGAGTGAGCATGAGTCATTTGCCTGCATCAGACGTACACTTGCTCTATTAAGTTTCTATAACCTTCTAAGTTTAGGAAAGGTCAGTTTAGGACACCATGGCTACCATTCAGACTTTTATTGAAAACCAGTTCCAGTGGTGAAAAAAGTTTAGAACCCCTAATTCTGAAACAGCCTGTTGTAATGATTTGTTTTGAACCTTAATTTTGCTAAATGTTGGACCAAAATGAGGAAAAAAAAAAAGAACAATGAGTGAAATATGAACAAGTAAACTATAGTAATACATAATATTGAAACCTATGCTAGAAGGTTCCATATAGGTTTTGTGTCGTATCATGAATGTCAGTAAACAACCTGAACCGCATATAACTCGCGTAACTAGAAGTGGATAGTTCTTTGTTGCTACTGAACCAGAATGGAAAGACGATAATTTTCATGTTTTGCTCAATTTGCCAGATTACTTGCTTTAAGAGAATAAAAAAGCTCATACTGTTCACATTCTTAGATGCATTTTTTCTCCATAGCTATCTTCTTTCTTTCTGTTGTGTTTCTCGTTAGAAAGTACTCAGGATGTCCAAAGAATATAATATTGCAGGGAAATCACAGCGATACAAAGTAATACAGCCTATGTCAAACTATAGTAGAGCACAAAGAGAATGCACACTGATGTCTATTCCATTCTAATCCTCAATCATACACACAGTGAAATGCTTAAATAGCCAATAGAAAGTTCTAGAACATGCATGCCCAACACATGTATAATTAACACCTAAAAGCAAGCCAGGTCATGCCAAAGCATGCTCCTTAACACTTTCTTTCTTATATCTTTCTTGGTGAGTATGACTCAAGATAGGAACAGTTTTAAAGAGCACCAATTATACCAATGGCTGTATAATTTCCTGAACATCTGCACGTATAAATGAAGCATGAAACTGATATAGGTAATATGCAGTGCTATCCCATGGCAATCTTTCATGTATAATTAGAATTGTCTACCATACATTCATCAGGTTTGTGCAAGCCACCAGCTTTGATTACTGTAATTTTCAAATGATTCCATGCAGGGGAACAAAAGAGGTGAAGTGAATGATGAGAGGAATGTCACAAAGTTGATACTACAAATTAGAGTCTCCTTAATTGAATTTGGTAAAACCATTACCTCTGGTACAATGAGGATCCTGAACAAAAGCGAGTGAGTTAACATAAATTACATTTTTTAAACACAGTACCCCAAGGAAAATGTATATCAATAAATGATGAGGACTGAATGTGGAACAATGTAGTTTGAGTAAGTATCAGGGAGCTGGGCTGGGTCTCATTGTACTTTTCATAGGTATCTTCACAATATCGATTGAGTTCAGCTTTAACCATTCTTTACTTAACATTAAACTATTAAATATTTATTTAAATTTTTACTATATTAATATTATTTATTAACTTCATATCTTGGGCTCAGACGCTAAAACATCACAACTGCTCTGAACTAGGGTCTGATAGTAGCAGTGATGTAATTCATCTCCAGCTGTGCCTTATTTGAATTAAGGGCCGAGACTAGAAACACGAGGGCAGTGATCCATTTGCATGGTTTTCACTTAAAGCATATACAAATGACAGCAACAGGGTCCTATGACTATGGAACCACTTTGAAACTCTTGACTTGATACCATTTGACTAAAATATAAATTGTTAATGATAGCTGAAAACACCGTTTTCATTTGCCAATGGCCATTAGATGAACCAATATTTTTTGTTTCATAATTAGTATGATGTAATGTCATAACCTTGGTATTCCCATGATTTTAACATGCTACAAACTAGGTAGCTCTCAAAAATAATGTGACAATAAGAATATAGCACTATCTACTATTCCCTGGACCTGCTGCATCCAAGCACTATCCCTGCCCAAGCGCAATCACCTTTATGAAAAGGTGTCAAAGGTCTGGGTCCTTCGTCATCATAGAGCTTTGGTTTCTTTTGCCCCTGCTGTAGGTCCAAATGCATGCATTCAGGGTCAATCCAAAGTCCTGGGCTTATATTGAGTGACTGTACTGGAAGTGAGGTGTGCAGTGGTCTGTCATAATATCATTGACTCTTGTGTTCCTCACTTCCAACAGACATAAGCATATGTAAGGATCCTGCCTATCCCTTTTGGACTTGTTCAACATGCTTATAGATTGAGGGTAGTATGAACTAGTATTGACATCCCATTGAGCAGCAAACCAATTTCAAAAGTACTAGGCCATTGCCACTTTGCACTGACTTTTGTATCCTGTTGTCTAGCAGACTTTGTATGTGTTATCACCATACTGCTGGAAGTGTTCAGTCTGCAGAACTCAATGAACCTAAAGTTATAGTCCACAAACAGTAGGTAATTGGCATAGCCACCATGTCCCAACATCCTTCAGGGATCTGTCCTTGTACCATTGGTTCCTCTGATTTAAATCCTGGTAATTATGACATATATCACACTTTTACATCATGACTGGAATCTCCTTTTTCATGCTGAGCCACAACATAAACTTGTCTGAGTGCACTTAGTGATACACATGTGACCCTTGCAAGATGTCATATCACAGGCATAGTGGTATGAAGAGCCTTTCTTGAATTCCATCTGCTACAGACGGTTCAAGTTCATCCCAAACTTTCCAGTATGGCTGCACTTCTCTAGAATCCAGGACTGGACATCTGGTGAACCAATAATGATCATCTTCTTCAGGATACGCAAGGTACTGTCATTCTTCATTCCAACCCTTATCATTTGAGATGTTGTTGACAACCAGATTAATAGGACAAGTTAACTCTTCCTCCATCCAATCTGAGCTATTATATGGTATATGCACTCTTGAGCAAAACAATATCGTACTTGTGGAGACAAGGAAATATTATATTTGCTATAAGCAACAGGTCATTCTTCCTTCAACCTGTCCCTTATGCTACAGTTGATTTCTTGATGAACAGATTAGTGGTGTCACTTCTGGATCCACTTTATGTGGTGCATAAGCATCTAAATCCCTCCAATATCTTGCTATACTGACTAAGGGTGCTTCGACAGCCATTTCTCATTATCACCTTGATCATTTGAGATCTTAGGATTCCAATTTGGACTCTGATTGGTCTTTACAATTTTGCATCGCAAAATAACATCATACTTCTGGATACTTTTCCACGTACAAATCCAATGGGTGGCCCTTTAGTTAGGTGTGTCCCCAGGTCAGTTTAGCTGATGTGCCTAACCTTTGCAGTGCTTGTGGATGTTAGGAGTTTTACTCATCTATTTGAATATGTTCCACAGCAATACTTTCACTTGTGATCCTGTGTCAAAATTGAACTTGATGACACACACATTGTAGCTGACCACCACATCATTCACATTGATAGTCACAACCATGTACAACTACTTGCAGTCGCTTGTCTCCCATCTTTAATTATTGTCCAGATCTACAGAGTCTAGCAAAATGGTTCATTGTATGGCATTTATGGCATCTCCTTCCTCCTTGCCATCCCTGTCACGTAAAAGGCCACAGTTCCAGCAACCAACTTTTACCCATGTGTCATGCTTAGGATGTGATGAATCAAAATCAATTACTGTAGGTCCATGACCAACTCAGTACAATAGCCAATTCTTTAGTTAAATAACGAGTGAATAAGAAATGTTAAGCATGGGTGAAAGAGAAGTGGTATGTGAAAAGAGCAAATGAGCTTGCATGATGTCATATAGTTACGCTACTGCTTCTGCATCATACGTGGCGCGAGCACTAGTATAGCCTATAAACACACGAGTACCCTTACAAGTAAGCAGCATTTCAGACAAGGAGTAAGGGAAGCAGCTCTTGTTGGCAGATATTTAGAAAAGGGTCGTTCAACACCAACCCATGTCACAGATGTACGCACGTTGTTCTTCCAACCCTCACTAGATACTGGTACTTTTTGATTTACCAGCATTGTATTAAATATTGGTACGACGGATATGACTGAAGGTTGAAAATAACGCCCGAGTGAGCCGCGAGTCAAATGTGTGCATCGTATACGTACACACACTATTATACCAGTATTTGTATAGCCTTCTAGGTTTAGCAAAGACCTGTGTAGGGCACATCATGGCTACCATTTAGATTTTTACCATAGAACGAGTTCCAGTGGTGAAAAAAGTTTAGGACCTATAAGTCCGAAATGTCCCATGGGAACAAATTTTGCTAATTCTTGGACCAAAACAAGGTGAAAACATTTCTTTCTGGAGCTATTGAATTTCGACTTTGAAAAAAGTCTAATCGATTTTTCATGTTTATAGGAACTTGCAAATCAGTTATTAGAAACAAAATCGATTTTGACAATTGATGCACTATTAATTTTCGAACGATTACCCAAGTTTTCCAAGTGTTCCAATTTTTGATACTGCTACATTAAATGACAGTTCCTCAAGCCTATACATGTACAGTTATCAGCTGCTTATGCCAACTTTAAATTAACACATACCCAGCCCCTACAGTTATAATCCATTGTACTAACAGCATGCCCGCCAATAATTCGACAAGTATTGAGCAGAACAATCTAGAAACCTCATTGGAACAGCACTCCATGCTTATGACAAAGTTGCCAATCACATGTCATGGAAAAGGGTTTATTTAAGTATTTGGATGCCTGTCACCTGGGTCAGCCTGCGAACTAATAGAACACTTAGCTGGTGCAAAAAAAGTACAAATGCAAATGTACTATATTGCAGACAGCGTGGGGTATACTAAACATATTTAAATTGCCATGCATGCACGTGCACCATATACTTTCAGGGAGGGCAGTGTTGATTAAACTGATGGTTACCTTTAGCCGGTTCCCTGTTAATTACATCAACAAAGTTTCACTTTTAAAAAGAACCGATTAGCAAGCCTTTGCAAGACAGGTGAGAAAAGCGAAAGGCATATAAAAAGAGGTAATTGATTTCCTACTGATTTTTGCATACGTATGTTGACAGTCGCAACAACAAAAAAAAGAGAATCAGTTATATTTCATCTAATGATATTTCTGAAATCAGTAATCTGCACTACTACTGGATGCAAAGCCAACTGAATAGGTAATCGCAAATTATCGAATAACATACTAAACCTCAAAACTGGTTAAACACCCTAGACCCTAGCCATCTCAGACATTTCCACTGAATTTGCACTCTCTTCGCTCGTGGACTGTGATTGCTTCGTACTGCCTGCGACAAATGCTAATGGCTTCGTCTAGAGTGAGGTCACGTAATAGACATTGTTACACTCTTTAGCTTTCTGAGTTTTTTCTGCATACAATCCTATCACAGACATGGCCATCCTAGAGTATACTGTATACTGCGTGCTTGAAATTGCAATAAGTTTTAGAAAATTGCAGTAACAAACTGATCAATGATTTCCTTGGCTGCCTGTGTCTGGGTGTTGAATTTGTATTTCTCTGCTGTTACATCGTGTTTTGTGTTTTGGTTTGCAGTAGTTTTCAAACATTTCAAAAATAACTCACTCCTCTGCATTTAGGGCAAAGTCTGACATATGCTGTACAGAAATACACTTTATTGTCCTGTTTCAGACTAATCAGCTTAGCTGAATGAATAGTTCTATTATATACCACCAAAAAAGCCATTTCTCTGCTACCAAGGTCCATTGTAGAGCAATCCATCTCATTTGGTGGTTGAAACACTCCATTGAAGTGTTCCATTCCATGCATATATCGGATAGCATGTGCTATTTTCTATACATTAGTAGACACCACCAACTGCACAATGCTCCAAAATTAGAACAGCTGAAAAACTATACATATAAAATCACACATGACAATAGACTAATGCCCTAATCTCACATGATCCAATCATATGTAACACTAGCACATAAACATTAGTTTGAAAGATGCATGTATATTTTGATTGAGCGGCATTCAGAGGTCATCAAGTTAAGGAGCAAGGCTTGCTAAAAAGGAGAACTCTTAGTTTAATAAAGTGTGTCAAAGAACCATAGCAAAAGCAAAAGTGCATGGCATGAAGAAGGCCAATTAGGTCCTGAGGCCAATGAAATGGACTTGTCAGCAGCACAACTGATGCCAATAAGTCTAAAAATCCAAGGGTGCTACATTACAAAGACAACACCGAGTCTACATTTTGGCAGCTGAACATGAACAACAAAAAATTCAACACTCCTATTTTGAACCAATTGTTATCAACCTTACTTTATGAACCACACATCATACATCATAAAAAATACTTCTTCAAGTGAGATGTTTGATTTATTTACTTGCCCATTCAAAAAGTACGAATAAATACTAAGCACATACACCATTCATCAACATTAATAATACTCTTACCTTAATAATTCATCTATTTCAAACTTTATACTAGTAGAAACAAACATACCTGTTTCAATACATCAGTAATCAATGAATGAAACCACACATGAGATTCCATATGATCCTACATCAAGAGATAAAGAATTCCTTATTATTATTCTAATTAAACTATTATTTGCTTACCATCAAAGTTTGATAAACCTTGCCTCTACACCCATTATGTATAATGTAATTTCGCATAAATGTTTTAAATTCCATTATAACTGCTTTGTCAGCATCAGCAGTTTTTTCTTGTTCCAAGAACAGTGTAGGAACTTTCAACATCAATAAATCTTGAGTAAATTGGCATTCTCTTCTGGAATTTCTGTATAACTCTCCCACTTGTTTAATAAAGTCCAACAAAAATTTTTGCTGGCAGGCAGTACAGGCATTCCTAGCAAAAAATAATAATAACTATGCATCAACATTCAAATATAACCAACCTGCTTGTGGCAACAATGAATAAATCATTCCATTCTTTGGTATAAACGACCATGGTAGGAGGAAGTTGTAATTTTCTCAGATGTTGCACTAAAAACTGCCCCCACAATTGCATACGTAAAGTCTGGTGATTACTCTTTTGGTAATTACAAACCTCTGAAGTCAATACTTTTGCATTTTCATATATCTTGCTCATGAGGCTGACAAACTGACTACGTGGTAAACACGAAGTCATATAGGTGATCTGAAGGTTATGTAAAGAAAGCAAACTACTTTAACGTACATGTGCATCATCCCATATATTAAATACATGTATGCTCTAGTACCACTAACTGTATCCATACAGGATGTTTCTCAATCAAGAATGATTGTTTATAAATTAGCCACAAGCAGTTAATTTTAATTGTTGTTAAAAGTCTAACAGCAAAATATGACATGCTGGTGAAATAAAATTTATTTAATGGTAAATTGATATTGAAAAAGTCTCAAGACCCTATTCATTTCAGTTAAATATTATACATGTTAATAAATATAGGGTGGGTGGCTCATTAAAAGTGGCAAACCGTATTTCATTAACTACTTCCATTTAAAAGTTATTCAAAATTGAAATCTTGATGTTTTGATTTTCACAGTGTACTTGATTTAGGGACCACTGTATCTTGATTTAGTGGTTTGAATTTATTAATAAATTCAGCTAAGTTGATATTATTAAAACGTTGGAGCTTTGTATTCATCTACAATGTTAATTTAGGGTTAAATTAGTAATTCGTTTATGTTAATTTTAATTTTAGTTAATTAATTACTGGATTAATCTTAAGTTTGTTTATAGCAACATTTAAGCCTGCATTATTAGAGCAGGTAGCAACAATTGTAAGCTAATCAACTCTTGGTGGTTTATTTATAAACAATTTTCCTTGATTGAAAAACACCCAATATTTTCTGTATGGAGTCAATAATACCATACCACTGAACCAAAAAATTCATTCTGGTTGTGGAACAGTGTTTATATTATGCAAGAAAGCTAGGCACCTGAGATGAAATGCTTTCTCAAAGATAGATTTCAACCTTCCTCTCGTGCTATGCACTATTATCTCTAGAACACATCTAAACATCTAAGTTCAATAATATCCTATTGTAAATATGTATATTGCATTCTAGAGTTTAGGGCATGATTTTAATATTCTATATGTATATTAAAATGTGATCATTACATTGGTACTAACGATGCATTTCAAATGATTACAGGAATAGTTTGATAAAAACCTTTATAATGCAGAGGAACATTTGCATTACAATTTAGTTCATGATGTCAATTGTGTAGTGAAAATGAGTACCTGACACCCTAGATGATTGAAAATAGCCTAATACTATAATATAATAAATTTAAGAATGCAATGCCATTTCTAAAAAGCAATCTCACAAATACATAATTATATAATTATTATAATTATATATATAAATTATATATATATTATATAAATTTCTAAGCCTAGATGAGAAAATTTACAGAACAAGTTTAGAGCAGTACTGATTGGCTGAAGACATTTTACAAAAACTGAAAGAATTTCAACTGCAGCCATACCTATTGTTCATAAGTTTAATTTAGTCCTGATGGAAAGTTCAAGAAGTATTCTTGTAAAACTGAATTAATCATCGTATTATCATACATGTACATGTAGGAACACAATTAGAAAGTGGTCTTTTATTCTCTTACAGGAATGACGAGATGAGTAGTACAATTTTTATACTTAAAACAATGCAATATGTATGCTATTGGACAATTATACTGCAAGTCTGGTCTGAATTGCTGGATTCTTTATAGCACATGTTGTAATTAAGCTACCAATTTATGGCCATTTGCCCACACAACATGTATGTTTATGTAAGACAAACACCATATGCAGAAGTGCTCAAAAGGTAATTAAGCAAGTAATTGACATCTACATATTTTCTTACCTCATTGATGAGTTTAGGAGTATAAGTATTGGCAGGAAAACTGCTAGGATCACTCAGTAAGGACAGCAATATTATGCCAGTGCTGGATTGCAGATCAATTTGTTTTAAAAAGCACGACATAATCATCCAATCATAATCTGGTTGTGGGCTTTCCAAAATTGGTATGACTGCTCCATGCTGCATTCTTGTTAACACATGTTTTCTATAGTTAATCCAATCAATGCACTATGAAAAAAATTGCAATTAAAACCAGGGAACAAAAACCACAAAAAATGTCAGTGATACCTCTTTCACAGCTTGTGGCGATGTTCTTTTGTGTTCAGCTAGAACTTTAAGGAATTGAGATTTGTCATATGAGCACCACAGTGATAGATGTGAAATATGAAGACGTTCTACAATGTCTGCAGCAAAATGCTCAGGGACACCACCAGTACATTCTATCACGATGCAAGCATAATCTCTGTAATTGATTAAGACAAAAGGAAATCAAATATGTAAGGAAAATGTATACAATTGAAGAACTGTTACATCATACTTTAGAAATGAAAATGGGGCCTTTCCAGGACAAGATAATGAAATAATGCAATCAATAGGCATCATGGTATCCAGTGGTAGGTTGAGGAGTTTGAACAAAGTGAAGACTTTCTTCATGTCATTAATTGTTTGGTCTCTGAACTCATAAGTTGCAGCCTGCTGAATGTGACACTTGAATCACACATTTATAAGTAAGCTAAATACTCACGGTTGCCATGTATTTACTCCATGTTTCATCACAGTTCAGAGGCAGACATTTGGATTCCCAAATACATTTTAATGCAACATTAACTACAAAAAGATTTGATCCATAAATTTTCAATAAATAAAATAGTAGCATGCTTTGCTCACCAAAAATTAATCTTGTGTACATGGGCTTCGGGTAAAAATCAACAAACTCACAGAAATGAAAACAGGCCTCTGACAGAAGTAATGACGCACTTCCATTAAATTTCCCATTTTGCAGTGTAACATGAGCGCTTGAGAATGCATGTACATGTAACATTAACAAAAGTGACTAAGCTTTAAGCATGGACTACTTACCATTCTAAAAAATTTGACAACATTGCGACTACATTTACTGGATTCATATCTCCAATACTACTTATGATTTTGGTCTGTAGCTGTGTCAATTCAGTTCGTTGAGATAGGTGATATCTAAATTTGGGGGGGGGGGGGGGGGGGATATTTGTTAGTTGCGAACAAAATTTAGTTTATAATTCATGAAAAGACATTCTAATACAAAGAATGCTCATACCATCGACACCCTTTATTAAATATTCCCACTTACACAAAACATGCCATGTTATTAATGGCACAAATCAAATGGCAGAATAATAATCAATGATAAAAAACTTACGAGTATATGTAATAGATGACTGAAATGTAAAATGGAAAATCAGTAGCAAACATCTGATCAATGCAGCTGTGAAGAATTCGTATGAGTTCTCTTACACTGTGACCCTATTTCAAAATTTAAAAGCATATTATTCATTAAGTCATTTTCTATTTGATGATATGCAGCTCACCTCTGTTCCAAGCAATGATATTAAATTTTGAAAGACAGTAGGATTGCCTGTCACTAATGTATGAGTTTTGCCATTAAAATTAAGTATTTTTGTTGGTGTACATTTCGACTCTGGATTTGTTTCAGCCTCCTTGCCTGTAAAATAGTGTAAAAATGTTTGCAATCTACCCTTTGGTTGTTGTCCCTGAAAAGCATTATCCATTTGACATTGGCTATCCATAGCATAGGTACATGTCATTCCCATCAGTGGATCCTGTTTTGACACATTTGGTAGCACTGAAAGCCCATCCTCTGCTTTTGGTTCACAATATTGATTTTGTTTTATTACATTTGGCTGAGTTGGAACAGTTTTGCCACATTGCAGCACTTTATTACAATCCTCTTTCAATATGTTGGTTTTTGGAGGTTCATCATCTGAATTACAAAATATTAAGTTGATGCATGCCAATCTGTTTGCTTACCAGGGTAATGGGGTTTCATAGCATCAGTTCTAATAGTCTCAGAATTATCATTACCATCTACATTCATTTTCCCTGTATCAGCTTCCTCCATACGTTCTCTACTTGACATTGATACTGGTGATGAACACTTCACCTCATCCGCTTCTACATTATGCTGATGTTCTTTGGGCCTTACTGTAGTGTGTAATAGGAGACATATCCAACATGATAATATAGTATATTGTTAACGATGCAATTGATATAAGATGGTATGCTGAATATATAGCACACAAGCAGTCTGCATTTTAAAGATACATGCTCTGATATTAAATATATGACATGCGATATTGTAAGGCAAACCTTTGTATTTATGCAATATTAATCATGTGTATTAGAACAGTTTCCAATAGTGATAACTATTTATACACAATATTATATTACACCTGTAACATTCTACTTCACTCATGTTAAAAAACAATGAAAATTAGAGTTGACACATAGCAGCTATCTCTCATGAGCCATAAAATGTAGGTAAATTCTTTTTAATCAATTTTATTAGTGTACATTAGTGTTGCATAGTGCATTCATTCATTTTATATTATAATGAATTTTATAATATTATGGTGTGGTTGGCTATTAACTCACCTGTTTCTTCACTGCCAGATTCACAATCATAATATGAGTCAGTATCAGGTGAATCTGCATTGGAGAACAAACCAATAAAACTAATCATCAATGCAATAAAGTGCCATACAATTGTACATGATTGGAGCACAAGACAAAAGCATAATTACATGTATAATCTTATTAAATGTACATCTTAGCTGCATCTTTTGGAGAACGGGAATTATAAGAAGCATTAGCAGTAACAAGAGAAGTCCTTATTGCAGTTATCTATTTTTGGAGAGGGGGAACAATTACTCCTCCTCAAGGCCGGCCCCCCCCCCCCCCCCCCCCCCCCGCCCACAACATTTCCACAAGTAAAAAGTAATGCATGACATGTGTGAGTGCATGTGTGTGTACACGTGTGCAATGTGTATGTTTATTTCTGTACGAGTATGATGAAGGATCCTGGTTGCCAAATGCAAGTTCATACTTAAACAATTGGTTGCAGGATGCAGAGGTCAAGAAATATTTATTGGAATAATGCAGACAATAACATGATCTGGAACACTGAAGAGCAGCTATCACTTAAGCTTGTCATCACAATTGTCTTATTATACCCTCAAATCATGCTGCATTAATTATCTGCCTCAAGACATACATGTAGGTACAATGACTACTGCTATCGCAAACTAGCTAGTTTAAACAGCATGTGCAGTTACTATGGAATGCTTGTGTTTGTGTAGATGGGAATAGCAATGATCTTCAGATGTCATATCATCTTTAACTGGTTAAATTAATACAATGATATATAACTCAGGATTGAAATCAATTAAGCAGTTAACATTACAGAGTTAGGCAATAATATATGGGACAGTGTCCAGCAAAATCGGGCTTGTGGGGTTATAATTTTATCACTATAAAAATTGCACGTTGTACTAAACAACACATCTTCGCGACGGTACAACGTTTTCCTTTCAAATTTCGTACACTTGTTCCCACACCATTCTTCCATGTGAAAATCGATTTTTGAAATCTACATCTTTTCCGTGCCGTGGATACAACAATCGTTAACCCCGCGGGTTAGAAATCCACATTTCTCCACGTACGAGTATTGAAAACGCCGGAGTGTGCATAGAGGAGTCCTGTAGCTATTGATTTGTTCTGTTCGTTAGTTTCTGAATCATCCATTACGGAGATACAGTTCAGCAAAGTACAGGCACATTTTCTCGCTTGATTCGCGCCAATGATATAATCACCGCCTTCCCATTTCACTGAGCGGGATGCGATTTGCCTAAATCATTGGCGCGAATCAGGCGGGAAAACGTGCCCGTAGTTTGTTCAACTGTATCTCGGTAACGGATTATATAGAAATTAACGAACAGAACAAACCAATAGCTACCTGACTCCTCTATGTACATTCCGAGCTTGACGCGTTTTCAACACTCGTACGTGGAGAAATGTGGATTTCTAACCCGCGGAGTTAACGATTGTTGTATCAACGACACGGAAAATGTGTAGATCACAAAAATCGATTTTCACATGGAGGAATGGTGTGGGAACAAGTGTACGAAATTTGAAAGGATAAGATAATACCGTCGCGAAGATGTATTGTTTAGTACAACGTGCAATTTTTATAGTGATAAAATTATAACATTTTGCTGGACACTGTCCCATATATTTAGTTGTTCTAAGAAGTTATAGTTATATCACAACCCTAATATACTAACACATTCAAAGCCCTCAATTATCAAATGTGTTCAAGACTAAGGTTAAAGAGATAACCATATATATATAATTATAATTATATAATGTACGAACGTGCAGGCTTAGTTCCCGCATCAAACAAACCTTTTTTCCACCTATGCTAATTTGTAAAATTCATATTCAAGGTTGCAAAACTATTTTTGGCATTGCTAGTAACGATATTTTGATATTAATTTCCACTTTCTTTTTTATTTGCGAGAACCAAGCGGGAACCTCGGTTCCCATCCAATAAGGGACATTTACGGCTGATGTTCCCAGTTATTTATGACGTGAATAATGGCTCCGGGTCTACAGTGTGGCAACCGTGTGAAAACAAATGCGGTTACTATTCTCGGTGCTCGACAAGCAGGAAGCGTGTGTGGACCATGGGCAAAACAAAAGGAGGTACACGGATACATTGTGAAAGTAGTAGGTTGTGGTCGGGGACGAAAACTCAAGGCTAAGTGGGATGACACCACGTGCTTTGCAACTAGATGACACGGCTTCTTTAGAGGACAGCGATGAAGTCTGTCTCTGAATCGGAAGACAATTTGGGCGTTCCAGAGGCCAGAGCCGGTGTCGGAGCAGATTGTGTACCCCGCAGATTTTGTCCCCCCGGACATAATCTGCTAACAGAAATTGTCCCCCACGGACGTAATCCGCTAGCAGATATTGTCAGAAATTGTCCCCCCCCCCCCCCTCTCCCCATTCGATACTCCAATCGATACTCCAATACGTATAGCCTTTCCTGTACACTGTAGGTGTCAACAGTAAGTGATCATACTCCGCCTTTCCTAATATGTATAGCCAGGGCTGCCAGGGAGTGAGATATCCCCCCCCCCCCCCCCCCCCCCCCCCCCCCCCAATCATAGGCGGCGGAGACGGGGGCGCTAGGGGGCTATTGCCCCCCCACTTTTGCCATAGGGGGGGAAGCGAAAGTATCATTCAGCCCCCCCAGATTTTAGGTAGTACAGCTATTAAATTCTGTGAGCATGCATGACTTTCGCTAGTTATTTTTTAATTAATGGTATATAGATGCGTGCGCGTTATAAGTAACGCACGCGCTTCAATATAGCATAAACCATAAACCGGTCGTAAACCGCTTCGCTACATCGGGCTTCGTTGTCGCAATGAACTTTTGTATGGCGCTATTGCTTGCGCGTATTCTTTTTAAAATACATGCATGAAAAATTTATTGTCCCCCGAGATATATCCCCCCTCCGCTCCCACCGAAAAAAATGGCCCGTGTTTAAACAAGCGTATCGACGTAATTGTGAATTCAGCTGCGTGCTACTGATCTTAAAAATCCTGTTGGAGTACCAGTTCTTTCCTAAAAAACAAAAACAGGTACATGGAAGCGTTAACGAGTACGAAGAAGATACGCTCGTTAAAATATAAACACAGGCCATTTTAAATTTATTTTGTATTCGCACGGCAGCCGACTAGTTTTTAGCGGGATTTGAAGCGTAAAGTGTGAAAGCTTCTGAGGCTCCTCCCCAGACCCCGATTGGGGAGCTTAAGCGCTCCCCCACACCGAGAGGGAGGTGCCTCGGCCGCTAGTAGACGGCCGGAGAGTGCCGGATGGAAACGCCGTATTAGAAGAGCCATCCAGTAGTGAAAATGTGGGGACCCCCTGCATCCCCCCACCCCTCCCCCCACCCCCCCCCCCCCCCCCCCCCCCCCGTATTTGGCCGAACCTTCTACGCCCCCCCCCCAGTTTTACTTTTCCGCCCCCCCAGGTTTATTCACCTTCCGCCGCCTATGCCAATCCTTGATATACGTATGAGGTCCTATAAGCTAACAGTCCCGCCCGCTTTTTTGCATCGGGCCCGAAACATACAGTATCCCCCATTCCTTTTTGTATCGGGCCCGAAAGGTATGTATCGGGACCTACGTTAGTGGGTCCTATGTATAGTGTCATGAATACTATTAGCAAAATACCCGATTCTATCGATCAATCGATCGGTGCGTCTTGCAGCTGCTAGCTTTCAAAAGTCATGAAGACGGCCGGGTATACGATGGACAGCCACAATTGTCTTATATATAGGACATGTATTATACAATTTATATACAATTTATAGTGGAGACCATGCAATGGTATAGTGAAATTTACTTATACACAGCTTGACCCCCTGAAAATAATAATAGTAATAGCATTTTTGTGATGTTCTTCAAAGTTGGAGATGGTAACTTCCACTTTGTTTTTTTTTGCTGGGTACAGTGAGGTTTGATTGGATTCTAAAATAAACTCACACACAGTCCTATATGTATATTTACAAGTAAATTTTAAAAAACTTCTCTATCGAGAAAGTGATTGGTGGTGCAAAAAGCAAGGAAACAAGGTACAGTACGTTACAGCAAGGTTTGGTAGGATCCTACAACCAAAAGTCCTGAATTTGCAAATGAAGAAGCCTATTTGCAAATGTAGGACAGTTATAGTTGTAGGATATCCTACCAAACCTCGCTGTAACATACTGTACCTTGTTTCCTTGCTTTTTGCACCACCAATCACTTTCTCCATAGAGAAGTTTATTTGTTCCCCTAATTTTTTTTCCCCGCCAGGAGCATTGATGTATAGCGAAACCTGGCAGCACACAAGTGTTCAATACATGACTGAGTGCATTCGTTGCAATGTATAGCACGCTTAGATTCGTCTTATTAGTATCAGGTAATCTGAGTAGGCCTCCTATATTGTGCATGCCGTGCATCTCTTTTTCAATAGACTACCTTTGGCTTTATTCTTCGAAACTCAGAGTTCTTGTTAACGAACCGATCTCTTTGGCTTGGTCACTTCTGCTGAACAGAACCGTCTTACCCTGTTGTATAATCTTTCAAACGTGTCTGCAGCAACAGTAAATTAAGACGTGTGTGTAACGTCATATAGCAACCAAGAATTTCCACTGATAATGAGTTTCCACGAACGAGACTCAGAGAATCAAAAAATTGTACATCTTATCTGTATGATATGAAAATAAGAATAAGGAATAAAAATGCTACAATTTGAAACTAATTTCTTCTCCGTATGACGCTTCTGTCACGAATTATATACATGATGAATGGTCGGGGGGGGGGGGGGGGGGGGGGGGGGGGGGGGGGGGGGGAGGAGAACAAAAATTAAATGGCGGAATTTAGGTGCCAACTTCGGCGACTTCTCGCTCCACGTAAATGGCACTGTTCAGTGAAGCTTACGTTATATATGCACATCTGTCATGTTTTTTAATGGTTGTGTGCAAACTGGCGGGTAAAGACAACGCTTTGTTACAGTTTTAAAATGCTTGATTGAGAGCCACGCCCATGAAGCCAATCCCACTCCCGTGGGTCCTGTCTGTCTGTGTTCGTTTTTTGAGCGTTTGGCTGGTCCATTTTAGACCAAAGTGGACTCTGTAGACTCCTATCCATGATGTGCAGACAGTGACGGTGTCGTAGTGCACAATGTCCCCCCTAAAATTTGTCCCCCCGGACGTTTTGCACTAGTGTACAATGTCCCCCCGGACATTCTGCACTAGTGTACAATGTCCCCCCGGACAATCTACACTAGGGCAAACTGTCCCCCTCCAGGGTAAAATGTCCCCCCTCATAATATTTTATTTCATCTATGACAAGGCAGGGGAACTTTTACGGCAGTACACGGAATCGCATTGACGCCGTTACTCAATAGCTCCTAACCGTCGCCAAAGCTGCATGTCGTTCCGCCGCTTGAAATGCTCAATACTGACACACATACACGAACATTTAGAATTAAATTCCTTAACGATATATAAACAGCTCTTATCCTTTCCGTGTCGTCAAAGCACACACACATATATACACGAACACATTCATTATTTAAGGAGTGGTGATTGATATACTTCATGGCTGAAATCTCATCAGATGAGTATGAGAGATTGAGGAAAATAGCCTGAAAAGTAATGTCACATAAAACACAGCTTCACACTGCGTGCACCGCCTGATATATCCCAGGAAAGGCTATCCCATCGTCAGTTCGTGATAGTACAACCGATCAGTCGCGGGTACCCAGACTAAAACCCATCCTAAATAGCGTAAATACCATGCATCCTGCGTCCAGGGTGGGAATAGTGTAAAAACCTTACTTGCAGGGTTTTTGTCGAATGTTCACGTATGAATTGAATTATTGCTTCAACATTCGACAGAACTAGGGTAGAACCACATCATCATGTATTGCACAATCCGGGCAGGATGGTTTTTACGCTATATAAGGACGGGTCTTTATTAAAAACCAGCCTGTTGGACGTTTATAAGTTATAACTGCCTTTGTTAACCTATTGGTAGGACATTGCGCCCTAGTGTGGATTATCCGGGGTGGGGGGGGGGGGGGGGGGGGGGGGGGGACATTTTACCCTAGTGGGGGACAGTTTGCCCTAGTGCAGAATGTCCTAGGGGACATTGTGCCCTAGTGCAGAATGTCCGGGGGGACATTCTGCACGGGGGGACAATCCGCCCTCCCACAACGGGCATACATTATTGAATTTCACACTTTTTTCTCTCAGTGTTTCTATTCCTGCTGCTGATATCGGTAAATGGTGCACTCATTTAAGCACCAAATATTTAATTACCAATTTTCCCATTGCTACAGCTGTATGTGACTCAAAATGTTGGTTTTAACAGCGCGTCTATGAATTTAGAAGGCTTTTTTGGTAAGGTTCTATTTGTCACATACATTGTACCGGTGTATTTAGTAGTTATACTCATTAGACGATGCTTCGAGCTACTGCCAGCTTTGTAACTACTTCCGCTGAGGACCTACGTTAGTTTAGAGTCGGGAAACGGGGACACTTTTCTGACAAGCTAGGTTTCTGACTTTTAAAAATGCTCAACTGGATCGGATAGGTAGCGCTTGAACAAATTCCGGTGTCAGAGGCATGGCTGTCCCCCTGGAAAAAGTGTCCCCCCGGACATTCATGCCTAGGCACGACTGTCCCCCCGGACACTGGTGCCTAGGAATAAATGTCTCCTCTAGGCATTATTGTCCCCCCATGCCGGACATTTTTTCCTAGGCACAGCTGTCCCCCCCCCCCCCCACTCCTAGTTGGGCGTAACCTGACCTTCGCGTATTGGGTATCTAGCCTATACCTGGATTTATACCCATCTGATAGGGTATGTGGGCTATACTATTATCACATACAGCCCACATACATGTACCCTATTAGATGCATGGGTACAAATCCAGGTATACCCGACCTTCCGCCAATATGCGAAGGTACGGTCGGGCTACGCCCAACTAGCCCCCCTCCACGTTTTCTTGTTTACCATAAAAGTTCAATAAAACACTTAGCCTTCGAATCCTCGTAACTGCTCTGCCTCATGCGTGTATAAAGTGACGATTGCACGCGTCCGTGGAGGTTTCCTTTTAGAATAGCGAGTGTTTCTGGCCATGGACGATGAAATCATTTTGAACTCAGTTCTTGTTAAAAGGAAGGTATCCAGGCCAGTTGGATGTTCAAACGTTCTTTTAGACAAAAGCGCATGGAAATTACAAGGTTGACAATGGCGCTCTTTTTTTACAAATTGTTCCAAGATATGAGTGGCGATCAATAGTGATCAAATCGAAAGATGAGCAGGAAAGAATGATAGCTTGCCACGCTTCACCAGAAGGTAAATCGTCAGGCCTGGCGCGTATCCAGAATTTCAAACCAGTTAACATTGTACGTCAATCGAATACGAGCGGGGTGGGGAGGGGGGGGGGGGGGGGGGGGGGGGGGATCATGCACCCTTGCGATAGGCCAAATACGAGTGGAGAGGGGAGGGTAGGCCAAATTAATACAAGTGGGGGGAGGGGGAAAGGTTAGTATCAATTAAATTTAGTAAATATTATTCTATTGAGGGGGGGGGGGGTTCAGGTAACACGGAAATCTCTAAGGATATGCTCCTGATCATAGTACAGATATATGCATGCGACCACCATGCAGACAAGCTAAATCAATACTTGCATGCACATGAATTTTCATAAACGATTTACATTTGTAAACATTTACACAAGAATGCCTTTCCTTGAAATGAGAGCCTTAAGTAATAACTAATTAGCTGCTCTGCAAACAACGTAACTACCCTTGTACACTTGTACCAATCAGATCAAATCTTTCACATGCATGCGCAAGGACTCGACGAGCGGGCACGCAGACGCATGTACATGTATTCAGATATATATCATGGCATGCATGACGTTTGCTAATACATGCACGTATAAAACGACATGCACGTATAAAACGACGTATACATGCACGTATAAAACGACTAACGTATATGAATATCGATCCGATTTGGTTGTATTATACTTATGCTTGTACATTCCAGGCCTGTATTTAAAGTTTAGTACATTCTATCCTAGGCACCAGTGTCCCCCCATGGGGGAACACATGGGGGAACACTGGTGCCTAGGGTAGGACAATTATGCCTAGGCATAAATGTCCCCTGCGGACATATATGCCTAGGCATAATTGTCGGGGGGACAATGGCGCCTAGGAACGAGTGTCCGGGGGACAGCGGTGCCTAGGCATGAATGTCCGGGACTCCGGGGGGACATTTTGCGGGGGGGGGGGGGGGGACAACCATGCCTACAACACCGGCAGTAACCTATCGTGCTAGCCATGGTCGGATACAGGATTTGAAGTTAGGGGGGGTGCAATAGGCAGAGGGTAGGGAAGGGGGTGGGCGTGGGAGGGGACTACGCCCCCTCCCACTCCAGCTAGGGGGTATGGGGGAGCACTGTAAGATCCCCCAGAAGCTTTGCAAGCTCCAAATTATTAAAGATAAGTGTGCTTTCCAGTCGTCCAAACTGCGCATGCGCACGCGCACTTTTTAAAATTTCTTAACACCAGGTTTATAATTATACAGCCCGATCGGGTCAGAAAATGTGTAACGTGTAATGCAACTAATGCTGACTTCATTCCAGTGGTTTGAGTAGTCAATAACATTTTTCTTGGTTGCATTTTGTATACTTGTCCATTCAATTCTAAATCATAGTAGCCTTTTCCCGTTGTGCTTCGAGGTGATTTTTAACGAGGAGGTTGCTCTCTTAACACCCCTAAATGTTAACAAAGTCAGAAGACGAATTATTTTAGTAGCATTTGGAAAAAAAACCTTTGTTGCCACTGTATATCCTGTTCACCATCTCATGCATGATCAGCTTCGGTCTGTTTGCATGGCTATTATTAATAAATGCTTCATGCATACATTATAACAATTACCTGCTTGTGTACCTTTTTCTTTGAGAACATCTAATGCATTTTAAAATTATCATAAAAATAGCTATAGCCGAGCCCAAAACACTTTACAAACGTACGCCTTCTGACGGTTTATGTACGCTGCAGGTGACAGTCTTTCAAGAGACAGTATAATGGAGATAGCAAAATGCGGGCCTGTGCTTACAACTGACGCCTACACTGGGCATGTACTGATGTGATGGGTTAATTTAAGTTCCAAATATTTCATGTACGTTCGACCCCAGGTTCCTATTAGAGCAATAGGATTAAATATATATTTAGGATCGGCTTGTTAGGGGGGCGTATACCACTTCCACACACACACACACACACACACACACACACACACACACACACACACACACACACACACACACACACACACACACACACACACACACACACACACACACACACACACCATCCCCTGAATCAGCTCCTGCTAGCGTCCGAACAAACACTAAAGCTCCTTTGGATCACTATACTATTTTCATAATAAGTTGCTATTAATACCGGTATGCAACACGTGAGCGAAATACACCGCCTTCTTTGCTCCCATTCTTCGTTCCCATCCTACAGTGGAAACCATCACACTTGCTCCTATAATTTTTTTTTACTGTTATTTTGTTCACTTGAATATATTTCAATAACAATGAGCTCAAATGGAAATCTGACAACGCAGGTATAGTGTACAACTATTTTTCAATATATACTGAAAGTTAAAAAGCATCATCTGACTATTTACTTTAGTTATTATCACTTGTTGTGACCCCAGTACAAAATAAATTGAAACCATAATTCCTCCTCCTGTAGGCAATAGATTTTAACCATATTTGCAATATATCTAAAGTACAAGCATTAGCAACCTTTGGCCGCGTCGGTTTTTAAGTCCGGTAAATAGTTACGGTATTATCGAGCTAGATATGCGTTTTTAGCTCGTAAAAGCTTAGCGATGCAATTTCGTAGTACGCTCTCACTGGACTGCTATATTTCGTTTCCGAGTCGTCACATGTTAGATCTATCGCGAAATCGTACTTGGGAGGCAATAGACTCTTGTTTGCCGCTAAAAAAAGTGCCATCAGAGCTGAGTACTAGTACCTGAAAACCTCCGCCATATCCGATGAATATGTGTCATTATTGCGTCATTTTGTATCATGAATATATTTATAATGTGACGTATCGGCAGCCACTCACGGCGAACGTCTACTACATCAGTAGCATCAAATTGGGAAGCTTTATGGGCCATCAAGACATTCGCAAGACTAGCGTTCTATCACCCAAAGCTTCCAATCCTTGATGGCAGCTTCAAAACAGCTAATTGGGTCCGCTTCGCTTCCAGCTTTAAAGTTGCCTCTTGCTCTTTGACATTTCTTGTAACCTGCCCAATTTGATGCTTCTGATTTTGTATCATCTCTGCCGATACGTCACATTATAAATATATTCATGATACAAAATGACGCGTCGTAATTCATCGCGATATGGCGGAGGTTTTCAGGTACTCAGCTCTGATGGCACTTTTTTAACGGCAAAGAAGGGTCTATTGCCTTCCAAGTACGATTTCACGATAGATCTAACATGTGACGACTCGGAAACGAAATATAGCAGTCCAGTGAGAGCGTACTACGAAATTGCATCGCTAAGCTTTTACGAGCTAAAAACGCATATCTAGCTCGATAATACCGTAACTATTTACCGGACTTAAAAACCGACGCGGCCAAAGGTTGCTAATGCTTGTTCTTTAGATATATTGCAAATATGGTTAAGATCTATTGCCTACAGGAGGAGGAATTATGCTTACAATTTTTTTTGTACTGGGGTCAAAACAAGTGTTAATAACTAAAGTAAATAGTCACGTGATGCTTTTTAACTTTTAGTATATATTGAAGAATAGTTGTACATTATACCTGCGTTGTCAGATTTCCATTTGAGCTCATTGTTATTGGTCAAGTGAACAAAATATAAGTACTATAGGAGCAAGTCAACTGTATTTCGTACCCAGACATGCATCAACTACGCAAGTCTAAGAACGAGGTAGCAAACTGTTATTATACAAGAACTAAGCCAAGTACCAACACAGTATCCGTTGTGGCCTCCTAGTCGCACCAAATGACTAAGCAGGCCTTAGTTGTTTAGGAAAATAGTGTCCTCCGCAACGCTTCATGACCGAAAAACACAAAACCGCGTCGCTTTGAAAGCTGTCCCTGATAGATATAAGGCAGACAACAACGCGAAATGTCTAGGCGATAGTTTAACTATCTAAAAATATGCCCGACTAATTTTTTTGGAAGTTGGGTAGCCTTCTACGGACGCAGTGTTAAAGAAGTATTTTTATTGTTCTATATGAAAAATGCGTGCAGAGCTGGCGTCTAGTTTTGCAAATCGATTTGTAAAAGTAAGACTGTTTATTGTAGAATTCAATCAAACCCCACTGTAACTATAGTACCTTCTATACGTCTTTCTCGATGGAGAATTTTTTTATTTACTTGTCTTATTAAGTTGCAGTTTCAACCTAACCTTGAAAAATACTTTTTCGTACACTATCACTTAATCCGGTTAATTCGCCATCAATTATATTTTGATTTATCCTGTCGCTGCATGGTCAAAATAAACATTAATATTTGTTGCGAGCTAGGTCAATGAGCGCTATTTTCTCTAAATGAAAAGTAACTACTTAAACTTGAATACATTAACGATTCGTGCACATGAGCAACACCTGCGCATGTAAAATGACGCAACCAATTATCCCACACTGGGCCACAGGGCAGACCTTATAACGAACCACGAGCGAGTTTACGATATCAGGCGCCAGATCTAGACGCTACCACCAGAGATATTAAAACTCTATTATCTACTCAATTCCAGGCGGGCATAGTTTGACAATGCGCGCATCTGCAGTTTACGGCGTATTGACCATGTACATCACTGATTGCATAACGCTCAATTTCACTAAAACTCCTACTAAATAATAACAGGATTCCGACTGCAAAAGTACGCCTATACAGGACCTTAGATATGCAACGCTCAAGCTCATGCATGCATGATCATCTATACATGTTCCTTCATGCGATATACAGGAAAATCTGACTTTCCCATGACTATTACTAAAGCTGATGGTCATTATAACGAACCTCTTTCTGACATAATTCTTTTTCTTCCACTTGCTTGAAGTTTGATCCGTTTTGAGTAGACTGCAATGATCGCGTTAAGCGGTAATGTTTTATACTATGCCGGAATACGAATCAAATTAACCGTATTCTGATTCATAAATGAACTCGTATAGTGTTTGGGCGGAACCCTGCATGGCTATGTATAGCGTTGCATAGCACTATACTACTGCAGCATCCATTTCAGATACGCGTATTCGGAACCGGTCTTTAATTTCCGCTCCATCAAAAGTTGCTACTCCCATGCGTGTTAATTTGGATTTATTAATTGTTTCTATGTTATGGCTGGGCGTTGTCTGGAAAAGCGTCATTTCTGTTTTTGGTTTGGTTCTGACCAACATATCTCGTAGCGAGTGGTTTTTCTTTAGTCCTACTCGCGGTGTCTCTGGATACAGCTGTGAGAATATGTCTTTTTGTGTATGATTCGTTGTGTGAGTGGCGTATTGCCAGGAGAGCTGCATGTCTGGAGTTCATGACTTTTGCTATTTGAATTTTGATTCGTGGATATTGTATCTCAGGAGTTCACCAAGAGTCTCTTGCCTGTTCCTCTATAGGGTGAAATGAGGAACTGGACATGCGTATGTTTATAGATTGGTTTTTTAATGTATTTATGTCCAACATTTGATTTTTTTGAAGGTCTAAAAAGTGGATCTCACTTGGCGAGGATTGTCCTGTGGATTGTATGGTTGGATGGAGCAGTTATGTAGGAATCTTTAGAAGTCTGTGTGGTTTCCTGACCATTGGCCGGTAATCTAGGATTAGGATATCGTAACCATGCATTTTATTCTTAAATTTTGTTTGAGTCTAGCCTCATGAGTTCTTGTTCTAGCTATGCCCCCATGAAGAGTTCACTGTATGAAGGTGCCATGACATTTCCAGTACACATTGTACTTGTAGGAACACCTGTGATTTGGAAATAAAATATAGTGTTCACCATTGAATTCAAATTCATTGTTTGTTTAGACGGTTGGGTAAGACCCATGTATCACCATGTTTAAATTCTATTTATAGAGTTTGAGCTGCTTAATTTTCTTCAGCTGTGGGTGTTGGTGTACATCTACTGTGAATAGGAGGAAAATGTCTTCAGTGGTCTGGAAGAGGTGGGTTGTCTCTGTTGTATGAGGAGATGGACCACAGCTTGTTTTAGCCCGTATAGTCTAGGAATGTTGAGATGTTGGTTGTGACACTGTTGGTGCATATATATAGATCTATACATGTATGTGTGTGATTCTTGTGTAGTTGAATGAGGAAGTACATGATCTAAATAGTTTTGTGCATGGTTTTCACAGGTTTTGTTGTTTTCAGATTAGTATATTAAATTTGATTTTTATGGTCTGCTTGATTGTTTTTTATTTGATATGTCATGTTTTAGTCTGGCGCATATCTAGGAGGTCTGCTAGGTTCATCTCCATATGTTTGCCTGTCTAGTAGTACAATGGTGGCTACTTAGTAATTGATAATCATTTCTGATTCCAGCTTCTCGATGGGACTCAGCCCACCCCTTGGAAGGTTTGGCCATCATGTAGTGGGCTAGATCAGGTAAAGGCTTAGTACTATTCAAATAAAATTAAGTTATCTATGGCCCAGCACACACTAGGCGATATTGCTTGCAGTTCTGGTGATTTGTCTATCATCTTATTGTATTATTGCAAGCAATATTACATAGCGTGTGCTGGACTTTTGGATGTGTAGTCTGGGAGACAAGGAGTCTGTTCGGAATTTAGTCTAAACGAGTTAGCATTTAGTGGAATGCTCCTGTAGACATGTACATGTAGCAATCTTGTTTTCATAACATTGTTAGTGTCTGTAACAGTTTTATGTCCTTAGAGAGAGTGTTTGATATTTGTATGAAGAACCTGTTTTAAACCTTCAATTGCATCGGTGTGGTATATGCATGAATTAACTCGGGTTAATAAATTAGTGCAAACAGATATACAGTAAAATGTGTGCAAACTTTGCACCACTCCAATCTCACAGCTGTGGGGAACAGAGTGGGGGGGGGGGGGGAGGGAGGGTAGTCTGCATGACAAGGGGCACTCCTCCCCAAATAATAATAGTATGTACAATAGAATCTCTGTAGTTGAATATTGCGAACTCCTGCGACTCAAATGCATCCATGGGAACATCCAATTACGTAGCATTTTGTAGTTTACATGTACATGTATTAAGTGTTTGCAGCACCATACAAATGCATTGGTGTATTCAAACAAATTGAAGCAGGTACATGTAGTATATCATTTTCTGTACAACACATGCTATGGTGAACTCACCTGCATACTAATATATACATGTATATTTTGTTTTTGGCTGTGTAAGCTGCACTATGTTACTACAGGCTATGCCACAGGCCACATTGGAACTGCCCTCTTTATGCTGGGTAAAAGGGAAAGTTTACTCATGTATTTCATATACAACTGTATGTCATTCGTTTATGAAGGGATTTAAAATAAGTGTCTGTGTCAAATGCACTCAAAAACAGCATTATTAGAAGCTAATACACCCCAATTTTCATCATTGTGCACATGACAACACAATGACAGAGCTTATACAAGATGCTACTAATCAAAAGCTGGCATACAAAGTAAGAAGAGGGAACCTGAGATCTAAGTATAAGTGTATGATGGTCAGCAGTGGTGATGACAGTGCTTATAAATAGTATGAATGGTTACGTTGAGAAGAGGCAGCATGGTGCATGCTAAAGGCCATCATTCACTGGGCAACATGTTGTTGTGTGCAATATGGGTAAAAGTTCAGTAAAACATCAGTAAACTAGAGTTTTAGCCATATTCATTTGAATTGCACAAATCATATTGCCTAGTGTATGATGGCCTTTAACAAGAGTTGCACCAGTGAAAAGAATAAGCATAGTGATGGGGAACCCAATCCAGCTGTCTCTTTAGAATCCAAACAAATTCACCTATTTGAACAGACTAGTGTATTAGCAATGAAAACATAAGCTGGAAACCCCTCTCCCCTCCTCCACTCCCCAACCCCATCCTTCATGAGACAATGTGCAGGTTAGATGTTATCATTTCAATTCTGTAAGGGCTGGCTGTTATTTTATTAAGGCTTAGGGATGAATGTTGGTATAATGTATACCCTATCAGGACAGATTGTGATAGATCAGGGCCATGGGAAGTTTACACAGTGCTGCTGCTACTGTACAATTAACTCATGGTCTCAAAAGAGAACATTGTAGCAGATGTGACCAACATTTTGTACCATTGAAAGTAGAAAAGGGGGGAGGGGGGGGAATAGGGCATGCATACATTATTGATGCATGAATGGCTAAAACTGCTGCCACATTTACAGGCACACTTTAAGCATAGAAATGCACACAATATATATATATATGGATTGCAGGCATGCAAGCATAATTTTCACACACATGCAAATACACGTACATGTACTTGTACACACATGCACACATTCAAAGATTTTTTTTTTGTTACCTCTAAGCTCAGTATATATGTCTTCAATGTGCATGCATGCGTGCCCTATGAAATGAGATCATTACCAGAATGGCATGCACACACTAACACATACTTTTACCTCCTTGACATATACACTGTAATTGTGCATGTTTTAACATGTTATGTTTAGAACAACCGGGCCAACTGGAGGAGCATAGGATTAGTGTACATGTACTTGGAGCTTCCTGCAGAGTTTAGGATACTACCTAGCCACTTGTATGGTCCATTTCGTTGCTACCTTTACAAATCTAACCTCATTTTCCACCTGTCACATTGAAAAAAAACTGCTTACATCATCATACCAAGTTGCAGGGGTGCCTTTGGCACCATATAAAAAGTTCCTAACAGACACTGGATAATACATACACTGTACAGCCCTAAATAAACAAATAAACAAGATGTTCTTGTATGAGATTGATTAGGGCAAGGATTTTGTTTTTGGCCATTGTAAGCTTACAATGGGCCCTGACCTACCACTATCTGCACTATGTAGTTGCCACAGGCTATGCCACAAGCCACACTGAACCACCCTCTTTATATGAAACTTTTACATGTACTCATGTCTCATTAGTTTATGTAGGGATTTAAATGAGTGTCTGGAAGGGTCAGTACAATATTGCACCCTCTAATCCCACTAATCCATGTCCTCATAATCCTAATGCACTCAAAAACAGCATTATTAGCTGTGGGCAAGAGGCTGATACACCCCATTTTTCATCATTGTGCACATGACAGCACAGGCATGCAAGTGTATGATGGTCAGCAGTGGTGATGACAATGCTTGTAAATAGTATATTGAGAAGAGGCAGCATGGTGCATTCTAAATCCATCATACACTAGGCAACATGTTGGGTGCAACGCAAATGAATATCAGTAAAGTTCAGTAAAACATCAGTAAACTAGAGTTTTACTGAAATTCATTTGAATTGCACACATCATATTGCCTAGGGTATGATGGCCTTTAACAAGAGTTGCACCAGTGAAAAGAATAAGCATAGTGATAGGGGACCCAAGCCAGCTGTCTCTTTAAAATCCAAACAAATTCACCTATCTGAACAGATTAGTGTACATGTATTAGCAATGACAACATAAGCTGGAAACCCCCCCCTCCCCCCCCCCCCCCCCCCCCCAACCCCATCCTTCATGAGAGGTTAGATGTTATCATTTCAATTCTGTAAGGGCTGGCTGTTATTTAGGCTTAGGGATGAATGTTGGTATAATGTATACCCTATCAGAACAGATTGTGATAGGTCAGGGCCATGGGAAGTTTACACAGTGCTGCTACTACTGTACAATGAACTCATAATTTTTTTGTTGGTCTCAAAAGAGAACATTGTAGCAGATGTGACCAACATTTTGTACCATTGAAAGTAGAAAAGGGGGGAGGGGGGGGGGGGGGGGGGGAATAGGGCATGCATACATTATTGATGCATGAATGGCTAAAATTGCTGCCACTTTTACAGGCACACTTTAAGCACAGAAATGCACACAATATAAATATATGGATTGCAGGCATGCAAGCATAATTTTTACACACATGCAAATACACGTACATGTACTTGTACACACATGCACACATTCAAAGAATTTTTTTTTTTACCTCTAAGCTCAGTATATATGTCTTCAATGTGCATGCATACCCTATGAAATCATTGAGATCATTGCCAGTATGGCATGCACACACTAACACATACTTTTACCTCCTTGACATATACACTGTAATTGTGCATGTTTTAACATGTTATGGTTAGAACAACCGGGCCAACTAGAGGAGCATTGGATTAGTGTACTTGGAGCTTCCTTTAGTGTTTAGGGTACTAACTCTAGCCACTTGTATTGGTTCATTTCATTGCCCCCTATACAAATCCAACCTCATTTTCCACCTGTATGGTTGGAAAAATTACATCTATAAAATACCATGATGCAGGGGTGCCTTTGGCACTATATAAAAAGTTCCTAACAGACACTGGATAATAACTGCATACTGATCTCAATACATACACTGTACAGCCCTAAATAAACAAATAATCAAGATGTTCTTGCATGAGATTGATTAGTGCAAGGATTTTGCTTTTGGCCATTGTAAGCTTACAATGGGCCCTGACCTACCACTATCTGCACTATGTAGTTGCCACAGGCTATGCCACAAGCCACACTGAACCACCCTCTTTATACTGGGTAAAGGGGAAACTTTTACATGTACTCATGTCTCATTAGTTTATGTAGGGATTTAAATGAGTGTCTGGAAGGGTCAGTACAATATTGCACCCTCCAATCCCACTAATCCATGTCCTTGATAATCCTAATGCACTCAAAAACAGCATTATTAGATGTGGGCAAGAGGCTGATACACCCCAATTTCATCATTGTGCACATGACAGCACAGGCATGCAAGTGTATGATGGTCAGCAGTGGTGATGACAATGCTTGTAAATAGTATATTGAGAAGAGGCAGCATGGTGCATTCTAAATCCATCATACACTAGGCAACATGTTGGGTGCAACGCAACTGAATATCAGTAAAGTTCAGTAAAACATCAGTAAACTAGAGTTTTACTGAAATTCATTTGAATTGCACACACCATATTGCCTAGTGTATGATGGCCTTTAACAAGAGTTGCACCAGTGAAAAGAATAAGCATAGTGATAGGGGACCCAAGCCAGCTGTCTCTTTAGAATCCAAACAAATTCGCCTATCTAAACAGATTAGTGTACATGTATTAGCAATGAAAACATAAGCTGGAAACCCCTCTCTCCCTCCCCCCCCCCCCCTTCCAACCCCATCCTTCATGAGAGGTTAGATGTTATCATTTCAATTCTGTAAGGGCTGGCTGTTATTTTATTAAGGCTTAGGGATGAATGTTGGTATAATGTATACCCTATCAGGACAGATTGTGATAGATCAGGGCCATGGGAAGTTTACACAGTGCTGCTGCTACTGTACAATGAACTCATAATTTTTTGTTGGTCTCAAATCAAAAGAGAACATTGTAGCAGATGTGACCAACATTTTGTACCATTGAAAGTAGAAAAGGGGGGGGGGGGGGGGGGGGGAATAGGGCATGCATACATTATTGATGCATGAATGGCTAAAACTGCTGCCACTTTTACAGGCACACTTTAAGCACAGAAATGCACACAAATAAATATATGGATTGCAGGCGTGCAAGCATAATTTTCACATACATGCAAATACACGTACATGTACTAGTACACACATGCACACATTCAAAGATTTTTTTTTTGTTACCTCTAAGCTCAGTATATATGTCTTCAATGTGCATGCATGCGTGCCCTATGAAATGAGATCATTACCAGAATGGCATGCACACACTAGCACATACTTTTACCTCCTTGACATATACACTGTAATTGTGCATGTTTTAACATGTTATGGTTAGAACAACCGAGCCAACTGGAGGAGCATTGGATTAGTGTACTTAGAGCTTCCTGCAGAGTTTAGGAACTACCTAGCCACTTATATGGTCCATTTCGTTGCTACCTTTACAAATCTAACCTCATTTTCCACCTGTCACATTGAAAAAAAACTGTTTACATCATCATACCAAGTTGCCTTTGGCACTATATAAAAAGTTCCTAACAGACACTGGATAATAACTGCATACTACTCTCAATACATGTACATACACTGTACAGCCCTAAATAAGATGTCCTTGCATGAGATTGATTAGGGCAAGAATTTTCCATACAATGGACTAATTAAAAATACTTTATACATGTACATGTAGTATATTGCACACACACACACACACACACACACAACAGACACATACAATGTACACACACATCTGTGTACATATGTTCATATCAATAATAAATATACAGAAAATTGTGTTTATAGCACCATACAATTAACTGCATTGGTGTATTCAAACACATTGAAGCTGGTAGTTGAACTCACCTGCATGCTAATATTTATATTTTATTTTTGGCCATTGTAAGCTTACTGTACAATGGGCCCTGACCTACCACTATCTGCACTATGTAATTGCCACAGGCTATGCCACAAGCCACACTGAAACTGCCCTCTTTCATGGCTGTCTGCTCTCATTGAATGTGTGGAAATTAGGCCCTATGCCCAGAAATTTTGAAATGGTTTCGAAGCCCCATAGCAATGGACTTGACAACCGATGTCCTTAGGAATGTGCTGTGTAGAACGTACAAGAAATGTAGTAAGCAGTTTAACGCTGCACTATAAGTTACAAGCACCTTGACCCTTTTATATAGCAGAAATCAAATTGCCTTATCTTTTGAACCGTTGGCTTTTGCGCTCGTAACCAAAGGTACTCCTTGCAGGGAACGGTGACCTCGTGGATTCAATAAACGATACTGATGCTCGGACACAAGAACTGAGCAAATAACAACTATTGTAGTAGAATGTCCTATTTGTTTTTAGTAAAAGCTAGTGCTAACGAATTTTCTGATATGATTTTAAAGCCTCTTGAAATCGGCCATTTTCTTCATAATGTAGGCCTACATACGGATATGCATGCATCAGTATGTATTGATCTAACAGAATTGCTACTAATTAAAATTGGTTTCAGAACGTATTGTCACATACCATAGATAGCCCAATGGAGCTTTACATATCTGTGGTACTGAGTAGTATGCATACACTGTATACACGCATTAATGATGAGCAGAGCTAGGATTGTGGCAGCTTTTGACTCCTCGTTGGAGGGAGGAATGGCAGTAACCAATTGTGGCTCGTATTTTTTTTTTTAAAGAAAGAATTAATGGTCTTTAACAATGCATTGCAGTTGCTTCACTTTGAATAAATCGACTCAGCACCCTCTTCTCCAAAATAGACCTAAACAAACTTGGGTAGCATTTGCCCATTGGGCTATCCAGTAAATAAGTGTACACCTCTACTGATGACATAAATTTGTGTCCTGGGGGGTATGTTCGATATTGTAATCAATGTAATGATATAAATCATGACCTAGAGGGAGTTATTATCCTAGTCTTGGGGGGGGGGGGGGGGGGGTGGGGGTGGTATGAGTCATGTCTGGGGGGGATGGTGATGGTGCTATAAATCTTGTCCTGGTGGATGAGTGGGGGAGGGGTGAATTATAACCCATATCCTGGGGAGTGGGGGTGGTATACGTCATGTCCAGGGGGGCGCTATAAATCTTGACTAGGGGTGGGGGGGTGCTATAAATCTTGTTCTGGGGGGAGGTGGGGGTGAATGGTATTAATCATGCCTTGGGGGGAGTTATAATCCATGTAGCTACATGTATAAAATATGTCCGGGAGGGGGGGGGGGGGGGGGGGGGGGGGCATAAATCATGTCCTGGGGGAAGTTTTAATCCATGTAGTGGGGGTGGGGAATGATGTAAGTAATGTCCAGGGGGGGGGGGGTGGGGGGGGGCACTATAAATCTTGTGTGAATGGTGCATGTATGAATCATGTCTTGCGTGAACTGCAAGTCATATCCTGGGTGTAGTGTACTGAGACATACTGCAGTCCTGAGGGATGTGGTGTGATTTGTGACTCTCCAGTAATAATATTACATGTATCTGACTTGAGGGAGGGTATGATTAGTATCTGTGTCCAACGGGGTTACTTTATAAATAACATCATCAGTAGGGGTGTAAACTTATTAACTGGAATAAACCCAATGTGTGGCATGGTCTTCCAGTGTATGCATTTTGAAAGGCAGTTTTCACCATGCACCTGTTGCTGCTACCCACTTGCATGGTGCATACCAGTGTGTTGCATTGGAGCTCAGGGGGCTGTGTCAGAAGGCAGGAACACAGCTGACTGACACTTCAGCTGGTTGAAAATAGTCTGGCTTGCAAGAGGTGGACAATGATCATGAGAGAAGAATGGAGGTGGGGCAATCTTCCAAAGTGCTATGAACCTATTGGGTGTGACTCGGACCTTTGGTTGGCAGCCTCTGCCAACAGTTGACCTCCTCACATGTCCTCGAAGTGCGCACACACCTGCATAATGATTGTGTGTATTATGAAGTCATGGCAGTTATTTATTTTGAAATAGTGCATTTACCTTGCATGCGTTCTTCATTGGTATGTATTTGCCACTGAAATGGCATTATACAACACCTGTGATGTATCTCCTTTGTCAAAGGGCGGTTCTTTGCATAGAATGCTTACATTAGATACAGAAACGTCGAGTATGCTGATATCAACAGTTGAGGCGGTGAGGCCAAAGGCAATAAGCAAATTATCTGCAATGTTTTGCAATCATAGCTGCATGGCTATTTGCTTCTATTTGTGTATTTTAGCCGTTGTCCACACATCTGCAGTGCTTGGGCTCTTGGTGCATGTGGTAATCCATTCCTGTATACATGTATAACACGTACATGTGTACATACATATATAATGAGAATCGTATCGATTATTTGGGATGACAAAAAATTCGTTACTACTTAATTCTAACAGCCACATCTCTCTTACTCATCGGTGTTATAGACTTACTTTCTGGATTAATGCACGAAGTCCACTACTGAATTTAGTACCCACCCCTCCAAAATGATTGCCGCGTGGCATTCTGTAAACACCTTGCGCATACCATTGCCGTATGACGTGGAGTGTGTATGTAAAGTCTTGAAAACATAAAAATGAGTGTGGTGTTTGAATCCTTTTTCATATTTTGATTTGCTGGTTTTACTGAGGTGTTACGAGCTTTGAAACACGGGTACTCAGTTTCTTTTCAATTATGGACATACATAGTACCGTACGTTCTAATTGTAAAACCTAGTTTCCAGCCGCATACAGCCGGGCTTTATACTGGGTAAAGGGGAAACTTTTACATCTACTCATGTTTTTCATATCTTATTAGTTTATGATTTAAATTAGTATCTGGAAGGGTCAGTAAGATATTGCACCCTCCAGTCCCACTATATGATCCATGTCCCCTCGATCTATTATCCAAATCTGAAATGCACTCAAAAACAGCATTGTTAGATGTGGGCAAGAGGCTGATACACCCTAATTTTCATCATTGTGCACATGACACCACAGGCATGCAAAGTAAGAAGAGGGAACCTGAGATCTAATCATGATCAATGCAGCAAAGAAGGCTACTTGCAAGGTGGCATCAGAAAACAATGCCTGTACTTTGTACTCTCCGATTAAGGCACGACCCTCATTTACTCAAGTTGTTTCAAAAACTTTTTATACAGATTGAATTTCACCTCCTGAGGCCAAATACACATGATTTATGCTCTCCATCATCAAGATCATGGGCAATTTTTATACGCCCCTCCATCTTAATCGGGTATCTACAGTATCAATGGCCAAAGCGAATGGAAAATGAAACCTAAATGTTTTAGTACAACATTTTTCGAGTTGAAAGCTTTATACACCATTGAATATGAGATCGCAATGGAATGCCTACATGTACATTAAAACCATGTTTTTCGCCTACATGTAGCAAGTTAGATGTTACCATTTCAATCCTGAAAAGGCCGGCTGTGTTTCAGGCTTAGGGGATTAATGTTATTATACTTTATACCTACAGTGTGTAGTAGTGTGTACATAAATTATTGATGCATGAATACTATTGCCACTTTTATAAACACACTTTAAGCACAGAAATGCGCACAATACAAATATATGGATTGCAGGCATGCAAGCATATTCATTAATTTTCACACACATGCAAATACATGTACATGTACTTCTACATACATGCACATATTTTCTTTGTTACCTCTAAGCTCAGTATATGTCTTCAATGTGCATGCATACCCTTTGAAATGAGATCATTGCCAGAATGGCATTACTTTTACCTCTTTGACATATATACATCACACTGTAATTGTGCATGTTTTAACATGTTATGGTAGAGGAGCATTGGATTACTGTACTTGAGCTTCCTTCAGAGTTTAGGGTACTATACCTAGCCACTTACATTTCGTTGCCCCCTTTACAAATCCAACCTCATTTTCCACTTGCCTCGTTGAAAAATAAATTTTACATCATCATACCAAGTTGCAGGGGTGCCTTTGGACAAGATGTCCTTGCATTCAAGATAGATTTGGGCAAAAATTTTACATACAGTGAACTACTCAAAATACTAGCACGTGCACACACACATACACACACACACATATGTACATATGTTCATACTAAAAATAAAATATATAGAACATTGTGATGAGATGCCCAATGAAAATTACTCCATGCACTTGTTCTCCCAATCAAGGCAAGATTGTCCTAAAAGAACAGGTTTATACCTTAACGAGAGCATATCTTCCAAACATGTGACTAGGAAGTATCTCAGTGTAGTTGTGACCCAGTATAAACAACATCCAAATATTAATATAAACATGCACTGTAGCCAGTATTAAGATTGCATGTCACTAAATACAACATGGCTTACATGTACAGTGTAGGTTTATTTTTCAAAATTGTAATATTGGCTGTTAGTTATCAACCCAATAATTCCAATTCCAGGTTAGATACACCCAAATAAAAATGCAATGCTAGCATGACATTCACTGGTTGACTGATTTGCAGCAAAATGAGGAGTATCCCACAAGCCTGTGTCACTGTACCCAAACTCCCCAGTAGTGGGGCACCAGCTAATGCCTTTGACCACAACTGTGTGACCTGTGTACCAAGCCAGGATGCTAGTCCAGGCTTGGCTAGCCGGCTTTGTAGGAACAAGCCCACAGGGCTCTGCCCTGCCTTAATGTAATAGAATATAATCAGGAAATACATGTACATCATACAGCAAAGCACAAGGGAGGGTGGGAAAGGTGAAGCTCTCCAGCACCTGTTGACCAGCAGCATGCGCTGGAGTTGTGCATCATGCCTGTCCTGATACACAACAAAAGGCAAACACAAGGGGGCAGCATTGCTATAACAAAGGTGAGGCTACCCCCCATATAACAACAGTGAGGCTTATTGGCTGGAGTGTGATGTGGTAAACAGGAATTACTAGTGCCCATTAAACCCTGTTTAGTTCCCTAAAAAAGTACCATAAGTACAATTATATAATCCAAAATAATATAGTGTACATTTTATATAACTGAATCAGGGTCGTTTTGGAGCTTCGAGTATATTTGACTATAGCTAGCACTGTCGATGATATAGCATTAAGTTACATATCACTATTATTCGAAACCACTCTGCTGTCTTTGATACAAAAGAAACTTTATAAAGTCTCCAGGTGTGTACTCAGGATTTATAAAGGGCAGTACATGTACGCAATAGCTAGTCAGTATGGTGCCCCCTATCATGTGAAGCACGGAAGCTCTATGGTGCTGTTCAATTTATTTCTCAGCATAATGAATAATTAAATCAAGCTTATTTATAAATATGCCTCAGTATTGTGCACACATACATGTATTTTATACAGATAGTATATATTGAGGTGAAAGGGGAGGAGTGTGCTGGACATACATGGAGAATGCATCACTGCCAATCTACTTTATAGTTGCAGGAGGCAGGCCAGCTCTTGCTGCTGCTGTGGCTGCTCCTATTGAAGGGTGGACCGTAGCCTTTGGGCTAATAAGGGCCTGCTAGACTCAAAGTGGAATAATGGATGGCCTGACAACAGCATAAGTAAGATGGCATGGGGAGAACTGGACAGCAGGGTCCCATTGTAACAATTGTTTGATGGTCAACTGCAACACTCTTGAGGTGTTAGAGAATTAGCTAAGATTAAGCAAACCCTCCCCACAGCCCCCCCTCCCCATGGCACCCCTTCTCATAGCACCCTTCTCATGGCGTTCCCTCCTCATGGCTTTCCTTTTGCAAATCTCCACTCTAAATTCACTAACTATCAGGAAACGAAAGAATGCCACTGCCGAATCTGCTTGCAGCATGAGGCAGTCATGGGTAGGGAGTGTCTGGCTGCACTTGCTGGTGTGTGGTTGCTTTCTTGCAGTGCATGACCAAGCCCCATGTTCCCCTTTGAGCCCTCGACATCACTAAGCTATGTGATTTTGGCAATAAATAGAACAATAGTGGTTAATTCCTTATATGGCTTGTAAATGGCAGCATAACATGTCATGTTATCAAGCAGTCTGATGTTTCAAAGGTTGGTAGTTGTCAAGGCTCGTTGCTATGTCACTCACTACGTGTTCATTTCTAAATTTCGACGAACGAGGCTACTGTCCACGATTTAAATGGCCACAAACTACTGTGATATACATTATGTATGATTATTTCTGTTTAGTAATATTAAATGTCAATAAATATAAGTAGGCTGCAAACGGCTCTGTTACTCAGTTGATGGTGGAAAAAGTCATCAGGCTGGAATATGGAGAGCGGCTGAGCATTGGCATGATTAATGGGACTCAGGTCAGTGGAAAGTCACATCACTTGGGAGGGCTGGCTCTATTCTTTAGACAGGGTTACCAGTTGGACATTTAGGGAAGCCCTTTGAAGAATGGGGTCTACTAGTATGTGGCCAATTGAGTTATGAGGCTATAACTACAGCTTTGCCCAACAGGCAGGATCTTTGGTATATCATCCTTGCCAGCTCTCAAGCTTGGAGGAAACCCTGCACAAGGCCTCCGATCTGTTTAAGTGGATCTCTGCTTGTTTGTGAGGGCGGTCTCTGTGCTAGTGGGTGTAACCTCCCCTGGATAAAAAAAATTTCCGAATTACTTCTAAAAATACTACAATTTGTCAGGATCGGAAAAATGAAATTTCCAAATAGGTTTTGTCCTAATACCTAGGTTATTGAGGTTTCCTGCTCAAGGAGTTATGGTTGTCACATACATACCCTCAGCACACAAACAGCCACAGATGAATTTTAGGTACCAGTGACCCTCCATTGCACCATCACTGAATCTTACACAAAACATCATTTTAAAGTACTTTATGCACACTCTATAAGTGTGCTGGGATGTTGTGGGTATGTGTTGGGATGGTGTTGGTGTGACTGGGATGGTGTGGGTGTGTGTTGAGATGGTATGGGTGTGTGTTGAGATGGTGTGGGTGTGTGCTGGGGTGATGTGTGTGCTGGGAAGGGGGTGCATGTGTGCTGTGATGGAGGTCATTGACGCAACGTTGCACATCCCACTATCACCTCTACCCTCCCTCTGCAGAAATGGCTTTTATACATGAGTATTTATTGCAAAGTTGGTGAGTTGGTTGCTTTGACAACCAATATGGCACACCTGGTCTGTGTGATGGTGTCGACTTATTGCCCATCAGTTCAGTGTGTAAATAAGATAAAGGTGTGGTCATTTGGTGGTGAAGTGCTTGGGCACAGAAACCAAATCCAAAATTCAAAATTCTTTACCCTCCCCCACTTTGAATACCCTCCAATCAATGTGCAGGGCTTTTCTTTCAAAGACATTTGGTAGATTGGCCAGGCATTGTGATATTATAGCTTCTATCACACACACATACACACATCACACACGTACACATACACACACATACACATCACACATACACATACACATACACACACATACACACATCACACACATCACACACGTACACATACACACATCACACATGTACATATACACACACATCACACATGTACACATACACAAACATCACACACATATATGCCTTGAGTTTCTATTCCCCATGCATTTCTTTAAAAAAAAAAAAGTGAAATCTACGGGGCTTGTGGAAAAGAAGCCACTGCTATCATCTCCGCAGTATAGCCTCCAGACTTGCCACTTGCATGTACCGGCCAAAGTCCATCTTACTGAACGAGATCTATGGCCAATTGAACCTCAGCATTGTCTGTGCCAATGCTACAACATCCTCCACCATAGAGCTGAATATTGTGTTTATGCGCTATAATTGTTGTATGTAGTATTATATCATATAATGTATTTTATTTTTTTTAAAGCATGAATAATTGCATTAATACGTTTAACGCATGCATACCCAACGAAATTTGACATATAGTCATTCGGGGATGACAAACCGGTCTACGTTGGGTTCATTGTCGCTTTGACCGTTTACAACGCTCTCTTGTGCTTTTACGCGGTAAGTCTTATTATATTATACATGTATACATGAGCCCAAACCACACCCACATACATGTATCAACGCACGTAAATAGCTCGATCTACGGAAAGCACTTTTTGGAAATAATTTCCTTTCTCATAGTGAACACTCTCACCAAGGTGTACGCTGCCTATGAAGGTAATGAATGTTATCACGAATCCTTTAGTGTAAACGTTTCTACTTCCCCCACCTCCCCCAAAGTTTTAATGTGTGTAATAATATTTTCAGCATGCGACATTTAGGTTTTATGCTTGCATTTTTTTTTTACAAGCAAAAAAAAACACCGCAAATAATCATCCGTTAGTCGTTACTTCTGTAAGGTTGCTTGTTGAATTAAAAAAAAGAATGGTTTGAGGCTTTTTGTTTGTTGTACTTTGTTCCTCGCTTTAATAATTAATAAATTAAATTTGCACACTGATAAGTCATGAAAGCATTACTCACGCGTGTTATATACAATATCTTTGGCTGCATGCGTGTCTCTCTCTACATTCAGTGTGGCAGTTAAGACCATTTCGTCCATTCTGCACATCATTGCCTTCTGCGGCCATCGCAGCCATTGCTACAGTAAGACAAGACATCGATCGTTATGAAATACTGTTATTTCATCATGCATACTGCTTGCTCACTGATAAAATATGAAAGAGGTCTTATAACAGAATTGTTAAATGATTAGCTATAAAGTTGCTGAACTTGGCTCACGCTTGAATGCAAGAGGACATCAGCCGTAGCTAAATTAGTAGTATGAAGACCTAGTGAAACTTCATATTGGCAGTATTTATAGAGATATGATACATGTAGGGCTATACTATAACTGCAGCATTAACATTTTGTCCTTGTGTTTCTTTCTATTTTATCCAGACAGCAATTCTGTGCGCATTTACAATTGTGTTCACAATTTTGACGTTTTATATGTACAAGGACTTTGGCTGGAAAGTCTACCAACATGTCAAATGCAACCATGACATGAGACGTAAAACTATTTACCATTACATGTATATATAAAGACACTCCAATTATGTTTTTAGGTTGCTACCAGTGGTACGAAACTGTCTCAAGTGGAGTCAAGCTTGTTATTCTCTTCACGGTGAATTCATAATTGCACAAATCACTTACACATTAAAATTTGCCTATGCAAAACATTCTAGATTGTGTTCAGTGTGGCACAGCTTTCCCTACTGCTTCTACCAACTGATCCTGAGTTTGTACTGACTATCATTCTGGTGGTGGTGGCTATTGTTGCATACTTCATTGTCCAGCTAACAGTGGGTATCACTAGCTTTATATTCGGGGCAGCCTTTGGGATGAGGGGGGCACAATGATGGGATGGATTGTTCATTCACACCATTTGCTTTTTGTCCCTATCAGATCAATTACAACAGCCTATCAGGGTACATTTCCATGGGGATCGTTGGTATTCTGCTGATGGCCTACTATTCTTTCAAAATAGAAAGGTAGATTGTCCACAGATATACATGTATAGTTTATACAGGTGTAACTTTGATTAAGGATATGTGTTTCTGCATCTAAACAGAGGCACTACAGTTTGATTTTTATAAGTGCATACACAAGTGCATTTTTATAAGTGCATACACTGCAGTGAACAGACTTTCTGAGGGGATACAACGTAAATGTTTATATTTTGAGTAGGAGGTGGGGGGGGGGGGGGAGAGATCCACAGAGGGTTCCGTATTAGCCATTTATGCTGCATAGATAAAAAGCAACCAGCAACCCCTTTGGGATCCCCATCATTTTGACCTACCTTTTCATCCCGGAGAAAGTCCATCACGTGACATATAGTCCCTACTTGACATAGCTACTCACATCTTATCTATTTGCATGATCAAGTGACTTTGTTCCAAATTAGCTTGGACTATTCTACATCCTTTACAGATTTGCCACAATCAGCTGCCCCACCTGCATTAGGAAAGTCGCTGACCTCAATAATGAGTACATTGCTCTGGACGCCCTTCTGCAAAGATGTGCTCCTCACCTCAATATGAATGTGACAAGTGATGATCATGAAGCCGATCGCTCCATTCAATTTGCAAACCTTGTTATATTTGGTGAGCTGCCAGAAAGCACAGTTATGCAATGCACCCACTGCCTCACTCTACTTCTAATCTCAGGGACTGTCAACCTTGTCACAGTTATTGTGGTGTTTGCAATATTCATTGGCTTTTGGTGCCATCAGCCAGGAAGTAAGGTCATGGAGCAGTGTAAGTGAATCAGGAGTTATATTGGAAGGGCAATGGTTTGTGACCATGATAGTGTGATCTTTCAACACAGTTCAAAAACATCCAACCTTGATTGTGAAGCTGATGTGCTACAGGAAAGGTGAAAGCAGTCCACTGTACCACCATATCAGGAGGGCACTTGGCTGTGATAAGGAGAAAGGTCATGATTCTAATGTAGCAAAAGATACTGCTACAAGTGAAAAGAAAGATGCCACAGTTTAAACATATGCACTTGCGTACAATGTAGATGAATAATTCATTGATGATTTTCTGAGATACAAACTAGTAGCAGAGTACAGGGTAATGATTAGGCAAGACAGGATAAGAGGCAAATTGTGATGTGCCGGGTGTGGGTATGGTGAAGTGCTATGCTGCAACTTAATTATTTATACATATATTTTAACCACAGGAAGGCATCTACAGTGTAACAATTCAAGACAAAGCCTGCTACAGGTCTTTGCATTGAATCTTATTGTATAAGAGCCATGCAGTCTCTATTCCATATTGAAGGAAGTATAAGGGTGCAAAGATTTAATAGGCTTTGTGAGTGAGGAAATAAGTTAATTTCCAAAATTGTTATTGTCTATGATGATACATGTAATTATTTCACTTCCCAAACAGATATTTTAATGGTGGCATAAATATACATACAATATAATTATAATATATATTATTGAACCTAATCTTATCATCACATGTGTGAACATTATATATGCCAGTATATTACTATTAGGAATTCTTCAACTTGCTTATTCTACAATGAGTTGAATGTTTTTGTGTTCTAATCACCTGTACAGCAATACCATGGTTGATAAGAAATCATTATTGTTTATGATGCTGAATTTCATTTTCCTATAGTACACATGTAGCTTTAAATTTCACGGAGTGCATTCAAGCATTTTCATCTCAACTTAGAGGATCCGAGGCTCTATATAACCAACAACT